>CM031240.1:641158585-641511085 GCA_018340775.1 Taxus wallichiana var. yunnanensis
GTATGGAATTGTTCCACAAGGGATAAATGATCACTTTTGTCTTCGAACTACTTACAAAGCTTGGTGCCCAACTCATTCCATGTAGTAATCGAACCAATGTTTAAGCTCCTAAACCATTGAAGTGCCCTTCCTTTAAAAGAAGTAGCAAGAAGTCAAACTACTATGTTATCTTCTGTGATACTGTGAACTACGCAAATGCTTGCTACATCTAGTATGTGTTCCTGAGGGGAAATATTAGTTTCACCATTAAAAAATGGAAAACTTTTAAGGGTGGCTACTTGGTATAGCATCTCTCTACACCAACTGCAAGGGGCTACTAGCATTAAAAGGAGGACAAGTATTTTCACCATTGTGAATCTACATGGATTATACCTTGGTAGAGGAAAACATCCATCAGGCGGAGTTGAATGCCCCCTATGAGGAAAAGCCATAGGTGCGGACTGAAGGACTTCTACCTCTTCTTCTTGGAGGGGATAATGAAAGCTCTATATGCTGATAATTTCCCTACCTTGAGAAGCTCTTGTATGAATCCTTTGCATAAGTTGATATACTGAACTTTGAAATCTAGAGATATGGAGCTTCAGTACTTAGATTGATAAAAATGAGAAGAGAAGTACCAACTCTATCCCACCAGGCATGCCAAAAACTGTTGTCACAAAATCACTGCACCCTCCTAATGGCCTAAAAATGAATCATGACATTCGGTGTGATAGTGACACATGGGATCATCTCTCAAGCTATGGGACTTAGACTAGAGATGAACCTCCGAGAGAGAGGCTAGCTTCCTTTGTTTAAACTAGGTGCTCTGACTCTTCCTGGGATTAAGGAGAAATTGCAAAGAAATAAATCCTAAACTAGAAGTGGTGATGCACCAAAGAGCAGGGATGTTCAACTTTTGGAAGGGTTATGTGAGTGAGATGCTAGCATCCTAAATCACTTTCACCTATTGTAACTAAAAGGGTATGAGTACCACAAACTAGAAACACACGTTCCTTTGTTAAACTTATACAAAAGAGAAAGAACACGATTTGGTTTAGATACACAGATAACTTTATTGGAAAAATTAACACAAGCACATCTTAAGCACCCACTTTATGCAAAATAAAGATAATGTAACTTCTAATCAACAATAGGAGAAAAGTACAATCACAACTGAAGAGAAAATAACCACATCACTTAATCTTGGCATATAGTAAATAATCTGAAGTAAAGGCAAGTTACTCAAACATACTAAGGAATCACATTCACAAAGCATGTAATAAATAATTATTTCACACAGTGATTCAAACTTTCAAATGGCAGAGTGTAATTCTGAATAAAATTAAAAGGGACTTCACAAATATATGAAAATACTCTTCCAAGCTTGAAGAGTAAAATCACCAAAATCTCAAAAATTGTATATATCCATGAACTCTAAGCATTCATCTATTTATAAGTTCCTTAGGCTGAGCCATTACAGCTGGGCCCTTAACTAACATTTTACTAAAAATAGAAATGTCATTAAATTAAGGGAACAAGCTCCCATGAAAATAGCAAAACTGTTGCAAGGGTTTGACCGAGTCAACCCTGCAACTCTGACCAATCTAGAACTCAATTTTTCCTTCCATGGCCACTCAATCCTGATTTGGCTCTGTAAACTTGTTCATTTTTTCTAGAGCTCCTCCTGCTTTCCTTCCATATAGCCAGTCTTTGATTGTATTCGAAAAAATGTTTGATTATTCCCTGGATTTCTTCATCTTCAGGTCCACATGCGTAGTGACTTACTACGTCTGTTCTATCTCGATCTCTCTAGTAATTCAGGCTGGTATTCTTTTCAGTTTGAAAATGACCTTGGACATCCTTCCTATGAAGTTCTGGCACAAGACCATTCGATCGATGGAATCAGAATTAAAAGTTCTTGTGACATCATCATCCCGCTTCACCAAGTCTTTGAAGTTTTCTTGAATCTGTTCTTCAGGGAGGGCATCGATATTCTCATTGAAGAATTTACAATGAGCAATATCAAATTCTTCTGATATGTCATTCAAGGCGTCTGTGATTTCTAATCACTTATCGTCCAATTTTTAATCAAGTCTTGTAACACCTGACACCTAAACTCCATAGCCTTCTGATATTCAAACAACTTTGAGGCATCATCAATCACCCCTTCCTGAAGAAGCAAGTTAGAATCCACTACCCTAACCTCTTCCCATGTTGCTAGATTCAGATTCAGATTGTTGCTTTCCTCAGAGAAAGCCTCATCCATCTTCTAAATAGTTATCTTTGCATCCTACAAATCATTATAGATTTCCACAACTTCCTTGATCAAAGGATTTGCTTCCTGCAGTATTTGTTCAATCCACCCATTTACTGATCTCCCTTTCTGGCCAAGTTTCTCAAGCTCATGATAAGAGAAGTCATCAATAGAAGCTTGAAACTACTAAGGTCATAGTAGATGAGGACTCAGTAGATGAAATGGGTTGTGTAACTCTCCGTAACAAAGATGTGAGTTATTCGACCTTAGCCTTTAGCTCATCTTTCGTAGCTTTATCCTTGTCGTATTTTTCCATCAGGGCCCCCAGAGTAGTGTGAACATCCTGTTTGGCCCCCTCATGAGTGGCCTTTCCTAATGAAAATCTAGAAATCTGATAATCTGCAGCCATGATTGTTTCCTTGGTTTTTCCCTCAGTAGGAGTAGCGACCTCTATCACCCATTCTCCGATGAATTTACTATCATATTTGACATGGTCCTTGGTCTCTTGGCCTGTCTTTTGGGTGTTTGCTCCAAGATGTTGAGATCCATGACATCTCCTAGAGGCACCTTCTTTTTTATTGGGGTTTTCTGAATAACCACTCTGGAATAGCTAATAATGAAGAAGATGGAGTGGTAGATGTGACACTTAAGGTTTGAGTTGAGGCAAGGGTACTGGGAACATTCATGGGTGTCTGGATAGAAGTGGCAATGATGGATGGGGTGGATGTTAACACAGCAGTGGGAATTGATACAATGGTATTGGAAGATGAAATGGTAGGAAAAGGAAGTGATAAAGGAAATGGAGGAGGGAAGGGTGATCCAATATTCTCTCCAACCGAGAGAGCTAGAAGGGATGAGAATACTTGGGCCATAGAAGGAGATGGGAAAGATGAAATGTTGGTAGAAGTGGGAGGAACTGATGGAGGAAGGGATGATGGAAGAGAAGAAGGAAGTGATGAACCTTGTGAACAATCAGGAGAATCGCTGACCACAATCACATCCACCCTAGTCTTGGCTATAGGTATTTCCTGAGAAATAGAGTTTGAGGAAGAGATGAACTTCCAACAACAAATGAAATTTTCCTTGGCTGTTGTGGGGTCTTCTGAGTCGACCGACTTTCCCTTTGTGGGTATTGTTGGGTTTAAGACTAGTGGGGCTGCTTGTACTTATAACCTACTCAACTCCTTTGGGTTTGATCCCAAAAGTAGCCAACCACCTGTAGGTCCTTTGAAGAATGGGACCCGCTCTATCTTTTGTATTGGAGCATTCTTCTTGATACCAATCAATCCATGGAAGTGGTTGATTGGCAATACCTTTGGTCTTATATGCTTCATCCAATACTTCACCATCATCTTGCAAATCTATTAGGATCTTAGCTATCCCATACTGGTGAATTTCATCTACATCCAATCTTTCATAATCTCTTTGTCGGATGATATACTCATCCCGAAAATGAATCCAGATGTCTTCTAGTTGAGATGTATGGGAAGTTGAACATCCTGTCTCACTAAACTTTCCCAAGTAGTTGAAGTTGGTTCTTGGATGAAAAGTCCATCAGGGTTACCTCGGCCATCTCTGCGTATCTACATTCTTGGCTTTGTGAATGTTTAGACAAGTATACCTACCAATCGAAACCAAAAATGCACTCCTACCTTGTGGCACTTGTTTTGGATCCGATGGTAATCCAACAGTTGCTAGAACCAGCTCCAGTAGAACCCATTTGTCCATAGGACACCTTGGTAATTTTCTAGGGGCACCAACAAAACCCAAGGAATTTGAATGTAGGTGAAAGTGGGAAATTGGAGATAGATAGCTCCCCATTCCCGTACTTCTTTGAAGGCCTCATCGAAATTCTCTAATTGTACAACTCTTTGTCAAAGCGGTAGAGGATGACTATGAAGAAAGCATCATTGACCCTTCAAAAGTGCTTGCATCCCTCACTCAGAGTGAGCTGGGGATAGAAGTCATAAATCTGGGATGTGCTTGAATGCCCTTGGTATTTAGTCTAGGAAAATCTCCCATGGCAGCGGTAACATAGACCAGGAATGATGTCATGTAGAATGATTTTGTGGTTGACACTCTGCCCAGCTGATAGCAGATGGAGCTACTAATATGCTCTCCCCACCTGATAAGCTCCTTGTTCTTCTTGATAGTGGAAATGTATAAAAACATCCACTCTTGGAATTCCTTGGTAGCTGGGAGGCCTGAGACTCGGCTCAGCAGTATGATTATGTCATTGACTTCCTGGATGAAGTCTACCCTATACAAGGTTTTTGGCAACTTGGCCATGCTCTTGGCCAAGTAGCTTTTCATGACAATCTTGGTACATGAATCAACATCCTTGTTCCAATGTTCTACTACGATTTCAGGTGAAATAGTGGCATAGTTTGGAATGTCAGGTAGCCTGAGAAGATCTTCAAAGAAATTAGGATCTAGGTAAATGACCACCTTGTCATCATCATCCTTAACTGACATAGAATTTGCATCGAAGTGAGCGCCAATGCACAGCTAGAACAAACTCAAGACAATGCATTGAAGCAGGAAAACCAGCCGCAAGGACAAGCCCACTTTGTCATAAATTGCCTGCATCCATGGCTTTTTGTTAGGAGCCTTCACTCTACTCCAGAAATCTGGGAAGTCAATCTGACCTAAGTCAGTATCCCCTATGTTACCTAGATCGATGATAGGAAAGACTGAGGAGAAACTCCAAGGAATGAATACTTCATCTTCTCTTTCTCTTTTGAAGTAGAAGTAGACATGAAGTTCGGATTTTGGAAGCCGAAGAAGAAGAAAAACTCTAAAATTCTATAGGATGAAAATCTCTGAAAGAAAACTCCAAAGTCACAATCTCGAAAGTCCGAAAAGAAAATTGAAAAGAAATGCCGAAATGAGAGTATCTCGAAATTCTGAAATGAAAACCTCTAAAAGAAAGTTTTCGAAATAATTTTCTCGAGATTTTCTCCGAAATGGAAATTTCAAGTGAGTTTCCCCGAAACTCCAAAGTGAATTTCTCCAAAGAAATTTTCCAAAAACACTTTCTTTGAAATGGTTTCACAAAATGATTTCTTCAAAATGATTTCTCCAAAAATACTTTCTCCAAAATGGTTTCTCCGAAATGATTTCTCCAAAATTTTCTAAAAACACTTTCTCTCGAAATGGAAGTCTCGAAATCTCACAAGCGATTCCCAAGTGAGTTTGAATTAATCTTCTCTGAAGTGAGTTTCCCCAAAACGCTCTCTCTGAAAAAAAGACAAACTAGCAACTCTGCAAAAACCTGAGATCTACCTCGAGATGATTTTGTGAATAACCTGAGAAACTAGAGATAACTCAAAAATGAAAACATGGTGAATGGGAAGTCCATTATTTGAAAAACACCGAAGAAACAAAAAGGAAAGAAAATGGGAGATGAGAACAAAAAAAAAATCTAAAACCAAAAAGAAATAACAAAATTAACATACCTTGAAAAAGGATATCGAAAAAGACAAGAAAAATGGATGTCAGAGATATTTTTCAGGTGAAAATGACCATAGAAAATCGAGTTTAAATAGAAAACCCGGCATTTATGGAAAAATATGATCCGTATGGGGTTGGTGAAGAAATAAATGCTCAAGAAAACTCTGAAGTTCGAAACCTAAAAACCCGAAAAGTCTGAAAATTCAGAAATTTAGGATTTTAGGACTTTGGGGAAATTGGAAACAAAATGTGAATTGGTGATGAAAAGTTCTGAAACCCAAAAGTCTAAAAATTTAGAATTTTGAACTTCGAAAAAATGAAACCAAAACACCAAATGTTCAAATGAAAGCTCCGAATTCTGAAAACCCGAAAACCCAAAATTTCAGAATTTCAGACTTTCGGACTTTGAAAAAACTTCCAAAATGAAAACTCTGAAAATCCAAAATTTAACAATTAGACTCTAAGACTTGGAAATTCATTGTACAGGGGATCTCTTAAAAAAAAATTTGTTCGACCTCATTTGACTTATCTTTCAGGGTAAGTTAAATTGCTAACAGTTATGTCATGCAAAGTTTAATGTGCCATAGGTACACATTGTAATAGTCCATTCTCAAGATAGACCAAGGCCAATCTCTTCAGTATTCATGGCAGAAAGATCCATAGCTATCTGTAGAAGTTTCTAGTTCCAAAAAATGAAACAAATGTGGAGCAACCAAAGGACGTTTTTTAAGTCAGTCCATTCAGGGACAAATGAAAGCCTCAGGTTAATACAATTTTCTACTCTTAGAAACTCCATTTCAAGATTTTCTTATGAAATTGAGAGTGCAAATGTGGGTAGTCTTAGGGACAAGAAGAACATGGAAAGTACAAGTAGTCTGGGAGTCCATTTTGAAGGAAGGGTCAGTACCAAGCCATTAATTTTGACTTCATGCCCAATGGACACTTCAAGGTTACTGATCTCTTCATCTAACAGATAGATACCCCTTCTAGTCCCCAAAAATGTTATCCATATTTTACCCCCATGGAAAAATATTGGATCAGCCACGACCCCACATAGAAAGAACTAGAGAAATCACATTCAAATCCTGTTGTAGGGAGAATCTACAATGGAAGTGGTAGGGCTTGTGAAAGATCAAATGACCATGCGTAAGATAAATTCAAAAAATGGCTTTGTCAAGTGAATATGTGCCTTAAATCCATTAAAAAAATTATAAGAAGGCTCAGAAATGGAATGATAGGGTTTGGGAAGGAGGAGAAGTGTCAAAAGAGCTAGGAGAAAAAGGAAAAGAAATGATGAAGATTCAAAGCCTTCGAGCTCTGAAATAGTTCAGGACTACCTTGAAATTGACTAAGTATTGATGAGACAGCGGAAGCTACCAAGTGTCCAAATGGCACACCTCCAAAGAAAAAATCCAAAGGGTAGGCTCAAATAAGTGCCAAGCCTCCATGCATCCAGAGTTCCAAAAGTTGCACCGACCATTGAAAAGTCTTCAACTAGGCGGAAGGTGCCAAGTGTTGGCTCAGTGCAATTCTAAAATGGGAGCCCAAGGCGAAGGCTCAAACTTGCACCAGCCCTCCACGTAGCCAATGGTCAATAGAGGTCAAAATGAGAATGGGTCCAAAACATCTAAGTAATGAATGTAGGTGGAAGGTGACAAGTGTTCAAATAGTGCACATTCAAAAGTGAGACCCTAGGTAGAGAATCAAATGAGTGCAGGCTCACCACGTGTCCCAAGATTTAAAAAAGGGAGGATAGAGTCATAGTTTGAATAGTCAAAGTAGAGGCGGGCTAGTAGCGGAAGGTGCTAAGTGTTAACACGATGCCATTTCAAAGGTGTGGTCCAAAAGAAAATCTCAAACATGTGCCATCTCACCATGTGTCCCAGAGCTTGAAAAGGTGAGCGTGACCATTGAAAAGTCCAAAGGCCCATGGAGGTCTCCACATGTCATATCTACACTACTCCAAAGGTAAGGTTTGGGGTCAGTTTCTAAACATGCGCAAATCCTCCACGTGTCTTGGGTCGATATAATGCCTCTACTCGCGGAAAAGACTCAGGAAGAATATAAAGGAAATAGGGAAACCTATGGACACTGCCATGTGTCACATGGGTGTTATTCCAAGAGTGAAGGAAGGATTCAAATCTCAAACGAGCACAGAGTTACCACGTGGACCCAGTACAGACAGACTCATTTAAATATTACGTGCCCGTGACCCAAAAATTCAAATGACCATATCTTTTGACTGAGAACTTAGATTTGGGTGGGAGAAGATTTTTTGGAAACATCTCGACACCCTCTATGCCTTGGAAACATAAAATATATTTTTGTAGGTGTTGGTGGGTGAAAATGGGAAAACATCTTCTAGGCCATTAATACAGAGCCCGATTTCTCCAACTACCAGATCTAATTCGATTCGATCCGTCATTCTTCTTCAATATGCCTGGACAGATAGAGGGAGCTAGAATCGACAAATTTGGGGCAGATTTGAGAAAGGCATTGATTGATAGCGGTTGAGTCTTCAAGGTAGGATTCAATGCATATCTCGTGGTAGTTGAAACATGATTCGAATTTTCCCTCTTCTCTCTCTTATTCTTTCTATATATTGTAACACTTCTCATTTGAAGAGGATATTATTCTAGGCATAGGGAAACTCTGTCAAATTTGTTTCCTGACTCCATTTTGAGTTGAAAACCTTCTCCTACACTTGGCAAGCATTTTTTTGCCTCTAAGCAGAAACGTAATGGTTTGTGCACCCATATAGAGCAATAAAACATGTTTTTGTGGTGTTTCTTCAACCCTTTGCATTGTTTTGTTGTCTCTCTATGCCTCTCCCTTTCAAATCTATTTTTTGTGCATGTATTTCACATTTTCAGGTGTAGGGCGTTGTGTTTCATGGAGTTTTGATCATGGATTAGGATCTAGGTTTGTGTCACTTCTATCTAACCTTCCCATCTTCCTTTCTCCCCTGTTTCATCCTCCCTCAATAGATCATCTCACCCCTTTCCTTCTCTTGGTGTATCACCACTTTAGTGTAGGATTTTCTTTCACCCTCTCTTTCTCTCTAGTTCCTTGGAATGGTTAGATTATGATAGTTTAGTTTTTCCCGCATTAGAGTAGCTCATGGCAGGTAGTTTAGGAACAAGAACCATCTTTCTCTGGAGGATCATCTCAGGTTTGCAAGTCCCATAGCTTGAGAGATGATCTAATGTTATGCAATCACATTAAATGCCCCATTTTAACCACTTCACATCTTTGGCCATTCGGGGGTGTTATGATTTTGCACTAATAGTGATGACACAGCAGCAGAGGCCGCACTCACTAAGGAGATGCCAAGACAAAAAAATGGTTATTAGGGAAGAAGTGGTACATGGGAATTATATGTACCCCGCTTTCATAAAAATAAGTGTATCAAGAGACTATGGATGTGATTTGGGGATTACAAGGAGATATCTAGTGTCCGAAGGAGTAGTCAATGCAGTTAGAGCAAAGGAAGAATGATGAGGCTCCACGTAAGGATCTAGATGAGGTCAGTGAAGTGTGTAAAATGTTAAGATAGGAGAATATCATTCCCTGCTAGGAGAATGGTTAAGGGAGAAGATACCACATGTTGGGAGAGCATGAAAGGAAGGTTCTACATGCCAACCTTCCTCCTCATAGCCTTAATTATGATAAAGAGATTAAATTAAATGATGTTTTTTATGCATGGCTTCGAGTAATATCCTCATCGACATAGGAGTAGAGGTCAATGTTCTCACCTTGGATGCATGGCATCAAATGGTAATTCCTACATTACAGCCATCTTCAAATGTGTTGTATATGGCAAACAAGACAAAGGAAATTCCCATTAAAGTCTTGAAAGATGTGGTTATCACTATTCAAGGAGCCAAGTTCACTAGGGACTTTGAATTCTTGGCACTTGTTGAGGTGAATAATTTCCTAGCATTACTTGGGCACCATTGGTGTTATAAAAACAATGTTAGCTTGTGGTTTAACAAGGGGTATATTAGTTTCGAGAAAAAGAAGAAATGGTGATCATCCCTTTAATAGATGGGAAGTCAATGCCCTATATTGAGCCCTTAGGAGAGGAATTCCTTGACATAATCTATGTGTGCTCCATCAGATATCCTGAGGTAATTCATCCTACAGAAGGAGTCATCCAATTTGAAGATGCTTAGTTGATGAGTGATACAACTAGCATAGCATGTGACAATTGGGCACATGAGACTTATGAGTTGATTGGGAAATAATTGAGAGGATCTATAATAAGGGTGATGAAGGCATGCTCATTCAAGTGCCTGGGAAGAAATAAGCTACCAAGTTACTCTAGAGGAGAAAGCCCGATAATTTCTTATAAAAAAAAGTATCACCAAAAATAAGGATGAAAGGAGAAGTATTCTCAATTATAACTTTCTCGAGACTACACCACGTTGGTGGGAAACACATCATGAGAGTCTCCTAGAATGACATGAGGTAAGAGTCACATTTTTTGTAAGGTTCTATAGAATAACGTGCCCATTGTTATCCAAGACTACCATGGAAAGGAACCCGCCTCTTCCCATATCCAAGCATGTGAGAAGGCCTGGATGGAGGGAACATAAGCTTTACCACCTTCATTATGGGTGCATAAGTTATATTCCACCTTACAAGGTTGTGCACATGCATGGTATATTCACTCTAGGACATGCCATCAAATAGGGCATTGGCAAGAGTTAATGGTTGATCTCATTCAATCGTTTTAGTATCGAAGTACCAAGCCATTAGTGGATAAGGCATTGCAATTTTTCAAGCATGTCGTACAATGGGAGATAATGTTATGGAAAAGATAGGTTACTAGAGTTTCGGTGAATCTAGTTTGGAGATGTATCTTAATGAAGAAGAATAAGAGGAATACATCTTAAGCGCGTGTGCATTGAAAAGGAAAAAGGAAATATGGTCTATGTAGTAGATGGTGAATAAATGGAAATTTTGGATGTTAACCATTCTAAAGGTACACTCGAAGTCATAGATAGTGTTGATGAGTGATTGCACACCTACCATAAGCCCTTAAAAATAAAGAAGGTTAAAATTAGGACAAATACAAAACCTAAGTAAGATATCATTGGGAATATTAGTTGGAGAAAGAAGTTTCAAAGATCATTGATCTGTTGCCTGAATTCCAGGATTTGTTCCCATGTGGGTACTATGAACTCAAAGGCATTCACCATTCCTTAGGGATATGAGGATCAAGTTGAAGGAAGATGTACACCTGATTTAGAAGAGGCTTTATCAGATGAATCCAAACTTGCATGTATGGGTTAAGGAGGAAATAGATAAGATGATTACTTCAGCATTATTGAGGTTGTGGAGGAATCAGATTAGATAAGCCCAACGGTCATCACTATAAAGAAGGATGGAAAAATAAATATATGTGCTGACTACAGGACTTGAATGCGATGTGTCATCAATCCTTTCCCAACCCCCTTTACTGAAGAAATTTTGGAGGGAGTATCCAGGCATGAGGTCTACTCTTTCACGGATGGGTTCACAAGGTATCACCAAGTTTGGATTACAAAGGAAGACCAGAGAAAGACAAATTTTTCCACTAAGTGGGAAAGCTTCACCTATACAGTCATACCTTTTGGATTAAAAAATGTGCCCTGTTGTATTCTCGTGCATTGTCAGGTACAATGATTTCAAGACTTTATCCACAATTTCTTCAAGTCTACTTGGATGACTAGACTATGTATGGGCTAGTAAAAGACCATTGTGACAATTTGAGGTTGATGTTTGAGAGATGTTGGTAGTTGAGGATATCCCTCAACATTAAGAAATGTGTCTTTGTTACTCCATTTGGAACCTTATTGGGACATATTATATGTAAGGAGGGCTTGTTAGTAGATCCCAAAAAAGTTGTTGTTATTGTGGGATTGGGAGAGCCTACTAGTCAGAGTGTAGTGCATGGATTTCTTGGGCATACGGGTACTATAGGAAGTTCATCAAAGGATATGCCAAGATTTCCACACCCTTGGAAGAATTGTTAAAGCACAAGAGTGCCTTTCATTGGGGAGAGGTGTAGTAGAAGGTGTTTGACACTTTGAAGGATAGACTTGTCACTACGCCCATACTATGCTTTCCTTCTTGGGATAAGCCTTTCCATGTGCATGTTGATGCCTCAAGAAAAACCATTGGAGAAGTACTAGCACAACCTAGTGAGGGGATTTTGGATCACTCCTTTGTGTTTTACAAGTAGGAAGTTGACACCAACAGAACATAATTACACAACTACTGAGCACAAGGCACTGTCAATGATCTAGGCGTTGCATAAGTTCGAGATAGTATCTACTAGCAACACCATTTAAATTCTACACATATCACATGGCATTGAATTATTTGGTAAATAAGCTTGTTTTACAAGGGAACATATACCGTTGGGTCCTATGATTTTAAGAGTTTGAGTTCACAAAGGTTGTAAAACCAGAAAAATTAATTCAGAACTAACCACTTATCAAGAATTGACTCAAGAGAGGACACGTAGAGTATTGAGGATACAATGTCAAACATGTGATTGTTTGAGATGTGACACATGCCCTTGGACTTAGAAGATATTTTAGTATTCCTTAAAATAGGTTTGGCACCAAATGGGATGAAGGATTTGGAGAGAAAATAGTTAGCAATACGTGTCGTGCCCTACATGTTGATTAGTGGAGATATGTACAAATTAGGCCATGATGAGTTTTTGCACCGATATGTATTAGAAAATGAGTGCATAGAGATTGTGGAGGAAGTGTAGGGTGGGATTGGAGGAGGGGAATATGTAGGAAATGCAACCACATGAAAGATTCTACTCACGGGGCTCGTGTGAAACCATCTACCAGATTTTATTGAATTTTCTAAGGCCTATGACCATTATCAGCGCTTGGGAAAACCTAGAAAGAGGGATGAGATGCCATTAAGGATTATAGCCAAAGTCAAAAGCCATTTTAAAAGTGGGTAATTGACTTTATAGGACCCATTTTTCCAGTCATGCGAAGGAGTAGTTCACGGTATATCATTACTTGACAAGATGGGAAGAGGCACCACCTACAAAAGATTGAATCAGTAGTGAAAAATTACTAGATTCTTATAGGAAAACATAATCAACATGTATGTTGTCCTTTGATACGACAAGTGATAAGGGGTATATATTTCCTGAATGAAATGGTAAGGATTCTATTAGCAAAATTTATGGTGGCCCATCACAAGACCAACCCTTATCACCCTCAAGTGAATGGAACTGCTGAAGTGTTTAACAAGATATTGAGTCACATGTTGACCAATATTTGTGATGTTGGAAGGAAATACTGGATGACAAAGTATCTGTCATTCTATAGGCATACGGGATAACCTACAAGAGGTTGAATAAGGCCACACAATTTTAATTGGTGTTTGGCATGGAGGCTATTTTCCCATTGAATTCATGTTACCATCACTATGTATAGCGACTCAGGGGAATTTTAGATGATGAACAAGTAGTCGAGGAAAGGATTGACAAATTATGCATTTAGATGAAAGGAGATCACTTGCTAGATGGATTCAGAAGACTGAAAAGCTAGACAAAAGGCATGACATGATCATGATATCAAGAACTAAAAGTTTGGGGTTGGGAATATGATTTTGTTGTATGATTCCAAGTTTCTACGCCATCCTGGGAAATTGAAATTCCATTAGTTGGGCCCTTACATCATCTCATACATCCTTGATTCAAGCACATGTTAGTTACAAGTTTTGGATGGGACAAAGCTACTCCGACCATTTTAATGGGAGTAGAGTGAAGCTCTACTATAAATAAGCCTTCTTGATGTTTGTAAATAAGGCGATTTCCCTTTATGCATTTTGTTATTTTTTTGTGTTTCCCTTTCTCGTTGTTTGTTACTTTACATTGTTTTATTTTGCACCTTGTGCACTACTAACCACATTATTTTCAAAAGGTTGTGTATGCGTAGAGGAATTCGTATATTTTTTAGTGTGGGGTGGGTAGGGCGAAGTGAAGTATAAAATGGTAATAAAAGTTAAATGGCATAGTTGAAGGATATAAAGTGCATGGGAAAATGGTGGTTGAGAAGGATTGGTGTCCGATAAGGCTTTATAAAGACCACGTATAGAGAAGGAAAATCACAAGAACAACATGAGGTAGGTGAGGGAAAAATCAGGTAAAAGATGAAGAGGTGCCTTGGCAAAGATAGTAGACTCATGCGTAAGAGTCTTTAGTCAATAAGGATTTTTGCACACCAGAAGGTTGTAAAGATTTTTTTACGTAGGATTGGGTGCATGGGTAAGGGTGCTTAAGGTCGGATTTAGTAGAAAAAGTTACATTTAATGCTAAGTACGTTGGTAGGTGGCATAACATTTATTTCTAGAAAGGAGGAAAAATCTATAAGTATGAGGTCGGAGAATCATTATTTTACCTTGTGATTACAAAGTGGAAGAGCTCTTGCAAACTAGGGCATCCAAAGAGATTTGTGTGAAGGAATAAGAATCATAGAGATCTAAGTGTGCAACTAGGTTGATCTGCAAACCGGAGTGGAAGGAGTACACGGGTGTGGGGAGAGTTCTTTTGGATTACACCATCTTGTGGAAGGGTTTTCCTAGTTAGAGTTTGATAGCTAGGGCATGGAGGTAGGAGGATTCTTCACGAGTTGAGCCTTAGAGTTGAGCAGAGTAGTAGAGCAGAGCAAGGAGGAATTTAAGTTTTAACTCGACAAGTAGAATGACACCAAAGAAGGAAACCATCTCACCAAATAAATAGAAGGGAAAGGGAAAAGGAAAAAAATCATTGTTGTCGCTAGTTCCAATGAAGAGTGGTATGCAGAGATGTAGTACCTAGATGGAGTGTTGCTTAGGAAAAGAGTGGGAATCACACTTGAGGAAGATGGTTGTAAGTGACTACAATCATCACATGAGCACTACAGAAAAAGAGATGGTGTTGGAACTAGTTCATCCAACTAACAAGAGGACACTAGAAGGAATTCTAATCTACAACGAAAAGTGAAGGTGAAGTTGGATAAGGCCAAGTTGCTACAACTATATGAGTTGCCTATTTTGGTAAGCCCGAGTAGTTATACTAGTGGTTGATGTTATGCGTACATGAAGACCACTTCTATTTTATAGGCTACAAAATGCACATAATTCCTCAACTCATATCAAAATTCACTAGCCTGAATTATGAAGGAGACTCCATAGATGATGACTTGGATGATAAGGATGCCATCAAGAAAACCGTGAAGGCTTATGAATACAAAAAGGCCTCGTGATATTTTGATATCACATATATCCCTAACCTTGTTATGAGAATGATCGTGTGCTTGGTTACAAATATGAATGATCAAGAAAGGTGGACACAAGTGAATAAGGCATGGTTGAATTTATGTCGGAAGATATATAAAGGCACCATTTACAACTTATCTCGCCTACATTACATATGAGATCATTAGCAACATGTAGGAAGGAGAGAAGATACTCTTTGGAAACATTCTCCTCACCATCATCTTCTTAGAGATTGGAGTTCCCAATGGGACAGATAATTTTATATGGGAGTATCTAGAAGAAAATCCCTCACCTACGAAAAGGTTTGAGAAATATACTTGTGAGACCATGATGGCCTCTCATAAGGCACGACCGGAAAATGGTACAAGCGCATGCTTAATGCATTCAGTTAGAGTGGAGGATACCTAAGTAGTTTCCCATGCTCACAGATGGGGAAGTGGATTTTTCTATATATCAGCATTTTTGTATTGTCCAGTTCACCTTAACAAATGGGACTAAGAGTCCATGGTGCAAGCTATCATTTTCTTTCACCGTGCAATAATTCCAAGTGGGGGTCAACCATTTTAAGGAGGACAAGAGAATAAGGTTTGACCTTAGTGAGGTAGATCAAGACCACCGCGAGCTACACCAAAAGCTCGTATATCCAAAGAAGTACACATATGTGGAGAAATATGTCTCCCAAAAAGTACAAATGATAAAACCAATAACATTTCCAATCGTTAGAAGGGCTGCAACAAGGGTATATCTATGCATAAGGCCAAAGTTTGAGAAGGTAGCTTACCTAGAAAATGATGTCTCCATTCCAGAATACCCCATAGGAAGAAAGAAGGTTGCACTAAAGAATAGGGAGAGAGAAGAGGTGCTGGAGAAGAAGGCACCAAGTTTGTAGACAACACAATATGTGGGCGCATTGGAAAAAGTGCTAAGCTAAGAACTTACACGCAAGAATAAGTCACCACCAAGGAGAAGACCCTAGAAGATGAAGCATCGTGGAAAGAGGAACCCCTCACAAGAGAAGAGTCGCCAAGGAAGGATTCACCCACTGAAGAGAAAGAGAGGGAAGAGTCTCCTATACTGGAATCACCAGTTAGGAAGAAACAGAAGGTGACAGAGAAGGCATACTTAGAGGAAGTGGAGGGCTTGGAGGCCTACAGGGGTGAGAGGGATGATGATGAGGAAGAAGAAGTTCAAAATCATCATTTGTATGATATACATGATTTAGAAGAAGAAGGAAGTGAATGGAATAATGGTGAGGAAGAAGTAGATGCTCAAGGAAAAGGGGTGAGCAAAGAAGTAAACACAAGAGATCAGAGGACCCCAAGCCTTACTAAGGAAAAAATAGAAGAAGCCACGAGAGAGAGAGTTGGTAGGAATCATCAAAAATTTAGTGGAACAGGAAGTAGAGTGCAACATGATGAAGTGATGAAGGAGATTGAGGAAGAAAGTGTTAGAAAGGAGTATGGCAAAGCATGGGTGGAGATCACAATATGGCTGTAAGCTTTCCAAAGGATGAGTGCACAAGTGGGAAGAGCATGGTGGTAGCACAAGGGAAAGGAATGGATTACATCAATGATCCAATAAAAGTGCTACGTGTGTGCTTCTAGAGCACAATGCCAATAGAACTTCTATCCATGCTCTCATTTGACGTAGAAGGCACATACCCACGAACTAGGAAAATGCTATCTTGGGTGTTTGAATCACATGTCGATGAACCTGAGTTTGAGGTAAGTCAAGGGGCACTAATGAAGATTCCAGAGAAAAAGGGATAAAACCCTTGGTTAATGCTCAATAGTTTTCAGATGATCAGGTAAGTAATGCAATCAACAAGGTTTCAGTTGAGGTTGAGGCTAGAATTTTAGGAAGAAATGATAGGACAAGATTCCTAGAGGTATAATTGGAGAATAAAGAAGTGGAACTTCTCGAGAAAAGAAAGTATCTCAAACAAGAACTAATTAGTGCAAAACTAAGGTGTTAACTCAAAGAGGAGAAGGTAAGGGTGCATGAATTACATAATAAAATTGAGATGATTATAGATGCTATTGTTTTAAAGCATCCCAACCTAGCACCACTAGAGAAAAATATGAATCAACCTTAGCGCTTCTTGGAGGATTTTTCTCACATCCTCACTATGGACAAGTGGCCACTTTCCTTAGATTCCACATAATAAGCGCTATTGTGCCAAGAGAGAGAAGAAAAGTTGAAGGTCATAGGGATTGTTTCTCAATATACCAAACTCCTTACCGATGTGAAGGCCACCATGTAAGTTGCTGAAGATTCCTATGATAATTGTGCTGATAGAGATAGAGTAGCAAGCATCTTGGTCACTACACATGAGATGAAACTCAAGGAGTTCCAGGAGAAGAATAAGGGGAATAAAGAAGAGTGGGATAGGATCTTGGCCAAGGTGGAGAAGAAATTAGAGGCTATCGAGACCTTGCAGGGCTTGATCAAAAACCAGCTAAAGGAATTATACCCCCAGATCACCCACAGGATGGATGCCCTTGAGGATTTGGGAAAAAAACTGGAAGGAATTGTTGAAATGATGAGCACCAAGGGGGAAGGGATAAGATTTGAGGAGGTAAGCACCCTAGTAGGTGACCTCTATTAGCAAGCGCAGAGTGAGGTTAATGCCTGGGAGAAGCTAGAGGCAGATATAGGGAAGGATTTCCCTCTCCTCCTTCAACAATGAACATGTTCTCCTTCATTTCCCCATTCTTTCATTATTTCTCCCAATTCTTCATTCCTTCATTATTTTTCCAACTATTCAAAGCCCACCATTCTTTATTCATTAAAGAGATCCCTTTCTGAGGATGAAAAATAGGTTAAGTTTGGGGTGATGTTGGGCCTCAGAATATTGGCTTAATATAAAAAGGTGTGTGAGTGTGTGGGGCCTATATGAAGAAGGGCATGCAAGGTAAAGGCACACAGGATAGGATTTTAGAAGGGTTTAATAGAACCTAAGGCACACGCGTAAGGAAAAGGAAAGGGTTTCAGGACTTATCCATATTCAACATTTAAGGAAGCACATGAGAAAAGTGTAACCCGACTGAGAATGCGGAGTGGATAAAGTACCAACCTAGAAACTCGATGGTCAAGGAAGGAGTATTCCATGCGATGGAAGGATCTAGAAAGACATCATTACATAAATTGGAGAACTTGGATGGGAAGAAGCATGCTCCATCAATGAGCACATGGACACTTAGCAACCAATCTACTACTTCAGAAGGCTTGATAGTGGATGTTAAAGCTACATATAGAGATGCTTGGGTAGAAGAAAATGGCATCGAGAGATATATCAAGAGAGGCAGAGAAGAAGAAGAGGATAGGAAAATCTCTGTAGCAATAGTAGTAGATTTTATGGGTTATGGTTCTCATTAGGAGGACAGAAGAGACATGACATATCTAGGGGGATGGATCTATGAACATCTTTGTAATCTAGAAAGCATAGTTTAGGATTTTGATGTATAACTCTTATCTACCTTAAGACATTTGGTTTGTAATGACCTTGAGGAATGTAATGTGGTTACTGAATAGAGAGTAATATGAATATATGGCTTTCTTTTAAAATATATACATTGTTCATGGGTATAAACCCTAGTGCCTTTTCTTTGTATTATTAGATCTATTATCTGTTTGATATTTTCCTTGTTATATGAATGAATGGATGGTTCTTTCCCTTCTTTCATATAATCTTATGACAATAGGGGATGTATTCTCACAAAACTCACATAAAGGATGGGCTCGACACCCACGCATTCCTTAGTGAGAACCTAAGACCACCGGGTGATAGGTTAGCACACATGGGATTAGAATGTTGTTTCTAAGGACATAAAAATGACTACATTGGGTTCATTTTCGTATATTTCAAATATTCAATGAATAGTTATTGATAATAATAAGTGATGGGCATAACTAAAACTTAATGGTGTTCAACTTTTGGTTGTATATTTTAATCCTCTCTTGGATTGATAAGATGAAATCTCATAAATTCTATTTGAACCCGTGATAGTACAATTATTTTGCAGATAAGATAATAGGCTCATTTCAAACCTTAATGGCTTAGATTCATTTGTATAGTAAAGAAAAAAATGAACTTGTTGGTTTAAATAGATTACCAATTTTCTTTAAAAGGGGTGTTTTTCTTGAGAGTTATGTATGTTCAATCTCTTTCCTTGAAATCGTTGGTTTATTTTGACTACAGGTGCTTCATAGAAGAGAGAATATTTTGCTATTATCCATCACCATACACTGATTTAATAGCTTGAGAAAAATTATTTAGGTTGGTTGTTTTGCCTTCATAATGTTTTATGGACCCTTGAATTTTTGAATTCCTATAGGTATGTACTATTCATGAGCAGCTTTATTTTACCCATTATGGGTTGATCAACAAGAAATCTATTTTATTCCTTTTTATTTGATATCATGTTTGAAAGTAAATATTTAACATAATCTATGGTAATATTCTCTTCAAAAGCCATTAGTAAAGTGATGCATATTTCATAACTAGGGTTGTGAAGTTATTATAGTCAATACATAGAAAGGTTTTCTATTTGCATAAAAAGAGATACTTATAACTAAACCGATGTGACTCATTGAAAGAATATGTAGAAAACTAAGGGAGATTAGCATCTGATTTCCTAGTCTTAGTTAGATATTTGATAATCAATAATATCAAAGATGAGATATTTCTCTTCCTTTCTATAACTTGTAATGATAGAAAATAAGTTAGTATTGAATGCAAATTATAGCAAGGGTACTGTTTAATCCTTATGGACAATATAATATTCATTAATGAGTTATTATGAAAGGAAATAAGGTGAAAATTTATTTCTCTTCTTATGAAATAATTATTTTTTATTAAATTTATTTATTCAGTTGTATACCTATTAGCTGGAATTCACGGTTGTTTGCTAATTTGATGTTAGTATATGGTCAATAAGTAAGATCATGGAGTTGTTGCTTATTTGTGTAATACATGTTGTATTTAAATAATAATAAAGGAAGGAGAAGATGTTCAATTATTTCTTAATGAATCAATTAGAATAAGGGGTATAAATTCATGTCAGTTATTTTGAACTGACCATGTATAATATAGTATCTTTTGAAAGAGGGTTTAAAACCCGCAAGAGAGGATCACAGGATGACATACACATCAATGGATGTGCAAACGGTAGCGTGAAGAGATCTCAGGAGGAGTGAGCATCAACCGAATGTGCATGTAAATATTTGAAACATGGGTAGAACCTGGTTAAGCCATAAAAATCTCCTCTATCTCATAGATCAAATGGGGTGTACATATAGGAGGTGTTGAGTAACCCCCAAGTCTGCAATCATGAAAACTCAAGTAGTAGAAGTGTAACTCCCAATGACGCATATGACGCACTGACGCATAAGAGAATCTCATAATGACCCCTAAATGACACATGGACCTATGATCTCACCTAAGTGAGATGACTCACCTAATGATGTGGAAAATAACACACACCAACACCCCCTTCATTGGAACTTAGGATGAGGCGGCAAGTCAAAAATGAGAAATGGGTCCTGACACAAAGCCTAATGAGGTACCCATGCATAAAAATAAGTCCCAAGCAGTGAAGGAAAACATAGTGGGAAAAACATCCACCACAAGAGAACAAAAAACTCTAATCTAAGAAAGATGCCAAAGATGGGTCCCGGTCATAGATGATCTTGAAAGGGTACCCATGCACAAAGAGGTAATCTCTTGGAAAGAAGAAGAAGAGAGAAGAAGAGGGAGATGAGAGGGATGCAAAAGATGCCATGGATAGATCTAAACTCTGCAGCTCTAGGAGGTCTCTCAAAATAATGTCGATGACGAGATCCTCTACCTCTGGATTGAAGAAGAGCCACTCAGACCGAATTGTGTGCCTCGCCTTAGAAAGGACAAAAATGACATGTTAAACATCTTCCCAATCCACAAAGGAAATCAAGGTAGTAACACAAAGAACTCGAGTCCGGTGCACGTAAGTGTGACAGAGGTCTAGCAAGTGAGTGCTAAGGAACTAAAGGTAATCCATGTGCATAGAACTGCAGAGTGAAAAAGAGGAACACCCATAGAAAGGATGTCCAAGTGATGTGAAGGGAAAAAACATCCTCCACAATAAAAAAGGATCCACAAAGAGGTGGATCAATGAAGGTCTCCCGAGAAAAGTGGAAGTGGTAAGAATTCCGCAATGGGCACTCCCAACAATGGAGATGATGAACTCATATGAAACACCTGTAGATGGATGAGGGACCTGTAGAGCATCACAAGTGGACTCTATGAAAAGACGACAAAGGTCAGGCAGATACTCATCCTAATGAGGGGGCTTAAAAAATAGAAGAGTGATGTCAACTAGGTATGAGTCATCCAATGAAGGTAAAGGAGTGGAAGGGGCATCACACACTGGAAGTGGAAAGGAGGCGAGTGTAATGACGATGTGAGACTGAGTAGGAGACTACTCGATATCTGATGAGCTGTGAGATGTGATAACACTATCTAGAATAGTGAGAGAAAGAGGAGAGAAGTCCTCTGTAGTACTCTCAACATCAAAACTAGATGCACAATCCTCGTCATCAGAAGTAGAACCAAGAGATTCTATGTCAGTGGAACTGTCATCACACAAAGAAGAGGAGACAACTAGATCAACAATAGCAATAATGTCGGCAATATGTGAAGGGTCTCCATAGAAGGACTGAAGAATGCTCCTGACATGGTGGGGTGGATCTGAGTCTACCATGTGAAAATAGAGAGATCTGGAGACATGCATCATCAAGTGACCAAAAACATGGTCGCAAGTGTCAAGGAAGTCCTCCAGATGATGATGATCAAGGTGCAGGAATTGGCCCAAACAAGAAGGGTAAAATACCATAGTGGGTGAAGTAACATTTCATGGAAGCACGTCGGGCTGAATAGTTCCCTCTCCCGATGAGAAGTGCCAGAGGCTATAAGGCAATCCAACGACACTCAAGTCTAGAAAGAGCACTCTCCATGATGCAAAATCAAAAGTGCAAGGTGCACAAAAGCAAGACATCAAACACAACCGATAATGTGTGTGTGTGTGTGAAAACCCAAGAGTACTAGTCAACCCCCTGCATGTGGCACTTTATAAAGTATTGTTTTACAAAACTGATAATCCCATCATATAGAATTCAAAAAAACATGTAACTTTGACTAAAGAAGTGCTCGAGATCCGAGCAACAATTCAAAAGTTATAGCAAAAAATAATTCCCATAACTAATGAGAAAATGCTAATAAACACTACAAACACATTAAAAGTTCTTGAAATGGGTGCAAAGGGTGTCATGTGGGTACTCGTTGAAACAACATCAAATTTTAGGCATAGTTTGTTTTTCTTACGAGGGGGATTAGCCTCCCAAACCATGAACCTCACTCTCCGTCTTTGACACACGGATGAAAGACAATAATTAACAAGAAAATGAAGCCTAAATTATTACAATGCCATGGAATAAATGTTTTTCACCTCAAAACATTAAAAATGGTTATTTTAACCTCCAAAAAAATACTAAAAGGAAAGTGGGACCATGTTTGAAATGTTCGCATTGACCGAGTTGATGAGAATACCAAGCCACATGTCGAGGTTCTCCTTCGAGCTGCCATGCCAAGTGAATGCAAATCCTAGTGATATGTAAGTGGATAGGTCTCGCATGGGAGCTGGAGGAGACATTGAGGTTTAACAATCTGAGTTAGAAATAATCTCCCCCACCAAGTTAAGTGGTAGTAGGCCCGAGTCATCCATGTCAATATCGGGAAGACATACACTTTCGAGCACCTAAAAACTCGAGTCGTGTAAAAATCTTGAAGGCGAAGTGATCCACGTGTAGGATACTTGTCAAGGCATTGAGTAGAGTAATGGTTGTAAAAAGACGTCGCAGAGTTAGGTAACACCCCAAGTAGAGAACTTGGCAAATTAGAGTGCTCAAAAGAAATGGTCGAACGATAGGAAGTAGACCAAAGAGTCCACATGCCAAAAGAGAGCTCAAGATAATGGCAACAGAGTTTGCAAGACATGGAATCCAGCCATGAGGAGACATGAACCAGCGAGTTATCTAATGCTCAAAACTCGAGTAATGACATAGATTCAAGGCTAGTGAGATTTGTGGAGTAGGAATCTGGAGCCAAGGCTCGAGCGTGGGAGATATCCAGAGGCCAAGGCAATGCTGTAAAGAAGAACCAACAGGAGGAGCCCGTAAACATAGGAAAGCCAGTGATTCTAGACACAACAATAGAACCAAACATCCAACAAGCTCTTAATGAATCCAACACCAGGAAAATGAGTGGAGTGAGCACCGAGAAAGGGTAAGATTCAATGGCTAAAATAATGCTCAATTTTGACGTTTCAAGCTGCTAACAACATCGCAAAGTGAAACCCAAGAATTGGATTAATAGTGCATAGTAGTACAAAATGTTTCTAGTCTCTAGTTAGAGTGTCCAAACCAAGGTTGATTGTAAATCATAATGCAAAGAATGTACACAAAACACCACCAGTTCATGCAATGTAACATGCACCTAAAAGATGGCTTAGGAAATGCAGAATAGACCATGCACACCCCGAACGAAGCTCCAAGATTATGTAACCTGAGTTAAGTGCTAAGGAGAAGAGGGAGAAATAAATGAGTTGGCAATCAAGCTCGGTTCCCAGCTCGAAGAAATGGGGCCGAGTTGGGCTCTAAACCAACTCCACAAACCCTTTAAAAACATGCTTTAAACTCAGATCTGATCTTCAGACTGCAACAAAACTCCAGAGAAGTACTCCAAAACTACATGCAAGATGGAAAACCCCAAAAACTAGAAACCACAAATAAGCAAACTAAGGTATGAAGCCTAAATCAATGCAAGTAGAGTACGATAAACAATAACCATTACGACACATGCAACGAGATCTAGATATCACGTCGGAAGCCGAAAAATGCACGAAAGATGCCAGGAGTGCATGAATCCACAAGATCCACTCTTATACCATGAAAGAGGGTTTAAAACCCATAAGTGAGGATCATAAGGGATGATGTTCACATCAACAAATGTGCAAATGATAGTGTGAAGAGATCTCAGGAGGAGCGATCATTAACTGAATGTACATGCAAATATTTGAAACACGGGCAAAACCTAGTTAATCCATAAAACTCTCCTCTATCTCATAGATCAAATGGGGTGTACATATAGGAGGTGCTAAGTAACCCCCAGTGTTGTAATCATGACAACTCGAGTAGAGAGGGGGAGTTACATTCCCAGAATAGAAGTGTAACTGCCTATGACACATATGACACACCGACACACACGATGTAGTGACGCGTAAGAGAATCTCATAAAGACCCCTAAATGACACTTGGACCTATGATCTCACCTAAGTGAGATGACTCACCTAATGATGTGGAAAATAACACACACCAACATTTTTAGATATCAGGTTTTGAAAAGTATTATGAAAAGGGCAAAGATTGGATTATGATATAGTTGATTGTTATTGCTATGATGAACATGGATGTAATACATGTACTTGTATTTGGTTAAATACGAAAGTATTACTTCACAAAATAATAATGCATTTAAAGTCCTGTTGTGTTTTGTTATTGATTATAATATCATTATGTACTTTAATATCAAGGTTTTGACCTCCATCATATGAAAATATATTATAATTTTTACACATACTTTTGTTTTATAGAAATGGTATAATGCCAAAATTATGGCCGATTATGAATGCAATATTGAAAGTACGACATGATGATTTTATTTCATTACAAAATTATGTTTAGAAGTGGTAATACATCTATTTTGTGATGTTTTCATAATATAATAATTATATAGTGAAGCAATAAGTTAAACCATAAATACAAAGGTGTACTTAAAGCAATTACTTGTATAAATGATGTACTTATTGTTAAAAAAACAAACAAGATGATAAATGTTAGTGTGTAAGAAATAAACAATACGGAAACATACTAGTACATTTTTATAGCAGCAACATACACTTTTTCGATTGGGTCGTATCATCAAAAGATCATACTCGGTTCCATTGTATCTTAGTGTGAAAGAAATTATGATGACATAACATATTATGAAGTTACATCGAGAATGCACATAATAGTGTAGTTGTACATATCTTAATAAGGAAAACTACATTAAATGATTGTCTAATAATGATCATAAATGATAAATAATTAGTGTTGTGAATTGGTTATTTCTATACTTTCTTAAACCTAACCCTAGATAATAACATATATATTTGATTGTCAAGTGGTGAGAGGTACCTTCATCATATAGTGACTCATTGAGACCATTACATACCCATATTATGATTTAGATAACATAATGAAACTCAATTAACTTGGTATCATAATTGAAAGTATGATGAAAAGTAATTAGATGAAGGAATCATGAAATGACCTCTGTTTCATTAAATTCATAGCCGTACTCAGTTTGGGATAGCTATAGGGAGAGGGATGGATGCATGATGACTTTTTTCATTACATGAACGTACCTTTTCCTATAATGATCCTAAAGTGATGATGGCATGAACCGTATGACCCATATTTTGAGTTATGATATCTACAGCTTCGGTATTTGAACTTATTAATTAATGATTACTTAAGGAGAATAACAATAAACTTAATAAGTAAACAACAGAAAATAATCATGATACTATGTTCGATGGATGTTTGTTGACAAGAAGAAAATTTTCAAGTGGATTATGTGCAATCATGAAACTAGGCTTGCTAGCTCAATTCCAAAGACTACAACCATTGTAGTGTAAATGAATAATTACATATCTCTTCACCATTTTTAATTTTAATTGTGTTTTGAGTAGGAGTGAATTAATTGCATGATTCATTGGATGACACTAAGAAGATGCACATGATTCTTTGTACCTACAAAAAGGTCTAA
The DNA here is from genome assembly GCA_018340775.1 of Taxus wallichiana var. yunnanensis. NCBI lineage: Eukaryota > Viridiplantae > Streptophyta > Pinopsida > Cupressales > Taxaceae > Taxus > Taxus wallichiana. Next base: position 641,184,460 of record CM031240.1, read on the forward strand.
TCAATGATATATAATGTATATCATCTTGTATAGAGTAATGAAGGGAGTTAGAGAAGGATATGTAAACCCTTACAGCTTGTAAATGGTTATCATAGGTTTTGAAGATGGATTTTGGAATATTAATTAATGTTGGGTTACTCATTGTAGATCTAAGTAATGATTTCAAACATTGTAGCATGAAAATAATTAAGGGATTTTGGAAATTTAATTAGTATGTTGGATTAATCTAATATGTGTAGATAATAATTGAAGGCATCAAGTCAATTTAATGGGTTAAAAAAATTCCATTAGTTTGATGAAGTATGATACGGGTGTTAAATTTTTGGTATTATATCTTAAGGTTGCGATTCTTTGATTTAATGGGTCCATATGCTAACTAAATATCTTATTTTGATAACGGGGATAAATTGGTTAAGTGAAGGATGTACCATGGAGAACAAATTCGACTAGATCATATTGTAGGTTCCAAAGTAAATAATTTAGAAAAAACTCTAATAGTCCTTTATGACACACGAAACTGGAAAGTTTCTTGGAGCAACTAGTAAAGTGTGAAAATGATCAATTCAAGGTAAAACAACTTGAACTAAATGGTGGTAATCAAGAAGGGAATTGCTTGACTTTTGGATTGTCTTTTGATGACATGTTTTACAATGTTAAATTAAATATTAAACTAAACCCAAATTGGGTAGTGTAACACCCTTGACAATTGTTATATTCCTCTTTTTCATTTCAAGTGTTGACATGTGATTTTCTTGATAAAGATGTGTTCTTTTGACTGCTGAAGATCATGCTTGAAATGGATGAATCATTTATGCTCTTTGATTGAAGGGCTGGTTTGTTGTTGCTTGCAATAATCTATTTCACTTCTTATGAGTAAAGTTGTAATATGGTTTGAATGGTTGTAACTTATCCTTGTAATTGGAATCATCCTTGGATCAATTCCATTAATCCAAGGTATTTTTAAAATATTCTTATCAAAACTAAATGAAAAATGACATTCATCGATTAAGAGACTTAACGGAATGAAATTTTGTTTGTTACAAATTCTTTATCATCTTGGAAACAAGTGCTTATATTATATTTTTGTCGTGCTCGACTCTTCTTTAAAAACCCTTGCGAAAACACTTAATGGTGTTAAGGAAATAGAAACCTTGCTTCGGATTCTTGAGAAAAAGAAATTATTATGTACCCTTTACCTATACGGTTTACCCTAATAGATGTGAGACTCAGGTAATTTACCTAACTATTACTACACCACTTTACATGGGATGACATTCTAACCTAAGTTGTTAGCTTGAAAGGAAATAACCTAGGGGATGCTAAGTTATTTCTAAACCTATTGTTTTTGGTTAAATCTACATCCTATCCTAATGTGGCAATTTATTGTTGGGGGTTATATCCTAAGGTTATATATATTTAAACTAACCTAAGATCTAACCTAAGAAAATTCTATCTATCCTAAACTAATGGGATATGAAAGGGAACCTATGGGTCATTGGCAAGTGGGGAACTAAGCGACGGTTCCTAAGATTTTTATTGGGATTTGATTTTGATTTGGTTTTGAATGCATGAAAGTAATGCCAGTGTGGCAAGGGTTAGTGAAAGTTTAGAGGAGCCTACGTGGAGGCATTGGTAAGTTTGGAAATGCATTTTGAAGTGCAATTAGGTCTCGCCAACTATGAATGGTGGTGGCAAGGAAAGATAAGCGGAAAATTGGAATTAATGTCATTAATATGCCTCGGGTTTGGTGAGCAAGCCATCTTGGAAGGAATGCTAGCGGCATTATTGGGGGTTGATTTTGCTTTGCATGCTTCATGATTTTTCTCTGCTTGGAGCTATCTAGGTTTTTGAACCATCGCTTTGATTTACACTTGGTGGCTTTTTTTGAATTCTTTGATCTATTTTCGGTTTGAGGAATGTATAAGAGGCACTATGGAAAAAGATTACTATTTTTTGATCTTTCTTGGAGAAGAAGAGGTCTTGGAAACTTGGGTGGAAGTCATCTTCGAATCGGTAGAGGCACTATCAGGCATGATAGGATCTACCCATTAATATTTCTTGCTTTCTTTTAAATGATTCATTAAAACAATTTCGCTCACTAAAATTTTATATTTACATGATGTATGTGGTTATTCACTTGCATGTATTCTTGGAAATTATGTGGGTTTTGGGATGTGAATATTTTTCTATTATTGACAATTTTTGGGAAATTTCTCTATACTGGTTGTTAGAGGTTTGCATGCTATTTGTTTTGGAACTCTCTGCAACTGTACTTGCTCTATTGAACTTTGTAGCTTGAACTAGTAGTTTTGTTAATTGTATTTGAATCTTGTAGCTTGTATTTGAAGCTTTGTTTCTTGCATTCAAAAATAATATGGAAAGAGTTAGCTTATTTCTTATTGGGTTCTGAATCTCTATTTAGACTTGTGTTTTGTGAGCTGGAAGTGGAGCTCCGTAGGGGTTCTAAACTTGTATTAAAGCCCAAGATTTGTTTTAGCTTTATTGGGACCATGTGTTTGTTTGTATTGTGTTTAAACTTATTAAAGTTTTGAAACTTGGTTGAATCTTCGTATTCAACAACTAAACTTATATACAATTCTTATGAATATTGATTTTATTGTTGAGTTGTTGCGTTGTGCCCTATACTTAAGCTCTTAATTGAGGTTTTATTCTTCCTTAGGGAAACGGAAGGCTTGAACCCATAATAGGGTGTTGGTGTTTATTCTGAGATTTTATTAGGGCCATAGGATTCTGTTTTAAACTCATATTTGAGCTTGTGTTGTTAGAAATTGTTATCCAAGCACGTATTTAATACAAAGATTATTCCATGGATGGTTGTTTTGATTATGTATTTGGAAATCAATGAGTTGTATACTTACAAGTATTATGAATTGAAAATGTTGTCTCATTTAATACTATTTGATGGAGGGTCTTGTGAGTTTTGTATTGTCGGAATAGACCGTGTAACTTCTTTGTGGCCTCCTTTGTTTTGACTTTGAGAAGGAATGGTTGTTTTACTTCTACCTTTTAGACTATCTCTGTGTTTTCAAACTTGATGGGGCGTGTGAATTAAAGAGTGTATTATATTCATATCTGCTTTGAGTGTACCCATGTCTTGTGGGAAAACTTGACTACTTTGTTCTTAGAAATAATTGGAACTGGAACTGTGTTCTATTATGTGACAGTCGTATCATTTATAGAGGTTCATGGAATTAATTACTTACTTCCCTTCTATCTTTTATATTAAATGAACCCTACCTAACTTATGATTTTACAAGGAACTAGAGAGGTTTGTGGTTATTTTGTTCAGATTGATTTGGAATAAGGTAGGAAAGAACTTGTCTTATCAAATTACTTAACTACTTAATTCCATCTGAGTCGTGGGTTTTGTAGAATGCTAAATTTTAAACCTATTATTCTGTATATGGTTTGAAAAGTTACAATATCACTTAGCTAGATGTTGGTAATGTAGATTTTTCTTGGGATTTCAAACCGCCTTCTCATTTATAGTTTTTTTTTAATGTTTGTAATGGAAATTTAGTCTTTGGGTTGAGATTCGTTGTGACTTTTCAATATTTTTTTCGATTGGAGGACTTTTACTCCACTATTATATCCTTGTTGAACCACCATGTATTAAAGAGAAAGAATTATACTCTCTTGGGGAATTCTACACTTTGGGACTCATACTATGTATTTCTTCTAGATTTGATATTGGCTTTGAGATAGGTGAATGATAATAGGTCTTCCCGGGAAGGTTGTATGGAAATTGGAAGTATGCGGGCTTTGGTGTGCATTCGGTTTTGAGTCCTCTTTTGGAAACTAGCTTAAGAATTTCTAAGTTTGTAATAGATGATGGATTTTATTTCATAGTATAAATGAAATGAAATATGGTTTGGGGTCCTTGTTAGTTTGAGATCCTTTTTCTATTGATGTTTAAGTTTATTTATTGAACTTCTTGTTATTCGATTTTCTTCTCTATCTATATGGAGGGATGAAACATACTAATATCATATATGTTGTAACTAACTCCTTGCATATTGGGAAAAAGTTAAATGTGCCCTTATCTTTATGAATTTATGAAGTAATTCAATGGCAAGACTTGTTGACTGATTAAAATTAATTGATATGATCAATTACGTCTTGTGGTATAATTCGATGTTGTAGAATATAAAATGTTCCTTTCTTAAAACTAAATCTAGATTTCTTAATTGTACTTCTTTCTAGATGTTATTACTTATGATTATCTCGCATGATATTTTTCAATTATTTCATGAAATCAAAGTTATTTAATGAAGCAATTAGTGGAATACACTTTACATTAATGCTTAGTGCTTATCATGCTCAATTCATTGAAGCTGACCGTCTTGCTAGATTTTACGAGATGGACATCGTAAGTGATTAAAGAAGACATGGACTTTCATGTTGTATTGGGTTATTTAATTTTGAACCTTATGTAAAGAGTTTTGATTCATTCTTGAATTTTATTGAAAAAGAAAATTTGTATTCTTTTTGGAATGAAGGTTGTTTGTTATACAACATGCCTAAAATACATATTCTTGTAAATGAATAAGTTTTTAATGAGGAATTGAATGTTGAGAGATTTACTTGTATTGGTTGTGTAAACTATCTTATATTTATGAAGAAGATGGAATTCCTATCTAGATGATATTATTTATATATGTTATATTCTTAAATCGATAAACTTGATAAGTTAGCAAAAAAAAGAGGAATTAGTTTAATCTCCCTTAGTAAGATGCGGCTGTTAAGTTGCATAAGTTAACAATCTTATCTAAATAATTATATTATAGTATTGGAATGTGTAATGAATATGTGATAAAACTATAGAATTTGTGAAATATAAGAAGGGTTGACAAACCCTTACTCTTAATCAAGTAGAGGAAGGTTCTTCCTCTCTAAAAGGAATGTAATCTAAAGAATGGTGATATGATTGTAAATCATTAGACTTCATTTCCCTAGAAAGCTTACTCTAGTTGAACCTATTTGGTTGCTACACCTTCATTGAATGATTAAGTTATATTTAATGGAACTCATGATATCACTGTCCTATTTTGGTTAACTGTTGTTAAACTAAATAAACGAACATTGAAAGCAATCATGAGTTAAAGGAAGTTCTTTAATCCTTAATTGAGTTAAGTATAGAACAAGGACTTAATGAGTGTTAAATTAGGGTTTTGCATTGATGTTGTAATCTATTTTATAATCTAAATTAAATTAACATTAATAACCTCCTTGGGGTATGTACATTGTGATGAGGTAGTTTCTGTAGGATGTTGACACATGCCAATTGCATAGCTATACCTTCGAGAAGACTAGGTTTTCTCAAGGATACAACATTGAAGTTGACATGTAGCAACACCCTTCTACATTGATCATCTATATCTACACACAATAAGGAATTGAACTTAGTTTCTCTCTAGGTCAAGTTAGTGGCATGTTTAGGATAGGTAATAGCTCTTAATGGCTTAGGGTACCTTGGCACACCCGGTTGACTTAGGTCAACCGAGTATGATCATATACCCTAAATCAATGTGAGTGTATTCCAATAATGATTTATGTTTCTAATTTGGGCTAGGGTTAAATCTTGGTCAAGTGGACTAGCGGTAGTCAGTAAAGACCATTCATGATAACAGAGGAGTGAGGTGAAGGATGTATTCCAAAATGACATGTGTCCGCCATCTAGGAATAGTGACATACATAGTATGTTGTAAATATTTGGCCAAAGTATCACAAGTTGCTTGTTGCATTGTTCTATGTCACCAAGTTTAAAGAAATGTGATATCGACGGATATCGGTAACAAATATTTAGGTATGTTCTTTAAACAGATCACTCAAAGGTGCCCGATTAGGGTAGGAAAGTTCCAAGTATACAAAGTACACAATAAGTATTCAATACTTAAAGTTAAACATGAATAGATTGGTAAACATGGATGAATAGATTGGTGTAACACTAAGTCATTTACATATACATATGGTTATCTGTTATGAGATTGATTGGTATGGAATGTGTGTTCTAAATAATGTTTTATTTAGAACAGAGATCATTGTGGTAAAAAAAATTCCCTTTTTTCTAAAGTCTTAAAATGGGAATGTTATAGGTAGAAAAAGTAGATAGGTGTGGACTATCTATTGTGGAAGTGGTGAGCAAAAAGTCTCATATGATAGAACAAAATCTGCAATCAATTCCAACTTTTTTTTAAAAGTATAAAAAGAGCCTTAGCTCTTTCTTGCCTCGTAACTTTTAGGGAAATGTGAAGGAAAATATATGGTAGTAAATGTCAAATTACAAGATGAATACAACAATAAAACTTGTTGTAATTTCTAGCAAGAAGCAGAAAAACACTATAATGGCTAATAACTAAGAAAAAGAACAAGTTATTACTAAAACAATGTCGGAGTAAGTTAATAAGGACTTCCTAATGTTGTTTTAATATAACACTAGTATGAAATAAGTTTTTTTATCAAAGGAAAATGTTTTTTGGCTAAGATCCTACCCAGTTATAAGAGGCCTAAGCCCAAATCTTCAAAGTCTAAACTTAAAAAGAAAATACATATCACTACGAAGGAGAATCACAATAAAAGAGAGACAAGGGGAACTACATAACTACAACAAAAGAGTAGTTAAACCTTAGCAATACCATAGAAAAACCACAACAAAACAACTAAAATAACAATCTTCCACAAAAGAGCTAGACATACTAGAGCATATCCAACCACTATTTAGTGGTCTTTGACATATTATTTTTGAGGATTTTTAGGTTGTCCTTGATGTCCTTGACTGAGGTGCCATCCTTAGATTTTTCCTTCCCTTTTTATTTTCCAACATAGTGGTGTTTTTGGACAAAATATCCATGTTGCCTTTAAGGATAGAAGGGATGTCACATTTCCTATTTCTAATTTTATCACTCTTCAGGAATTGCTTCTATTTTTCCATCTCTTCCATCAATTTTTCATCTTTGCTCCCATTTTCAATAGCAATCTTGCACACCCTAACTTTTTCCTTCACAAATTTTCATTCCTTCTTAAGCCATGTGAGCATGTCATTATGCAAGTCTAGTTCCATCCCCGATGCTCTTTGTTTTGGGTTTTCTTATAGTTTCTTTATTTCCCATAGCCGGAGGCCAGGGAAACAACCCTTCACCAATAGGAGAAGAGGGAAAAGTAGTAGAAGTAGTGATGTCGGTTTTGGATTTCTTGTTGTGGAGGATATGATAAAAAGGGGGAGGGATCACAATAGGATGGGGTATTTTAGAAGAGGTAGGGGATAAAGAGAGTGGCAACGAGGGGTGGTCACAATGACAAGGTCGAAGTGTTTGTAGAGGATAAGAATTAGGGCATGATGGGAGGGCTATGCTCGTTTACCCTATTTTACTAGTATTATTAAGTTTTTGTATCTAGTGATAAGATGAAATATGAATGAAATATCTTATTTTCTTTAAATATGAGAATGAATTAGATTAAACCACATACGTATGACATTCAATATGAAATTGATTTTATTTAAAATTAGTCAAGGAAATTGGATTTATACGTAAGTTTAGTTAGGAACTTATGATGTTGGGAGTAATATTGGTTGTCTCAATGTAATTCAATGGTTAATCGGTTTGAAATACAAGTTTGCTTTGATAAACTTGGCTACTTGGGAAGACATGGATGAAGTAAAAACAATGTTTTCCTTGTTTTTTTCGTGATATATAATTTTTTTACTATCTATTCTATATATTTAATGTTATGACTGGATGTAATGAAAAAAATTATGTCATATTGTTGATTGTGTGATAGTTTTTGTTGGTTGAAAGGTTGTTCAACCAATAAATTTGAAAACAAATAAACTAAAATCTAGAAAAATTGTGAGTTTTGGATGAAAATGTTGACTAATCTCCTTAGCTATTAGATATAACTTTGTATTGATTATTATGATTATGATTAATGAGTAAAAATATCGAAATGATGATTCATTAAGGGGGTAAGTATGTCACATCCCACATTTTATTTTATTGTTATCGTAAAATAGAGTATTAATGTGAAGTGGATCATAGGGTCTTGGGGATGAGAAGTGTTACCAAGCTAGTGTTATAGCTAAGTGTACACACATTTACCCTAAAAAGGATAGACATGACTACACATAGTTGAGAAGCTAACTGCATAACGATGTTTATCACCAAGTACATGTGATATACCTTACGTTAACACCTTATTTGTTTTCTTGGTTGTTGAGTTACTTACCTTGCTAAGTGTGATGATTTCATGATTGGATACTTGCATGGTTGTTGTACCTATTATTGATATTATAGTTCACCTTTCTTGCTGAAAGTAATGACTTACAAAGTATGATTGAATTTATACATAGTTGTAATATATTATTTTGTTATGTGAAAATAATGGTGAATGTTAAAAGTTACTAATTCCTTTTGATACTATGATGATCATTGATCGTATAATGATAAGAGGCTATTCAATCAAAACAAGTAAAACATGGGGTTCCTTAAGGTAAAGGTTTGAGTATCTTTAATATGAAAAACTGATTGTACACTTTACGTGATTATAATTACTTATAATTTTTTTACTAACATTATAGTAAAATATTTACAATGATCATCTTTCATTGTTAGTCAACATGATGGTTTTATAAATCATCTTTGATTGATCGATACATACTCCTTTAGTGGTGAATGATCGAATATCAACATTTATACTTATTGTTTGGTTGGCGTTAAAGTGATTTATTATACCCATTGCTTGGTAGAGATAAGTATAATTGTTGAAAGGTAATTTTGCATGGTTAATTAAAAAAGTCAATATTTCAAGTCTTAGACCATATGCATTGGCATGGCTTATTGTAAAAAGGTATTAACCATATTCAAGGCTAAGGATAATGTAATTGGACTCTTTTACCATATTCATTGGTCATTTTTTTTTGGAGGTTAATATCAATTTGATTATAGTCGAATGACTATTAGTTTGGAATAGTTAAAAAAAATATTAGTCATTGGTCAACCCCATACGAGATCTTTGGAAATTTGATTGTTTGTGTTAAAATATCTTCGATTGTTCATTTAAAACTCTACCCCCACCATAATTGGAGGGAAAAAATTTAGAGGTGATGGTGAGACTCTCAAAGCCACTACATTGTGCCTCAAAGTTTTAATGGGAATTTACTTCACCTAGTTATCCCTCAAAGTATATAAGCCTCACTTTGAATCCATTACATGCGAAGGAAATTTTATTTTAATTTTTGGGTGGTTTGGTCAAGCTATCCTTTGCGATGTTAAAATGGGTTTCTATGTGAAGTTTTATTGAGCTATGCTTGGATGTTTTTATTTAAAAAAATGTTGTTATTTTTAGTTCAATGGTTTGAGATTTTATAAATCGGGAATATCTAGGAAAGTTTTTTTGCTCTGATTTACGAATATTTGGAAAGAAATAGCGAAGATGATTTCGGGTAATTTATAAACCCAATCATGGGTTTGATTTCCTTAATCTGGTTGTTTTATTTCACATGAGTTGAAAGTTTTTTTGTTATCGTTAAGAAAATATTTGAAGGGTTATTCTTTATGTGTTGAAGAATAGAGCTTTTACTTGAGTTCATTTTATTATTGGTAGATGGTTTTAAGTTGAAATCTAAGTATGGTTTACTAAAAATTAACCCAACTCGAGAAGGATTAACTAGGTATGTAATTCTATTTATTTTGATGAATGTGGGTTCAATTCTATTTATTGCAAAAGAGTCTATGAATATTTGTTGTTGAGAATAAGTGATGGGTGTAACTAAAACTTAATGGTGTTCAAGTTTTTGTTGTCTATTTGAATCCCCTCTTGGATTGATAAGAATAAATCTCATAAATACTCTTTGAATCCATGAGATTATAGTCACTATGAAGGATAAGACAATAGGCTCAGTTCAAACCTTAACGGCTTATATTCATTTGTACATTAGTGAAAAAATAAACTATTTGGTTTAAATGGGATTTCCAATTTTCTTTGAAAGGGGTTTTTCTTGATAGTTGTCGGTGTTCAATCTCTTTCCTTTGAAAATTGGTTTATTTTAACCGAATGCTTCATAAAGAGAGAATATTTCGCTATTGGCCATCACCATACCCTAATTTTATGGCTTGAGAAAAGTGATTCATATTGGTTTATTTTCCTTCATAACATTTTATACATCCTTGAATTTGTGTATTTCTATATGCATGTGTTTTTTTATAGATAATACTCGGAAAATGCTCCAAGGTCCATGTATATAAGATATTACATTGAATCTCTCATGAGATAGAAACATCTATCAAAAATCTCAAGTCAAATAGGACTTGAATCAACCAAATCCTAAAACAACGAACCAAAAAAGAAAATTATTCATGTGTTATTCATTAGCGAGTTTATTTTACCCATTATGGGTTTATCAACAATAAATTTGGTTTATTCCTTTTTATTTGATATCATGTTTGACTTAGGAAAACTAAAATATACAAGTTTCTAATAATGATCATAAATGATAACTAATTAGTGAGGTAAATTGGTTATTTCTATACTTACCTAAACCTAACCCTAGATCGTATTTGATATAGTTTATTTTCAAGTGGTGAGAGGTACCTTCATTATGAAGTGAATCATTGAGATCATTGCATACCCCTATTATGATATAGATAACATAGTGAAACTCAATTAACTTGATATCATAAGTAAAAGTGTGATGAATAGTAATTAGAGGCAGGAATCATGACACGACCTTCGTGTCATGTGATTCATATGCATACCAATTTGGGATGGCTACGAGAAGAGGGGAAAATGAAAAATGAATTTGGTCATTATGTGATTATACCTTTTCCTATATAGGGATATCAAGTGATGTTAGCATGAACCGCATGACCGGATGTCAAGTTATCATATTTGTAGCTTTGGTATTTGAAATTATTAATTAATGATTACTTAAGGAGAGTAACAATAAACTTAATAAGTTAACAATGGAAAATAATCCTTAGACTATGTTGAGACAGGTTGTGCGGTGAAAATAAGATAGGTTTCGGTGGCTTATGTTTAGTCATGAAACTAGGCGTGTAGCACAATACCAAAAACTATGGTCATTGTAATGCAAATGACTTATTGCATTGTATGTTCACCCTTTCTTATTTTAATTATGTTTTGAGTTGGAGTGAAGTAAATGCATGCTTCACTGTGTGACACTAAGAAGATGCACATTATTCTTTGTACCTAAAAAAAGTTCTAACCAATGATATATAATGTATATTGGCTCATATGGAGTGATGAAGGGGGGTTGAGAAGGATTTATAGACCCTTATAGTTACATTTGTTATCATAGGTTATCGATATGTATTCTACAATATTAATAAATGTTTGGTTACTTATTATTGATATAAGTAATGATGTTAAACATTGTTACATGAAAACAATTAAGGGAATTTGGAAATTTAATTAGTATACTAGATTAATCTATTCTTTGTTGATAATCATTGAAGGCGTCAAGTTAATTTAATGGTTTAAAAAAATTATATTACTTTGATGAATTGTAATACATGTGTTACATATTGATCATGTATTACACATGTTTCTTCCCCCAAGACAAAACTACCCGGTGGGGAAACTAGCGCCCACCTTTCTTGTTTGTATTGGGCACTTCTATCCTGTTGTGGTTTTGGCTATATTTTTAGTATAAACTTGTTTCTTAGATATTTTTATTATAATTTTTTTACCAATATATGGTTGGTATCTATATTGTTGAGAGGGTGAAATAATCACTTGATGATTTCCCCACTTGTTTGGGGGTGAGAAAAACCAAGGTAAGCATGAACCAAATGAGGAAAGTTAAAATTGATGTGCACATCTGAAATAGAACTCTTACATGGGGAATAGGGAATACACATGGTAACTACCATGGCACATACAAAACAATGGGAAAGGATAGAAAAAAGTGTTAGTCACAAACAAGCATGGCATGATGTAATAAAAACTAGTCAGAACATGCAATAACATGGAAAAATTCATATCGAGTAGATGATTGAATACATGGGACACCACTCAGGATGTCACAAGACACTCAAAGCCTTGAGGCTATAGAATAAAAATATGTAATCAAACACAGGGGCATAGCCTATAAATAATGAAAAACAATACACAAACATACAAAAATATAAGAAAAACATATAACCATGGTGAGAAGTAAGCCTATAAGATAAATACTACACATGAAGCACCTGTTACCATGTTACAAAAATGCAAAGAAAAGGTAGATGGGCTTAAGATCCTTAGCGAGATTGGTAGAGAAAATTGCAAAGAACCATACATCGTGCGACAACATGTAAGTATCCTACATTCACCTCAAGATTACCATGTTAATTTTCATATGTGCATAGAAAAATGATAGAGCATACTATAATCAAAGTCACATGATAAGCAATGTGCAACATAGAATATTATAAGAAAACAAGAATACATCTAGTCAAAATCTAAGCTAGTATTTTATAAGTTTTACAAGTATCTAATGAAATGTTCTAACTATAAGAGGATAGCAAAGTTTCCCCCATTGTATGTTTTCTAGGTGAGGTCCATATAGGTAAATGCACCTCAATAATCATGTTTTAACCTAGAATAAGAGTGCATCATTGGGTATGAATGGGGGAGTATGCCCCCTAATTTAACAAAAATTAAATATTTACCATATGATAGAGATTAAACGAATATCACAATACAAAAAGATGTAGCATGTGATGAGTTTATTAAATTCCTTTTTATAAAAAAATAATCATTTTTACTTTTGTTGAGCCATTGAGATTATGTAATTCTATTTCATTCTTCATAATTTTGGAACATCATCATCATACTTGAACTCAATTGCATAATACTTATTAATATAGTTTACTAGTTAACTTTAGTTTGTGTTATTTTGAGTACATGTTTATTCTATTGATTACAATAAGGTGTTTAAATGATGTTTTGTATGATGCCAAATTTTTTGCAAGAAACTTGTTATATGCACCAACTCACATGCAGCCAAAGGATCCATACACAACAACCCATCCACATCCAAAGGAATCATTTACATATAAGGGGTCATCCGTAACAATTCACATGCATCCAAAGGACATGTCTACAAGAAATCATCTCGTAGCCAAAGGAAGTCACACACATCAAAGAATCTCATAGAATTTGGTCATAACACTTGATTTTGCACATGGCTATAGAAGCATAAGTTACAATTAAAACATGATAACTAGGAGTTGAATCAACTCCAACATTTGATTATGTGTTATAACTTAATTAGGAACTAAGCTCGATTGAATTCATGGTTTAGGAAATAATTGATCAAACTAATCAATTACTTAAGTTATGTGATTGACATCTAAACACTTGCCAATTATTTTGGTTGAATGCATTTAGTCTCTGGATTATTTGGTTGAGATATTTTACTTGATCTGATTCAAAATCCTAGTCAAAATTTGTTTCTTCACACTTCTTCTATGATGAAAAGTATAAAAAAGTAAAAGGTTAATGCTGATAAAAAGATAGGAAGAGAATATAGATCTGAAATAAGGAAAAGAGAATACACGGATTGTTTTATTCCTAATTGTAATCTTCATGCCAATGTAATAAAATTATAAGTTCTATTCATTAGTTGTAGTCACAAGCCTTAGGAGGGATTAACACCCAAGGAAGGGCCCACTTGTGGTTTTCTAACCCCCTCCATCATTTGTTGATTTGATTTATTGCATGATTAGATTAGCAGAACTCATTTCTTTATCTGCATTCTAAGTTTACATGTTTTACCTTAGCCATAGTATTTACTTCCAGTTTGAATTTAGTTTGTTTCCAAGCATTGTTATTTCCAGAATTGCAATGATAACAATTTATCTTCCTACCTCTTGAATATCTGTAACTGTGCATACAACACTGACATTATTGAAAGTCTACATCCCTCGGTTTGATAATTAAATGATTGTAGATTAATGAACAACATATTAATTGTTGCAAGTTAATTTGACCGCCATTTTGGCACTGTTTCTAGGATACTTCCAAGTTATAAGGTTTTTGATGAATTTTTTCATTTCTTAGAGTAGTTTAGGTTTTAGGAAATTTAGCTCCAACCGCCCCCCACTAATTTCATTTTATTGAGTTGAACTAGTTGTAGACACTAAAATTAGGTCACACTCCCCTTTGGTCCCTCGACAAATAAGCACCCTTTATTACATTTTCCTAGCCATGACCCCCTTCACCCCACTAATATTAATTTATTTAATCTAATTAAATTAATTCATTATCCTCACTATATTTATTATTTAAATAATATCCACACATACACTTCACTTAGACACCTCATCAAACCAACTCAACCTAAGACCTATTCTTAGCAAGTTGCCATAACTAACTAAGACTTACCCAAAACCCTAAAAATCAATGCCTACATTCCCTCTAATCACATTCCCACATGCTCATAAGAATATCCCAGTCTAATCCATGGGTTAACAACACAAGATCTAAGGAAATTACAAGGATCTCCCTAGTTTAGTAAACCTAGGAAGTCTCATCTTGACCGACGCCGATTACCCCTAATCATCGCGGGTTAAGATGGACCACCGTTAGTTACCCCTTTTAACCCCTAAACTACCTTATTCTCGGGGTTGGAAAAAGTTTGGCAAAAATTGAGAGAAGGTTGACGAGCGAGAACATGTCTCGGAGAGATAATGCATCTTTAGAGAGAAAATTCCAGTGAAAAATTTGCATGTCAGGGAAGGAGATTGAGCATCTTCTCCTACCACAGCCATCCCACCATGATCCGATCCATCCAAGCAAAGAGGATCACATGCATGCCCAGGCGAGAATCTTTCTTTCGGTTGGTGACCACTTGCAGCCTTCAAACCCCTCATCATCACCCCCATCCCCATCTCACACATAGGCATTCAGGGAATGGAATCCAAGTAAGTATAACATCATCTATTGATGCAAAATCCTAATCCCTAGATGCGAATCGGGCTTCTGGGTTGATCACTCGGGCATCCAAGTGTGATTGCAAACATTGAATCCTTTCTCGTGTGGGACCTATAAAATGAGAAAGGAATCTCCAGAGAGAAGGCTGGTTCCTATAGAAAATAAATCTAAGCTAATAATCTGCCAGGTGATGCATAAAATAAATCTAAGCTAGGAATGGAAGAACACCTATTTTTCTAGTGAACACGAGACCATTTGAATGTGATATAAGATCATGCACGAGATAACAAAACACGGTGAAAGACCGGGGAGGATGCGAAAATGAACACGAGAGAGGGTTGAGAATCATCCACAGACATGCATTACTTGCTCCAAAGATTGATACAATACACTACAGAATGCCATGAGGCAGAATAGTATTACAGTTCAAATGAGAGGTTTGAACTCCACAAATTCACCTGAGGAGAAGAAGGGAGAGGCAAAACAGAAAAATGTTCGACCCTTGAAAAGAAGCTCCTCTTTACAATATATAGAAAGAATGAGAGAGGGAAGAGAGAGAGGAAAGCCAAATCTACCCCAACCACCTCCAGGTTGCATTCCATTCATCTCATTATGGCAGAAGTGGCGGATCCTGGCAAAATGGTGGGCTGTCTAACAGAAGCGGCGAACTGTCTGCTGCATTAAAGTTGTTTGTTGAAGCATTACTTCTGCTTGTTATTTCGCGCCAGAGGTGTTTCTTGATTTTCTCTCTCCAAACTGAACCAAAATGCAAGATTGACCCTAGAATCGTGTAGAGAATTTTACCAGCTTTCCATTGATATAAAGAACGTGCCAATCCGAGCTCTGGATCGAAAGTTATGGCGATCTGAAGATTTAGGGCAAAAAACGGGCCAAAACGTGTTTTGAAATCTTTCCGCACTCTGCCACCTGGATGACACGTGGCACGTGCTGATTGGACGAGCAATTCTCTCTCCTCTACCTTTCACGGGCTTTCCTTTTGAAATTTCCTTGTGGGCCCCTTAAACTTGGACACGTGGCGCTATTTCATTGGTTCGGGTCAGTGCTCGAAACCTCGCCCTTTGACTTTTGGACTATCTCCCTTGTGACACGTGTCATGATTTGATTGGTCCACGGGTTTGCCAGATTTTCACGCCCTTCGCATCTTTATGTCCCGGATGTCCCAAACTGTTTGGGACAAAAACCTCCGATCCGCCCGAAATGGGCTTCCTCGTCCCTCATTTGCCGATGACACGTGGCGCAATCTGATTGGCTCTCGGCTTTTTCGCTATCCGCGTCCCTCGCGTCCCTGCGGCCCAGATGTCCCAGTACGAACTTTCTCTGTTTAGTAGAACCAGTTTCGCGTCCATTTGTCCCAAATGTCCCAGGTTTGAGGACCTTAGATTCCTTAGATCCGGCGGTCAAGCGCCCCGGATTGTCCCTTTTTCTTCCATTTGTTCTCATTTAAGCCCGATCCGGCGGTTCACAGGACAAACTTGTTCCGTTTGTCGGATGAAGAACTTGGGCAAATTTTCCTTCTTTCCGGTTGGGCATTTCGCGTCCAGCGCGTACTGTGGCCCGAGATGTCCCTTTGCTTCACGGGCGCTGGAGGCTTTTCGGCGATCCGCACCTAGATGTCCCAAATGTCCGCATTGCTCCTAGGACTAGGACTTAGCCATTTTCATGATTTTCTGTTTCAATCTACTTGCACAGGCTTGCAAAACTCGATGCATGTTATCGAAATTTACCACAGGGGTGAAATTTTGACAACATGATTTTGACGACTCAGCGGGTCACTGCTGCTTGGTAGAAGATCGGTGGCCTTTTAGCGATCCATTGGGCATGGAGTTATAAGCAATAACTTTGAAACAAGCACGATCTGCAACTTCTTCTCCAAAGCAACACTCGAACTTTAGAAAACAACACGAGAGAGCAGTGAAAACCTATGCCAAAGCACTTAGGGAAATAGAAACCTAACTACCACAGGACAATGTGCATACGCACTTAGAGGAATTAAAAAAATCTAAACTAATATTTACAAGGGCAAACCTTTTCTTTTTTAGTAGCAATGTTTAAGATAGATTCCGTTAACTGGAATCGGAAGTTCCTCTCCATCCAATGCAGACAATTGGAAGGCATTACTATTTTTGCATCCCGTGACCATGTAGGGACCACTCCAGATGGCATCAAACTTGGAATGCCTTCCTGGTTTTTCCCGATCTGCATCCCATTTCAGAACTAGGTCCCCTTCCTGGAAGGTCCTTGCTCTTGCTCTCTTATCAAACCATCTTTTTACTAAGGCCTGATCCTTTTCAATCGTAAACTGCATGTTCTCTGATTTCTTCTAATTCCATCAATTCTACATACCTGACCTCCATTGGTTCGAACTCAGATAACTCAAACTGCTTCATGAGCTCCAAGGCTGGCAATTCTAATGATATAGGCAATACTGCCTCCTTCCCATAGACCAACTTGTAGGGAGAATTACCTGTAGACCTCTTTGGTGTTATCCTGTCAGCCCATAATGCTGATTTTAGCCTTGTATGCCATGTTCTTTGATTTTCATCCAGAGTCCTTCTGATGATTTTTAGCAAATTCTTGTTTGTGGACTCTGCCTGTCCATTACCCTACGGGTAATAATTTGAAGAGGTGCTCAAATAGATTCCATTCTTGACAGCCCATTCTGTAATTTTGAACCTATGAATGCTAATGCATTATCGATATGATGGTGGCGGGCACACCTGGAACACAGTTGCTATTTCTTCATAAAAGTCTAGTATGTTAGACTCACTTGCCTCTTTGAGTGCTCTTTGCTTGGTCCACTTGGTGAAATAGTGCATGCCATTTGTAAGAATCCACTTGTGGCCTTGACTCGGGTGGGATTGATGACTCCAGTGAAGTCCAATCCCATTGCATGAATGGATGATCTACGAAATTGGACGAAGGGCGGTCTTTGCTAACCTTCCTTTCCCTGTGAAGAATGCACATTTCTTGCATTTCTTAACCCATGAGTAGCAATCATTGAATACAGTAGGCCAATAGTAACCAGCTTTCATGATTTTGAGAGCTGTTACTCGTGGGGTGAAATGGCCTCCTGCCTCCCCGTCATGGAACTCGTGTAAGATCCTCTCGGCTTTGACTGTCCCAATGCATCTTAATAGAACACCATTGATGTCTTTTTTAAACAAAACACCATCAACAAGCACATATGGAACTGCTTGTAATCTGAAGTACCTTCTTTTTGCTTTGCTCATTTCTGGAGGGCACATGCCCATCTGTAGGAAATGTATCATATTCTGAGTCCAACAGGGAGTGGACACATCATCATTTTCCTGTTTTTGATCATCTTGTAATAGCGGGACGTCGTCTTCTTCATCTTACGGTTGTCTGGTTGTTTGGAAGCGAGCTGCTCACACAAACCTTTGCCTCTTACCAGCTTGGTGATCTTGATCTCAATGTCATACTCCATGACACGGGTGATCCATCCTGCCCTTTTCTCATTCAAATCCTTGTTGAGGAGGAAGTCCTTAACTTGACATGTGAGACCAGCAAGCTGGACCTTGTTGTTTGAGACTAAATGCTTGAATTTCTTCAAGCTTCGATTCTATGACAAGCACATGCTTTTCAATAAAAGAGTACCTCACTTCACGATCATCTAGGCTCTGGCTGAAGAAGGAAATCAGTTATTCATCATTATCTTTGTTCTGATGTACCAGAATGGCAGAAATAGTGTCATCACCTCCAAATGCATAGAGGATGAAATCCTTGGAAAAGTCTGGGTTGATGAGAGTGGGTGCTT
This sequence comes from Taxus wallichiana var. yunnanensis, assembly GCA_018340775.1. Lineage (NCBI taxonomy): Eukaryota > Viridiplantae > Streptophyta > Pinopsida > Cupressales > Taxaceae > Taxus > Taxus wallichiana. The sequence continues at coordinate 641,203,211 of CM031240.1, forward strand.
GGGAGATGGCTTCTTTGATTGCTTCAAAACTCTCCTTGCCTTCTGCCGTCCACTTGAAAGCCATGCTTTTCCTTAACATTTTGGTGATGGGCTTGACAAGGGCTGCAAAATCTGGGACAAACCTCCGAACAAAGTTTATCCTTCCCAGGAAACTCTGAAGGGCTTTCTTGTGGCTTGGCAATGGTAGTGCTCTTATGGCTTCAACCCTCTCTGGATCAATTGCTAATCCTTCCTTGGAGACAATATGGCCAAGGAGCTTCCCTTCATGTGCAAGAAAGATGCACTTCTTAGGATTCAAAGACACTCCGAACTTTCTACACCTCTGAAACACTTGCCTGAGGTGAAAGAAATGGTCTGCTGCATTCTTTGAGAAGACAGTAATATCATCTAGGTATATCAGCACTATCTTGTTGATCAAGCCTTTGAATGCCATATCCATAGCTCGTTGGAATGTTGCTCTGGCGTTCGACAGTCCAAATGGCATCTTCTTGTAAGCATATGTGCCCCATTTGGTTGTGAAGGCTGTCTTGAACTGGTCTTCCTCCTTCACCATAATCTGATTGAAGCCTGAGTAACCATCAAGTAGTGAAAACCTTTCTGAACCAGCTATGACCTGCAATATTTGCTCCATGGAAGGGAGTGGATAATGGTCCTTGAGAGAGGCTCTATTCAAATCTCTGAAGTCAACACACGGCTGATCTCTCCACTCTTCTTCTACAGTGGAACTAAGTTGGACCCAACTAGAATGCTTGATTGGGAATATGATTCTTGACTCAATCAGCTTGTCCAATTCTTTCCTCATGAGAGGCTCCATGTGTGGATTGGTGGTCTCTGTTTACTACCTGACGAGGCTTAGTATTTGGATCCATTCGATGGTATCTTTGAGCTAAGTTGGGATTGAAACCTTTCAAGTCTTCATAGCTCCAAGCAAACATGTCGGGAATTCTTGACATAGCTGTATGAACTCACACCTTTCTTGCTCGGTTGTCATCTTTCCAATTTCGCAATGGCTTGTTTTCTTCTACCAATATGGATACGAATCTTCTCTCTTAACTTTGAATGTTTGCTTTCTCCTTTCTAAACTGATCATTGGGGTTAAAAATGGACTCCAAAGTGATAAGTCCCTTGGGCAGCTTGTCAGTTCTCAGCTGTATCACTTGGTCACCATATTGCTGTTCCAACTTTTCTTGATTCTTAGCTGAGAACTCAGCTTCTTCTTCTTCGAAAAATGGATGATTTGCTGGTCATTCTCAAATACTTTCCAACCCCGACATCGTTATCCGGCCTTGAAGGCACTGACAATCACGTGGATGTTTGGTTGTACCTTGTCTTGTTGAATGTTTTCTACAATGTCAAAGGCTGCCCCTCTGCTGCGAGCTTGTCGTGACTTGATTCTCTTTCCTAGGAATGGCTTTAATGCGAAACCCTCAAAATCTTCCATGAGGTCCCACCCTGTTCTTGTAGCACTTTGAGTAGATCATTTTTGGCCACATGCTTTGTCCCTTGACCTGATTTACAATCAATTCTTGTCCCCAAAGACTTGCAAGTTCTTTATTTTTTTCTTGATTGCCCAATGCATCCCTTGCACCAAGGCTTCATATTCAGCAGTGTTATTGGAGCATGCAAATTGAAATCTAAAAGCTGAATAGTACTTTACTCCTTGAGGTGAAACAAGCACGGCTCCACCTCCTGCACCTTGTCTACTCCTTGATCCATCAAAAAAGCAGCTACCTCATTGTCATCCTTGTGGTTTGGCTTGGTGATGCTAGGAATAGGTTGACTTTCTTCGTGTATACAATAGACTCCTAGCTCAGATTCTTCTATTCCTTGATAAGGATCAAAAGCATGCACCTTGTTTTCCCATTCATCAAGAGTCAAATCGGGATACTTCCCGACCTTAGTGTCAGCTTCATCAGTGCTAGGGTGATCTTCTTGATCAAATGCTGAGCAATTGACATTAATCTGACTTGGAGTGTAGGGCTCAATATGGAAGTTTGCAATAGGTTCAGATCTGATTGTGGCCTTAGTTCCATATCTCATTCTGAATAGCATGTGTGACCAATCAGCGGACAAATATCCCCCAATCTTGGCAGTGAAGTCCCTTGACAAACAGAGGGCAAAGAGTGGTGGAAGGTCTATGACTGACACATCTTGTAAAACAACAACATTTGGACATGCGTGCAAGGTAAGACTCAAATTTCTAATCACTCCAACTGTTGCTATTGCTGTCCCATCCAACTACACTACTCCCTTAGATGTTATTTCATCTAGAGCCCTAATTGATCAGCTATCTGTTTGGGCATTCTTGAGCTACTTGCCCCGGAGTCTATCATGCAATTTATGCACTAGCTGATTTCCAATGATTAATGAAACATAGAAAGGAGGGGTTTGACATCTTACCTTGTTGTCCTCCATGATTTCCCTCAGTTGGGCAGCATTTGTAAGCACTTTGTCTTGTATCTGCTGATTGAAGTTTGCCAGATCCTTCATGGCGACTTACGTGAGATCTCTTTGGCACAGGGATAGCTAGGGATTCCCACATAGATATATTGATGTTTGTTTTCTTCATCTGATCAATGATACTGAATGGTGATGAAGGATCTCTCTGCTGCCCCTTGGTTTGCACATTTACTCCTTGTATGTGGGCAGCAACAGCTGGCATTTGAGTTGGCCTAGGGGCTGTTCTTGGCTGTCCTTGTGCATTTGAAGCGGGACTTTGCTTGCCAATCATTTGTGGAGCCATGGAAGGTTGTGGATTGGCTGGGGCTAATGGCTGTTCTTCACCCAAATTTCTCCTTTTTGACCTTGTGTTTGCTGCAACACCTTGAGAAACTACCTGGTTCATGCCACAAAAATCCTCTGCTTGCCAATTTACCAATGTGGTGTCATTTGGGGCTGATTGTTGTTTGAATGTTTCTTGTTGTTGGCTGTTTTCTTGACTGTTCTCACCCTCCACACCAGTAGTTGTTACCATTAAAGCTTGAGTCAAAGCACCATTGAAGCACATGGATTGATTATGAGGCTCATTACATGGAAAACACCAATCATACTCCTGGGCAATGTTGTTTTGTGCTGGTACTAATGCCCTAGAGGCAGATATGGCATTTGGATTATAGGGCTGGAATGGTCTATTGACAGGAGGCCTTGTTTGATTCATATTTGCAGCTGGATTAGGTGGCCTTTGAGGCTGATATGGCTGCCTATTAGGTTGAGCTTGAGGCTGATACGAAGGTCTAAAACCTTGAGCTTGCTTTGTCTTTTGAGAGTGACCAGCTCATTGCCTAGATTTTGTAATTGCTTCATGACCTCTTGAAGCTCATTTGGGGCACTTGGAGATGAAGTGGAAGCTTCATTTGAACTCTGATTTCTAGGAGTGGGAATAGGAGCTAAGACAGGTGCTTGACTAGCACTTGGGCTCTCTAAACTTGGATATAATGGCATTGGAGGCCTAGGAGCCAATTTACCAGCTTGGATAAGATAGTTTTCGGCTCTAATGGCAATGTTATAAGCAGCAGGTAAGGTTGTGCCTCCCATAGATTGAATTAACATAGAAATATCAGAATTCAAAGCTTTAAGATAGTATAGAAAAGCACCTTCTTTGTTGGCCTGGCTGCCACTAGAATCCTATCCCAAGACCTTTGAAATCTGAAGTTGAAATCGGTCAATTTGCTCGTTGGGGCTCTCTTGATAGTTGTCGATTGTTCAGTAGAGACAAATTGTCTCCCTTTTCTCCAAGCTTTCTGGAGAACTGCAATACACAGTGATTCCAGTTTGTGATAGAACCAGCTCAAAGGCTCTAACCATTGCAATGCCTTCCCTTTGAATGATGATGCTAGGAATTTGACATCCACATCCATTTCATTTATCTCATGGATTACATAGACGTTAGCAATGTCTTTGACATGATCACCAGGAGTGGTATGATTTTCTCCAGTGAAAAATGGAATGTTCTTCAATGCTGTGCATTGGAACTGGATTCTGTGCATTGAGGGCAAGTGGGCTGCTGCCAGTGAAATTGACAAAGGGATTTAGTGGTTGCGCCATTCTGATTGGTCGAAGGACTCTTGAATCTTTTGAATGAAAGGCCGAGCGGTGGAGGAGTTGAGAGAGTTACATTTGGTGGAGATGGAGACCTTTGAATCCTTCTTCCTCTTTGCCTTCTTCTTGGAGATAATTGTAGGAATTCAAAACACTTCTTCTTCTCGACTCTTGACCTTGTGATTCTTCTCATAAGCTCTCGGGCTGTACTTTTTGAAACCAGTTGATCTTCCTTTTGGAGTCGCGGATATGTGAATAATAGCTCTTTTCAAGAGCAAGAAAATTGCAGCAGATGCATATCAACTTTGCTGCAATAAAAATGAGACCTCTAGGTCCCACTTGCGGCGTGCCAAAACTGTTGATGCAAAATCACAGCACCCCTGGATGCAGATCAGGTTTCTAGGTTGATCACTTTGGCATCCGGTGTGATTGCACAACATTGAATCCTTTCTCCAGTGTGGGACTTGAAAAAATGAGAAAGGATTCTCCGAGAGAAAAGCTGGTTCCTATTCCTCTGTTCGGATGCACATGAAATATGCGAGGGTTTTCTCAAAACCTAATCTAATCTGCCAAGGAGACAAGGTAAGAAGATGCATAAAATAAATCTAAGCTAATAGAGGTGATGCAGGAATGAAGAACACCTATTTTCCGGTGAACACGAGACCATTTGAATGTGATATAAGATCATGCACGAGATGACAAAACTGCGGTGAAAGACCGGGAGGATGCAAAAATGAACACGAGAGAGGGTGAGAATCATCCACGGACATGCATTACTTGCTCCAAAGATTGATATAATACACTATAGAATGCCATGAGGCAGAATAGTATTACAGTTCAAATGAGAGGTTTGAACTCCACAAATTCGCCTGAGGAGAAGAAGGGAGAGGCAAAACAGAAAAATGTTCGACCTTTTAAAAGAAGCTCCTCTTTACAATATATAGAAAGAATGAGAGAGGGAAGAGAGAGAGGAAAGCCAAATCTACCCCAACCACCTCTAGGTTGCATTCCATTCATCTCATTATGGCAGAAGCGGCGGATCCTGGCAAAACGGCGGGCTGTCTAACAGAAGCGGCGAACTGTCTGCTGCATTAAAGTTGTTTGTTGAAGCATTACTTCTACTTGTTATTTCACGCCAGAGGTGTTTCTTGATTTTCTCTCTCCAAACTAAACCAAAATGCAAGATTGACCCCGGAATCGTGTAGAGAATTTTACCAGCTTTCCATTGATATAAAGAACGTGCCAATCCGAGCTCTGGATCGAAAGTTATGGTGATCTGAAGATTTAGGGCAAAAAAGCGGCCAAAAACGTGTTTTGAAATCTTTCCCACGCTCTGCCACCTGGATGACACGTGGCACGTGCTGATTGGACGAGAAATTCTCTCTCCTCTACCTTTCGCGGGCTTTCCTTTTGAAATTTCCTTGTGGGCCCCTTAAACTTGGACACGTGGCGCTATTTCATTGGTTCGGGTCAGTGCTCGAAACCTCGCCCTTTGACTTTTGGACTATCTCCCTTGTGACACGTGTCGTGATTTGATTGGTCCGCGGGTTTTCCGGCTTTTCGCGCCCTTCGCGTCTTTATGTCCCGGATGTCCCAAACTGTTTGGGACAAAAACCTCCGATCCGCCCGAAATGGGCTTCCTCGTCCCTCATTTGCCGATGACACGTGGCGCAATCTGATTGGCTCTCGGCTTTTATTTATCTCGCGTCCCTCGCGTCCTGCTGCCTGGATGTCCCGATGCTAACTTTCTTTGTTTTTGGTGGCCGACGGTGGTTACGTCCATTTGTCCCAAATGTCCCAGTGCTTTGTGGGAAAAATTCTTCCGGTTCACCCGATCGGCCGATTCACGTATTTACGGCCCGGATGTCCCTTTTTCATGGGCCGCTGGAGGCTTTTAGGCGTTCTCATTTGGCCCATCCGGCGTTCATTGCTCCAGCGTACTTGTGTCCTTGTCCCGGATGCCAAGACTTGGCAAATTTTTATTCTTTCGGCCGATTGCATTTCGGCATTTCGCGTCTACGCCATGCGCATTATGTCGAAATTTACTTGGGGCCGGAGGCTTTTGGCCGAACACATACTTTCTAGATGTCCCAAATGTCATCATTTTATAACTAGGACTTAGCCCCCTATTTTTCTCCAACGTGATTTTTTCTGTTTGATCTACTTAAAACCTCACCAAATCCTACTCGATCACCCATACCTCATCTCGACTCACCAAAGTCCTTTGTGTAATCACAAAGGAGACCACCGTGACATTTTCGATCTCACGATGCTAACACCGATTCACCCTTGTGAGACACCGATCTCTGTATTTTCCTACACAACCTAGAATAGAGACCTACCCACCTAATTTCATCTTACCCTCACTCACCTGCGATCTACCTAAGACCTCTGTCGAACCTACGAAGCCGAACCAATCATCTAACCTTTAGATTTTATTCTAGCTTATCCCATTAGATTAGATCTATTTCTTATTGTACCTAAATCATTTTAAATATTAATAGGATTTACTTTGTTTACAACATTAAATTGTTTAAAACTATGGACTGACAACCATCTAGGAAGTATCACACTTCCCGGATCTAGCATACGCTAGGCAGTTCACTGCCCATATTGTTTAATTCCTTCTGGTGGTCTTGTTTTCATTACAGGTAGTTCCTCCTAGCCAAAAGGAAGCTCTCACGATCAATTATGGATTCAGAATTCATACGTGTGCAACAACCCATCAACCAACATTTAAACAGGTATTCCTCCTATGCCCGTTACCCTATCTGTTTTGTCAATGCTTCAAAGAAACGATCTAAGAATCAGGTGAAACATTTTGGCATGCCCGGTGGGACCCATCTGGGGTTCGTTGCATTTCATTCATTCCTAGAAAAAAATTGTGTGTTTGTTTCCCTTCTAAAAATCATACACACTAATTTTCTTCCCTGGTAATCCACCTTTTATTTCTATTTTCTCTAAAGGAAACTTTAATTTTGGTGTAATTAAAAAGAACCATTTCTTCATGTTTTCTGCATTGTAGTGAAGGAGCATTTCTCTTCCTCTTCATCTTATTATGTCATCCAATTTCACATTTTTTATTTGGGTTTTAAAATAAGTGCATTCCATTCTTAGTTATTGCATTAGCTCACATTAATTGAGAGCAACCTATACGTTGGAAGTCATGCCCAACCGATGGTTGACAAAAGAATCATAGAAAAGCACTTATATCCTTTTCTCTTTCTCGAGTCTTACAAAACCTCACAAAAATTTAAAATACATACATTCTTAAACAACATCCTACTGGAAGAAGCTATAGGTGATCACATGATCACGGCGAAGTGGGCACCCGGCTCATTTGCTCTGTCAGAATCATACTTGAGTGAAGCCCGCCCCCACCATAACATACCTAAAACCTCACCTTTTAGATCTCATTATTTGTAGGAAGCCATCCTCACCAAAAACTCTATTTCATAATTCATGTGTCAGTCCCTAAATAGCATAAGCTAAACAAACATAATAGAAAAGGCACTCCTAGGATCACATTTTCTTAGTGTTTTGATTGGCTTGTATTTTGAGTGATAGATCATGTTCTTCATTTTTCGTGTTCATCCTTGCATGCTCCTCATCACATCTGGTGTATTCCGGATTCACCTGAGTGTGCTTGGGCCATATCATCATCATTCTTAGAATTTTGGGTTTGATTCTACATCAGATTTTAATTCACAACCACTTTCTTTGATCATCTTTTCAATTCCATAAGTAACCGTCGCTCGGTTACCTCTTCTTCTACCATCGGTTATACCCAACCTAAGTTGGTTCCATGTACCTTTTCTAACCTACTCAAAGGGACATTTTTTTCACTTTCTTCCACTTTTCACAACCCTTGTCACATTATTATTCCCATTAACATTTTAAACATCCTCGGTTTGGCATACCCATCAGATTTTACCTTCGCCTCATTGTTTACTCACTATCATTTTCTACAATAATCCGGCCACGGCTACCACCATCGACCAGTCGGTTAGCTTTGTTTCACATTCCAGCCACCATTTGGTACTTAACCCACTTTTTGTCACCAGATTCACTGTTCTTGTTGTTCTTTATGTCATTTATAGAGAAGTTACCCGTCCACGATCGGTATTGGTTCACATGTTGTTGACCTAAAGACAAGCAAGCGCCCTCGTATTTCACATCAGTTGTCAACCACTCCCACCTATTCCTTCACCACCTTCTATTTTATCACCAGCCATGGATCCCATCTAGCCTATTACTATCGCTACCGAAGATGAGGAGTTTACACGATTCCTTGACCAAAACCCTACCGCCTTGCAGTTTTACCTTTCCCACTCATCCACTTGAGATGCCTTGGGTCAATTGATATATGGCATGCCCGTATCTATCCCTCTGACTCTCACACCCACTCTCACATTGGCCCCATCTAGCTCCTTGTTGCCCACATCCACCTTACCCCGGAGTCGTTTCACGAGTTAGGTCTTATACCCGCTATGACTATTACGTCTCTACCTCTGTGGCACCCGAGTTACATCCACCTTACCCTCGACAACTACCCCAAACACAACCTCATTTGCCCCTAATTTCTCACACATACCCATAGCTACATTACCACCTCTAGTGTCGGTGACCCCTACCCCATTTCAAAATGTGGTTATTTCTATTCCACAATCATTAGCCCCTATTGCCACTAGGGTTACCACGACCCTTCCACCCCCATATACATACTATCAACAACCTCCCATTTCATCCATTATACATTCCAGGTATGTACCCCCTGTGTCACTACCTTCTTCACCACCACCCTACATGGTAGCCCCATACACTAGAATGCCACCCTTTTTATATTCCCAAATCCAACCCTCTCACACTACGGGAGGCATCCAATCATCACAACCCACCAATGACCTAATTAAATTGATGTTGGACAAGATGCAGACATTGGAGGCATCTGTTTCTAACTCTTTACTGAACACTCTCACCTATGACAAGATTTACAACGAGCCTATTCACCCATCCATTCCTATCCACTCATACCCTATGCATTAGGAAATGTCTAAATTGAATCGTTTGATAGCAAAGAAGACCCACAAAAGAATTTGTAGTCATTCAAACATGGGTGTTATCTCGATTGCTCATGATGATGCCTTGCTTTTGAGAACCTTTCCCATGTCTCTCACTTTGGAATTGCATTAGATTGGTATAATGGGTTACCTAAACACTCTATATTCTCATTCAATCAGGTATCCAAGCATTCTTGGATCATTTCTCTATCAATATTGTCAAGAATGTTACCATGACCAATCTACATTCCAAATGTCAATATGAGGATGAATCTATCACAGATTTTGTCACTCATTGGCACACTTTTTACGATCAATCAACTTACCTTCTAACTTCCACAAACAAAACTCATCGAGCTCTTCACATGGGTTTGTGCAGAGACATATCCTCGACCTTACAGGTTCAAACCTTTCAACATTTGATGAGGCATTTAGTATGGCATGAAAGTTAGAGATTCGGGCCATCGAAGAGAAGAAAATCTAGTTACACAATAAGAATTTGGCATTAAAGTTGAATGATACTTCTTCTTCTTCCAAACCACAAACCAATTATTCAAAATCTAAGGGCACATTGCTAATGCGGTGGTACTCAAGGTCACCTACTCATCCACAAATTAGGCTACCCGGTCATCTAATCTCTTACATGTCCATACTTTTTAATTCAAACAAGAGTAGCAAAAATATACCCCAATTGGGGAACCTTACTCTTATGTCTTAGAAAAGCTTATCAAAGCTTGAGCCATCACCCTTCCACCTATAAAACCACACACTAGTTTTGACCCTGCTCGCCCATGCCCACATGGTATAAAGAACATGATTTCTATAACTATTATAGAGTAAAGGGTCATAGTGATGGCAACTACATCACTTTGAAAAATATTGTCCAAGAAATTCTCGAGAAAGGTAAGTTAACTATGGATAATCCCAATGCCAACCCCAACCAAAATCTACAAATCTTCAAAAAACCATTTCCCAACCATGCCCCTTCATCCAATCAAACCGGTGAGACATCAACTCATGATACCATACCCATGAGGTTCATGCTATCTTTAATGAGGTACATGTCACCTCCCAATTACCCCATATTCCTTCCATAGAGGAGATCCTAGCCCGAAATCCTCCTTCTACATTGGAACCAACCTCCCTTGTTCATTCGCTAATAGAGGAACACCTTTCATCTCCTTCATCACCAATGGAGGGGTCTTCCACTAACATTGAGCCCATCTCTATCCTGGTTTCACCACTTAGAGAACCTTTATCTACAATACCTCCTTCACCCATAGAGGATCTCTCATTATCTCCTCCACCCACAAAAGAACACCCATTTCCTCCTCTACCCATAGAGCGAGCCCATCTGTTCCTTCACTTATAGAGGAGATCCCATCATCTCCTCCACCTATCATCGACCTAGTTGAGATACCTTTGCCTCTTGGTGAGATTCTCCATCAGCTACCTAGAATCCCGTAGACCTACTTTTAGCTCTCTTACCCACGGAAGCTGAAGCTAGCCAATTCCCCATCTCTAAGACACATTTTATGGGAATTTCCATTAGGTTCTCACCAAATCCACCCACAGATGTGCCGTTCTCATGTTTGGCCGATCACTTAGATTATGAGGATAGGGCTTTACTATGGGGTGCCTCTTACTCCTGTCTCAACACGAGATGCGAAGTCCCTCACGATACCTCCACTATCTACCCAAACACATTTCAACCAATCAAACCAACTACACCACCTCTATCATAACCCTCCACGATACATGTTAGCGCTCAAACCATACCCTTACCCATAACCCAACCTACATCTAAACCCAAACCCACACCTACAACATTTTCCTCAACTAAACCTATTACCACTTTAGGGGTCACCCGACCATAGCCTCATTCATCCACCTATTAAACTAGATTTAGCTACATCCTCCAACATCAATACCACATCTACCTCGACACCCAAGCTAAAGAAACAAACTCATCAACTTCATAACCTTGACTACACCAATCACACCCGTACTTGTCATGTCGTCTCGAGACCTTAGCTACCTAACATGGTTAAGCAACATTCACCCATTCATAAAACAATAATACAATAACCCATTCCTTCCTCACAAACCTCTAACCTACCCAGGCACACAACATGACTTACACCTTCACCTATAGTCTCTTTACCACCAATACCTCTCATACCCATAGCTATTGCTTCACTACCCACTACACTTCAGTCATTATCCCTCACACCCCAAGCACGATTCACATCATCCACCTTCATAGTACCCCCGTTATCCTTGTGGGTAACTCACCCTCTTCCTCCATCTACTTTTCCTTCTAGACCTCGTACACCCACATCACCTTTACCCAAATAGGTGAAACTCAAAAACAAAACCCCACTACCACACAATAAGGTAGTCAAAACAACCACACATCCTCCTACCCGTCCATTTACTATACCCCTTCCCAAAAAAAAAAAACCGATACCTAAAACTACACTGGCACACTAAAACCGTAACTTGACCCATTCCTAATCTTCCAAAAATAGTTCCTTAATAATCAACCACACTGCACCCCAAACCCACGTTCACTTCCCATTGTGATCCACTAGCGAGATCCTATGCCAAAATTTTAACCAACCTCCTCAAGACCTCTTTTATCACATTACCGCCACTCTGACCTTACAACCCCCTCAAACCCAAGCCCAAAGGGTTTTTTGATACTATAATTTGTGCATACCATCATGTGGCAGGGCACGATGTGGAGAACTACAAGGCCTTGAAAACTATCCTTATCTAATTGTGTCCACCAGAAACTAACTTTGATGACGATGACCTTCTTGACAAGGATCCTACTTCACCAACACCCATTCCCACACTTCCCACTCAACAACCACAACCTCCACCCTCACAAATCCTAGAGCCACTCCCAAGATTTCAAATTAACATGGTTCACAGAGAACTTGCCATGCCACCACCCCAATGTCATTGTGCCCAGCTCACCTCATAAGGATTTTCTCCTCTAGTAGGTTTTTACCCTTCATGTCATTACACCACTCACCCTACACCTTCTCCATTTACCAACTCCCCTCAAATCAACATGATACACATCACTACACATGCGTAGAAGGGAAAAGAAAAGGTAATTGACCTACCAACCAATCCTATACCCAACATACCATCTACACCCATACCTAAAATAACTATTTGTGGCCCACATACCCCATCTCTAATGGTGTCACACATCACACCATGCTCAAACAATTACACCAATCTCCCCTCAAAATGTCCTTATATGACCTCATCCAAACCTCGAAATCCCATCATCTAGATCTCATGGAGGTTCTTTAATCTATTGAGGTTTTACCCAATGACCCTACACCCGTAGCCTCCATTATCAAACCCCATCATGTAGCCTCTCTCACCAAATTACCACCTTCATCTTCACCCCATCTTGTTCACCAAGTAGCTTCCCTTAGCTTCTCAGAGGAAGAGATCGCGCCACACCAAAATGATGACCCAGACCCAGCCCTCTTCATCTCCGTCCACATTGATGACATACGGTTACACTATGTAATGATTGATGGAGGCACTAGCATTAACATCATTTCATCCCATGCATTTTCTCAAATGCACATACCTGACAATTGCATGCATAAACATCCAGTCATGTTGCATTCATTCAACGACGCTATCACCTCCACACTAGGGACTATCATCCTCCATGTTCATGTGGGCCCCGTACTATTCTAGAATTGTTTTACATTTTGAAGGGGAACTCCAATATAACTTGTTGTTTGTAGACCCTAGATCCATTTCATGGATTGCATTCCTTCCACTTTGCATCATTGTGTAAAGTTTGAACACGAAGGACACACTTATACCATTCTAACTAACCCATCACCTTTCAAAACATGCAACATGCTTTACTTGACCCAATGATGTGCTCATACCATCAAGTCATCTACCTCCATAACCAATACCACTTCACCTACACCTCCACCTACCAAAGATCAGCCTCTTTGCTTTCACCACACATACCTCCTCCATTCCTACCGCTGCTTATAACCTCCACAAATTGATCCATTAGCTTCCCAATCTTTTACCACCACCTTCGTATCGACCTCGAGACATCATCCATTTCAGATACCTACTTACCAACCATTGATCCCTTGGAAGGTGTTTTTCAACACCTCACTCGGGAGTACCGCCTCACAAACCCACCCATTTTCCACTGACTTCCGATCACTTACCAATTGTCGTTTCACCCACACCTTCCTGCACCTCTATGCATGGAAGGGTTTTAGTTTTGTCTTTTATAAGAAAGGCCTCCATACCATTATTCCATGTACCACCCACAAACATAACGACCATAGTGGTATCAGCTTCCCCAAACCTCCTACCAAATAGGCCCGCATTGAACTCATTGAGGACCCTAGCCCTTCTCCACCTTCATCTTCATCACCACCTTCACCCATGCCACTTTCATCACCACCCTCACCGACGGAGTCGATGGATCCTGAATCTATCCCTCCTAAATTTTTTTTTTCATAAACACCATTTCCTTGGGGCCTTTGACTTATCAACGTGAAGGCAAGGCCCCTTCCACTCTTCCATTCCTATATCCTGAAATGATCGATGATGACACACCTATAATTAACATCATTCAATGTCAGGATGATGAATCCATACTCACCTACCTTGGTGCAAAAGACTCATATATTCATCAGTCATTACCCTCTGAGATACAAACCATGTTGAATGAATCGACTATCGAGATCAACATTCATACTCAGGATGACCCACACATCCTAAAGATCAGACAATCTTTAGATGCTACTGAATAGGAATCCATCACTTCTTTTCTCTGAGATCATAACCACGCTTTCACTTGGTCTTATGCAGACATGCCCAGTATTGACCCCACCATAGTGGTCCACAATATCATAACCGTTCCTCGATGCCAAACCTATCAAACAAAAGCTGGGAAAATGCACCCTCGCATTGCTCTTCTCGTCAAAGAAGAACTTTAGCACCTTCATTTCATTTCCTTCATCTTACCCATTGATTATCCTCCTTGGATTTATAACATTGTCCCTATTACTAAAGCAACAGGGGGACTCCACATTTTCACGGACTTATGTGACCTCAACCTAGCCTTTTTGGAAAGATGACTTTCCTTTGCCCGGTATTAATCAACTGGTTGACCTCACCGTTGGTCATAAGATGCTATCACTCATGGATGGCTTCTTAGGTTATAACCAAATTTTTCTTTCCCTAGAAGATCAACACAAGATTGCATTCATCACCCCTTGGGGACCTTCTACTATCGAGTCATGCCCTTTGGCCTTAAAAATCTAGTGCCATATATCATCGTGATATGACTTATATCTTCCATGATATCATGCATCACATATTGTAAGATTACGTGGATGATCTCTTGGCCAAATCTAAATTTCATTTCGAGCACCTCGCCATCCTCAACACCATCTTTGACTGCCTCATTAAATATTGCATCTGCCTTCAGCCTAAAAAGTGCATCTTCATGGTTCTCTTAGGAAAGCTCTTGTAATTTATTGTTTCCCTCCGTGGTATAGAAGTTTACCCTGCTAAAGTCAAGGCCATCCTTGAAATGCCTTGGCCTACTAACCTCACCAACTTCGTGGCACTGCAAAGTAAATTTAAGTCCATTCACTGTTTCATTTCACAATTATCGATCGGTGTCAACCATTTCATCATCTCGCTTAGGAAGGATGTCTCCTTTAAATGGGATGATGACTCACAAAGCTTTTGAGGACCTCAAACAATACCTTCTCCAACCACCCATACTCATTCCACCTAAATACAATCAACCTTTTTACCTATACATATAAGCTACTGATAATTCCTTGGGAGCCATGCTCACTCATCGCGATGAACAACACGGGAGTAGACAGGTTTATTACATAAGCCATACTCTTTTGGGCTATGAAACCCGATACAACCATCCGTAAAACTTTACTTAGCCTTAGTTTTCATTGCCACCAAACTTCGCCATTACCTACTCAACCACAAAATCTATGTCATGACCAATACCAATCCCTTACACTTCATGTACGCCAAACCTTATCAAAATTAGTGTACCGTGTGATGGCTTATGCTTTTAGCTGATCTTGACCTCGAATTCATTCATCAAAATTCCATCAAGGGCAAAGATATCACTGACCAATTGGCTGATGCACCTATTTCTAGGGATCAACCCTCTAATTTTGACTTTCCCGATGAGTCAATTGCTACTCTTTCCTTAGAAAAACCCCCTTACCAAATGACATTGTTCTTCGATGGTTCCAAGTGTCAGCATGGGGGTGGGGCTAGTATTATCCTCATTCCTCTGGATGGAGAACCCATGCCTTTGTCTTTCAAACTAGACTTTGAATGCACCAACAATATTGTCGAGTACGAAGTGCTCATACTAGGTCTCCAAGCCGCATATGCCCTAGATGTCAAATCAATCCACATCTTTGGTGATTCACAATTGGTCATCAACCAAGTCAATGGTATGTACCAATGTCGTAACAAGATACTTCAAAAGTATAAACATCATGTAGACATACTTTTGACCACCTTTGATCGTTACACCCTTCAAACCATCCCACATTCAACCAAAAAATTTACAGATACCATGGTCGGCTTAGCTTCCCAAATACCTACTTCACCTGTTGATTCTAAAATCTTTGTCGCCGTATAACACCTCCATTCACCTTATTATTTACCTCACAATTTTTACTTAATTAGAACCGACATCCCCGACCCAGTGACCTTTGGTATAAACAATACTCGACTACCTTTCTCTCTCCATCTTACCTCCTGATCTCACTGTAACGGACAACGCACCTTCCTTAAAAAGGTCTCTTGTTTCGTCATTCCGGGGGGGCTCCTCTATAAGTGTGGGTTTGATGGTATTCTCTTACGATACCTCACAAGTTCATAAATTCCTTATACCATTAAGGAGGTTCATGATGGCATATGTGGAGGTCACTTTAGTGGCCTTCTTTGCTTAGCTAAGCGTATTCTTCACCTAGGCTATTATTGGCCAACCCTAACCATGATTTTTGTGACTATGTCAAATGTTGTGTAAAATGTCAACAATGTGCCAACCTTCATCATACACCCAGTCATGCCTTACAAGTCACTCATGACCTTTGGTCCTTCTCTCAATGGGGTTTGGATCTTGTTGGAAAATCAATCCCCATTCTTCCCAACGTCATCAATGGATCATAACTGCTACCAAATACTACACAAAATGGGTGGAAGCCATACCACTCATCTCCACAAAAGCCAAGAAAATATGTGAGTTCATTAACCATCACATCATTTACCACTTTGGTGTCCCTCATCGCCTCATCATTGACAATGGAAAACAATTTAAAAAAACATTACAAAAACTTTGTGACGCCTTTGGCATTAAGCTTAGTTTCTCATCACCTTATTACCAAAACCAATGGCCGCCAATCCACTAAAAAACCCTCAACAAAATTCTCATGAAAGTGGTTGATAATATTGGGAAGGATTGGCATATGCACATTCCTTTTTCCCGTGGTTATACCACACTAGTATTCACAATTCCACTTTGCACCACACCATTTTTCTAGTCTACGGTATAGAGGTTTTTCTACCTCTTGAAGTCTATATCCCCTCACTCTGCATTTCTCTCCATGACATGTTTATCGATGATGACTTTTGTCGGGACCACTTAGCACAACTAGAGTTATTAGAAAAACGTCATCTTAACGCTCTGGATCACCTTGAAGTTTACTAATGATGTATTAAATGTGCTTATGAAAAACATGTTCATGAACAAACCTTCCAATTTGGTGACCTTGTCTTGAAAGAAAATCAACACGTAACTAAAGCAAGAAAAAAGTAAACGGGGAAAATTTGCTCCTAATTGGCTTGGACCATACATCGTAACTCATACCTATGGATCAGGTGCCTATCATTTATCCTCACTTGAAGGTAAACCCGAACTCCGAGCCTCTTAACACATTGCATCTTCGGCCATTCTATTGTTGACTTGTCATCCTACCTCACCCTTTTGTCTCTTTACAGGGCTCATCCCTTGAGTGCTACCCACTCCATACACCTCCTAAATGATTAAACAAGAATCTTGTGAGTACTGTCACTTGTTATCTATTCTTGAATATGTGTACCACGGCACTACACATAACATGATTCTCATGGATACTTTTCATATACCTTTAGATGAGATCCCATGGTCATTCCACCTTGCCTTTTGAATAAGAGTCCTATCCTCCACCTTGGTCTTGTCCGTGATTTCAAAGACCTCGCATGGGACTAAACTCCTTGATTCAAACTTATAATAAAAGATGACTCCCTCAAAAGGACATCTTCCTCTCGACAAAATTCTTGCTATAAATAGACTTGCTCCCTCGCAGACGATATGTGACACTTTCAAAAAAATTAAACCCGATGAAAACCATGTCTAAATTAATTACCTTTCACTCTCCTTACCATTTCCACTCTCATTTCCTCAATTTCCTCAAGGGACATCTTGAAATTTAGACATTTGGTGATCCTGACTACCTTCATTGTAGAACAGTTAATCATGCAATGCCTTTTGGGTCTTATGTTCATCACCCCCTCCAAGGTATGATCTACTCGGTATGATCCTACCCAATTAGGTGGCTTTATTTCCCCCTCTTATCTTTTAACCATCTTTTTTTACATTTTGATTACCTTATACAGGACTTGGTCCTCGACGCTTACCTTTTAGGTAATCCTCCCCTTTTGCCATAATCACCTTCACCTACATCATTTTACCTATAATCTACCCACACATATTAAACCTAAACACATAACATGCCTAAAAACCTACCAACTCATTTTCATATTCTTCCCTATCTCATGAGAGAACTACATCGGTCTGAGGTCCCTTTTCACCAGGACTATGTAGGTAGCACTCTAAGGTCATGGGGCCCTTAGAGGTTAGCTCGGCCATTTTCTACCCTAAAACAATTCATCAACTAGGCCTAACTCACCATTTACATCACATTTCACTTAGTTCCCCTTTTATAACACAATTAGAAATCAAGCCACATACATAACAAGTTGCTTACCACAACATACATTTGTTACACCTACCATATACCTATCATCACTATGCATAGATTATAGAACATTTCACATATGACCCATAGTATCATTCATTTTCAAAATAATAAATCATAACTAAACCTCGCTTTCAACTCAACCATGCCTATAACCTAACTCGATCCATGCCTAAACTAACTGACTCAACCATGCCTATAACTTGACTCAACCATGCCTATAACCCGACTCGATCCATGCCTAAACCAACCTCGACTCTATCATGGCTAACTCACCTATTTCCATCCACATCAAAGTAACAAATCCATATCTCATCTAACAAAAGCCATAAAACAAAGTCTCATACACACATCAACACATCACAAAATACCATGTATCTCAATATACATGTCTACCTCATCATGTCTATCATCTCAAAATGTTGGCATGCAGTGATATAAATACAAAATGTCATCGGCATGCGCAGCGACTCATATATACAAAAAGAATGAATGAATCACATACAAAATCTCTTTAGCATGTAGGCCGGTATATGCTCAAAATATACAAAATCACTTGTACATCCTCACTATCTTGGGACGCAGTGGTATGGGATAAAATATATAACTACCTTCGCACGCAGCAACAGACATATATATCAAAAAATCACTAGTATACATCAAAAATCAGGTGACCGCATCTCGGAATCTCACCAAATGTCCTCCATCTCTGTGTCACCTGCACCCTCAACCTCCTGTGTCCCTACTAGCACACCACCTAGCTCTAGTTTCCGTGCACTAGTGGCCTCTCCCTGATTGGGCCTCAGAGCTTGCTGACCTCTTGTGCTCTCCACACTATGTGTGCGGGATCTCATCCTCTCACTGGATGCCTGTTGTGCCCTATACTCTCTGTAAGATAGGAAGTCTATCCCGACCACCATGAGCTGGTCCTGATAATATCTCACCTCACCTAGGGCATCCCATAACCTAGATATAGGCATGGTCTGTGGTGGTCCCATAGGTCTCAGCCCACTGTACATTCCCCTGTAGCGACTGTCCTATAACAACCTACCCTATGTCCACTGTGTGAACTGGGACTAGCTCCCTATGCTTGTGGTGGTGCCCCTACCCCTGTGCTTGTATCTAGGCCTGTAAGGCCCCAATCTGTGCTTGGGATGTGGCCAACTGGCCCTGTAAACCTGCCACCTGAGCCAGTAAGGCTACCACCTAACCATCTCTATCTCCATCTCCTCCATCTCCTCCATCCCCTCCCTCCACCATCTGGGCCTATAGACTGGCCACCTATACTTGTAGCTCTGCTACCTCTACCTCTGACCCCTCCAGCTATGTCTGCAGTATACCTATCTAGGTAATCAGCATCGCTACCTGCCCCTGTAGGGTGTCTCTTTGCACTGTGATGATAGCTAAGTCTCTGGTTACTTGCACTGTCTAGGTGGTATGGCTCATAACTAAGCCACCCACTACTACTATACCTGTTTGTACATCTAGCATCATCTATCCATCAATCCATTGGCTCCTCCTCCTCCCCTATAGGCACTTTGTAGGCTATGGTAGAGGTAGAGGCCTCTCCACATCATCTCTCTGATATTGTGGGAAGGATAGAGGAATATCCTGTACAAGCTCGAACTGCCGTCAGACCCTATCTACCAAGATCATCTCATCCTCCCCGACACGATGACCCTGTATCCACCTCTATCTCGGGCTCAGCTAGCTCCTCATGCATTTTCTATATGAGAGGAATCCCACATATGGCCTCCAGATAATGTCCACGTCTGAAAAACCCTCCAACAACTACCGAAAATGGGCCACATCATATGTCGGCCTATCTCGATCTCCACTCTCCTACAACCGGCACCCATCTCCTATATCCCACCCACACAGATATTGCTAGGAATGCATCTGCTCAAGGCATCCCTATAGGTCAAACATAGACTATGTGCTCGTAGGCCCAACAGTGTAGTATAAATGTATAACATAGGCTAAACCTGTGCAACCGCCCATATGCCCATAGCTCTCGGTATAGCTGCACCAAGAATGCTAGTGCCTAGGAAAATTGGGTCTCCTCTACCATCATATCATGGAGCACCCCATAATTTATTGAGGAAATTTCCCACCCTTTGCATCTGGTAGTGCATATCAGCACACTTCCTCCATCAATAAAACCACTAGCCTCATCTCATCCAGACGGGCTAGGTACATCTTGCCATAGCTCAAACTAGCACTATGGAATCATAGATCTACCACCCACTTGCCAAAAATATCCCGATCAGATCCTCTGAGGCCTCAGAGGAGATAGAGTAAACTTGGGCACCCAATATGGGTAACAACAAAATCCAGAACACGTCCTCCAGGGTAATAGTCATTTCACCCATTGGAAGATGGAACGTGTTGGTCACGGAGTCCCATCTATTGATGAGCATGACCATCAAGCTAGGCTATCAAACAACATGTTGGTAGCACCGAATCCCACTCAAGCCCACTGCCTCCATGTGCTGCAGCTCCAAAGGGGTCGTTAAGCCATGCAATGTCACTAGTAGAGGTGAAACCTATCCCGCATGTGTAACTGCACTCTCCCCTGCATCCAATCCAAGCACAGCATTAATCCCTATTTACCATGACCATATTCACCAATTATCATTACCCTCCACCCTATTTTTACCCTACCCATCTCAACTACCTAACTTACATCACTTTGCACCCTTGTTACTAACATCTTGACTAGTACCGGTTTATTCTAATTGATTGAATTCATGGTTTAGAAATAATTGATCAAACGATTGTTACTTAATTTATGTGATTGACATCTAAACACCTACCAATTAGTTTGGTTGAATGAATTTAGTCTCTAGATTATTTGGTTGAGATATTTTACTTGATCTGATTCAAACTCCTAGTCAAACTTTGTTTCTTCATGCTTCTTCCGTGACGAAAAGTATAAAAAAGTAAAAGGTTAATTCTGATAAAAAGATAGGAGGAGAATATAGATATAAAGAAGGGAAAAGAGAATACACGGATTGTTTTATTCCTAATTGTAATCTTCATGCCAATGTAATAAAATTATAAGTTATGTTCATTAGTTGTAGTCACAAGCCTTAGGAAGGATTAACACCCAAGGAAGGGCCCACTTTTGGTTTTCAAACCCCTTCATTGTTTTTTGATTTGATTTATTGTATGATTAGATTAGCAGCAACTCATTTCTTTATCTGCATTCTAAGTTTACATGTTTTACCTTAGCCATAATATTTACTCCTAGTTTGAATTTAGTTTGTTTTCAAGCATTGTTATTTCTAGAATTGTAGTGTCAACAATTTATCTTCCTACCTCTTGAATATTTGTCACTTTGTACACAACACCGACATCATTGAAAGTCTACATCCCTCAGTTTGATAATTAAATGATTGTAGATTAATGAACATCATATTAATTGCTACAAGTTAATTTGCACTGCCATTTTTGGCACTCTTTCTAGGGATATTTCCAAGTTATAAGGTTTTTGATCATTTTTACATTTCTTAGAGTAGCTTAGGTTTTAGGAAATTTAGCTCTAATGGCCCCCACTAAGTTCATTTTATTGAGTTGAACTAGTTATAGACACTAAAATTAGGTCACACTCCCCTTTGGTCCCTCGACAAATAAGCACCCTTTATTACATTTACCTAGCCATGACCCCTTCACCCCACTAATATTAATTTAATTAATCTAATTAAATTAATTCATTATCCTCACTATATTTATTATTTAAATATCTTATTTAAATAATATCCACACATACACTTCACTTAGACACCTCATCAAACCAACTCAACCTAAGACCTATTCTTAGCAAGTTGCCATAACTAACTAAGACTTACCCAAACCCTAAAAATCAATGCCTACATTCCCTCTAACCACATTCCCACATGCTCATAAGAAGCTCCCAATCTAATCCACAGGTTAACGACACAATATCTAAGGAAATCAAGAGGATCTCCCTAGTTTAGTAAATCTAGGAAATCCTACTGACCGACATCGGTTACAACCATCGGGTTAAGACAGGACCACCATTTACCCCTTTTAACCCCTAAACTACCTTATTCTTAGGTTGGAAATTTTTTGGCAAACATTGAGAGAAGGTTAACGAGAAAGAACACATCTCAAATAGATAATGCATCTTCGAGATATAAAAATCTAGCAAAAAACTCGCATGCGAGGAAGGAGATTGAGCATCTTCTCCTGCACAGTCATCCTAGCCATGATCCGATCCATCCAAGAAAAGAGGAGTGTACATGCCACCCATGTAGAAGCTTTCTTTCATTTGGTGACCAATTGTAGCCTTCAAACCCCTCATCAGCACCCCCATCCCTCACACACAAGCATTCAGGAATGGAATCTAAGTAAGTATAACATCATACTTTCTTGGTTTATTTCATTTTATCATCATTTTATCATCTATTGTTTACTTTGCTCCCTATTGAATTTCTCCAATGTTTTCACCTCCATATACCCATTAAAACCTCACCAAATCCTACTCCAGTCACCCAATACCTCATCTCGAACCAAAGTCCTTTTTGTGCAAATCATAAAGGAGACCATAGCTTGTTCTCAGTGACATTTTTAGATCTCACAAGAATCGGCACCAAGATTACATCTAACCACCGTCGGTCACCCCTGACCGACACTAGTCTCTATATTTACCTACACAACCTAGAACAGAGACCTACCCACCTAATTTCATCTTACCCTCACTCACATGTGATCTACTTGAGACCTTTGTCAAACTGCGTAACCTAGAACCAATCATTTGACCTTTGGATTCTATTCTAGCTTAGCCTATTAGATTAGATCTATTTCTTATTGTGTTTTAAGTGAGATACCTAAATCATTTTAAATAATAATAGGATTTACTTTTTTACAACATTAAATTGTTTAAAATAGTGGATTGATAGCCATCTAGGAAGTATCACACTTCTGGATCTAGCATACGCTAGGCAGTTCACTACCCATATTGTTTAATTCCTTATGGTGGTCTTGTTTTCATTACAGGTAGTTCCTCCTAGCCAAAAGGAATCTCTCATGATCAGTTTTGGATTTGGAAGTCATACACGTGCAACAACCCATCAACCAACATTTGAACAAGTATTCCTCCTAGGCCTGTAACCCTATCTGTTTCGTCAACGCTTCAAAGAAAAGATCTTAGAATCGAGTGAAACACTAGTCAATGTATGCACTATCCAAGGGATGCCCATGGTAGATTTTTACCCAATCCATAAGTTAGCATATTTTTCTATATCATATTCTCAAGAAGACACACTTTCCTCTCATAAAAGGTTTTTTGTCAGAGATCACTTCCCAAGTGAAATTTCTCGAAGTTGCTCTGAGTAGCAGAAATGACAGAATAAGTAGACCAAAATTCTCAAAATGAGGGTACTAAATTTGAGTTTCCCATTACCAACAATGATGAAGTTGTTGCTATGAAGAATATTTCTCCCTCATCCTTGCCTAACTTTCATGGATCCATGACTGAAGACCCAAACATATTTTTCTTTGAGTTTGATATTTTGTGTAGGAGTTATGATTATACTACTGATGCATATAAATTGAAGCTATTTCTTGCAAAACTCAAGGATGTAACCTTGAGATGGTTCATGGATTTAGGAATAAATGTTATAACCACTTGGGCTCATATGAAGGAGAATTTTCTCACTAAGTACCAAGACTATTGCGGAACAAGTAGCGAGATGAGGTGATTAAATCTACAAGATGGCATAGAAGGAGGATGAACCATTGGAAAACTATCTAGAAATATTCTTGTTCTATGTTCAGAAGACAAGGCACATAAGACTACCTCTTGAATATCTCAAATTACTCTTTTTTAAGGGACTCAGTGATGAGGACATGGATGCTCTAGATCTAATATGATCGGGATACATTTCAAAATCTACCTTTGAAGAAATGTAAGATCAAGAGGTGGATCAACTACCAAAAAAATTGGGGACATATCCAAGTTAGATATTTTCAACATGTTTAAGAACATAAAGCAAGAGATTTTCAATGACATGGTTAATCAATTAGATTCTCGACATGCTAAGAAAAAAAGGGAAGATGCAAAGGCAACACTCACAAATTTCTTCCATGTATGCAGAAGAAAGAAATCTGATTGCAGATGTAGAGGATTAGCCAACATTGCAAGAAAGGAAGGCTTCACCTAAATTCAAGATGTTGGAAATAGAGGATGGGCAAGTCTTCTATGTTTCTGAGTGAAATTTTTTTCCACCAAGACAAGGAGGTATGTCACAAAACCCTATGCCATCATTTCAAAATTGATCTAATAATCCATATATACAACCCCCACCTTGGGCTAATCATCAAGGTTGGGCTTCATACCCTAGCCAATATCAACAATAGTGGAAACCTCAATTTCAAGGCCAAAAGCAATGGAAACAACCCCTCAATCATGGCAGCAGCCTTGGAGAGGAGGGTAGTAGTGGAATAACCCACCTCCTAATTACCAACAATATTTCCAGCAACCTCCTTATCCTCAACAAAAATATCTAATGTAAAATCCCTAAAAAAACTATCAACCAAAGGCCACTCAATGACCAACTCAACCAATGTATAACCCCAACAAAAATCTTCTCAAACAACCTATTCCACTGAAATAGCTCAATACCCTACCTATTCTGTTGATGTCAACAATATCCATCTCCACTCAGGAAGAGTACTTCCTCCACCAATTGGACCCACCATTACGAGATTATAGATGAACCACAATTACTACAAACTGATCCGTAAAAAGCCGGATGATGCTGCAAGCTGATCCATAACAACTTGAGCTGAATTCTAGTAAGGGTAAAATACAGGCTAATGAACCACCATTTCCTGAAAGATTAAAAGAAAAGAATGTTGACCTCAAATCAAAATATGATTCTAATTTTTTCAACTAGTTGATGGATATTTATGTCAAATTTCCATTGATTCAAGCCGTCAAATATGTTCCCATCTATAAAAAGTTGGTTAAGGACTTATGCATAAAAAAGAGAGAGAGAAAGGATCCATCCACTATAAAATTTATTGGATAACTAGTTGATATTATACTTGGAAATTCAATTTTTTCCAAGTCCATAGATCCAGGAAGTCCTTTGGTAAACATTAAAATTAATGGCACAATAATAAAGAACACTCTGATTTACTTGGGGGCAGCCATTAACGTCTGGAAAAGAAAATCATGGATGATTTTAAATTGGAAGGATTAAGGCCAACAACTACGAGTATTACAATTTGTATATAGATCAACAATGAAACTGAAGGAATCCTTGTGGACATAGTGGTAGTGGTAGAATTTCGAGATTACCCTACTAAATTTATTGTTCTTCAATCAAAGAAAACTTAGGAGGATATCCTATCATCCTAGGAAGGCCATGGTTGGCCACTGTTGATGAATTCATAGGTTACATGTCTAATAATATGATTATTTCTAATCAAAGTGGTACTAAAAACTTATGATTTACCCTCCTGCACAACCGTTGAATGAAGAAGATCAAACTATTTGGGTTGAGGAACCAGGAAGAAGATAAAAATTTTATGCGAAGCTCATAATGTTGGAAAATTCATGTACAATGGAGAGACAAGAAGAAGATGTTATTTTCAACGTCCTTCAGAATAACTATGGAAGGAGTGAAGAAGTAGATGGAAGATTATGGTGTCTAAGATGTCATGTGAACCAAGTTCTACCACAGAAAAGCACTATGGATGTTCCAGGTAAGAATTGTATCCTTCATCAACTTCTTCCCCATGATTGCATACTTATTTATGTTAACATATATGTATGTTCCATGATGGATATCTCCAAACAAGTGGAAATAGAACCAGGAATACCACTTAACATTAATAAAATTTTGATCAAAGAGTAAGAAAAATTGTTATTTTCTCTCCTTAACAACACAAAACATCATTTTCATTGGATTATGGTGATATGCATGCAATCCATCCAAAGATCTACACAAACAAGATTTATATCAAAGATAGTTGCAAGCCAATAAGGTGGCCATAAAGAAGAATTAACCCAAAGAATGACATTATGAAAGGAAAATTAAAAAAATATTGGATGTTAAATTCATATATCCAATTTCATATAGTCAATGAATCTCAATGTACACGTAAATTTCCATGTGCTACATTGTCGAAAATGGTTCAAAATTCCCCGATGATTCATATCTTTTCCAAAGGTGTTCGAACCCCTTTTTCTCTTTGTAGTTTATATTTGTAGCCTATAAAACCTTACTTATCTAGTTCATTCTTTCATTTATCTTTTTGCAATGTTTTCCTTAAGTTTTTGGCTTTAAGTTATGTAACCCTCGGTCGGGTGGGGCGAGTTACATAACCACTATTCTACATGGGTGGTTGTTGTGCAACCGTCGGTGTGCCCAAGGTAGTGGTTGCATAACCACCACCTTGTACAAACTAGTGGTTCCGTGTGAATTGGCCAAGACTTCCCAAGCGTGATTTGGACACATTTTAAATTACTTAATTTCACCCGTAGTGCACATTTCTTATTCAATTTGGCTGATTTTAAGCTTGATTGATTTGTATCAATCTCCTATTCCACTTTTAATTGTTGATTGAGATTTAAATTTCCCCTCCATGTTGTGATGTGGCATCCCATTACTACTAAATGGTTTAGACCATTTCCTAGCCTATGTTTATAAAACCAACACTTATTTTGAGGAAAATAGATAGAGATTTTTATTGTGATTTCATTATTATGCTATTGAAATATTGCTAGAGTCTACATAACTAAGCATTGTTCTCTTGTTTTTTTCTTCTTCTACTTGTATTGCTACCAGACCACTTCCAAGCCACCATTTCTCCAGCGCCTTCTTATTTTCTTCTTCTTCATTCCCAGCTTCCTAGACTCAAGTGAACATTGAAGATTGGAAAAGATAACCGAGGGGACACAATAGTAAATCACAACTGGCTTTACCTCAGTACCATAAATTCCAAGTTGGGGATGCAATTGGATTTCCTTAGTTCTTCAATTCTTTATTTTGAATATGTATGCAAATTTCTTACTAGAGTAGTAAATCATTTCCATTTCAATTGTTATTCTGATAGATAGATCATTTATTGTAGCTTTCATTTCTTATGTAAAGCTTCTGGTGATAGATAACTTCCCTTCATATCCCTAGGGGTTTTCAAGGGAAGATTGTCTGGAGGAAATATTTTGCATTAATTTAGAATCAATTGCAATATAATTTCATTTATAAAACTTCCATTGAATCCTTCTTTAATTTTGTCATGCAAAAATTGTAGGGGAAGAAAAGTTTCTAAGAAGCTTTGATTTCTTCTAATGCCTCTAAGGAAAAACAAAGGATTCATATCCACAATTACATTTTGGAAAAACATTATTTCATTAGGATAGCTTAGATTTAATGTTGCATAGATAAATAGTTACATCTCGATTGTTTATTTCTTTAGGATATTTTAATTAAATTATAGAAGAAGTTTCTTCATTTCTTCTATATTGGACATACAAAAACATAGTTTAGTTTTATTTATTTATATTAGCTTGTTTTTTTATTTCATAATTAATTTGCACAACACACATGACCATTCAAGGACCGTAACAATTTAGGAAAGAAGTTTACGATCCCGAGTCCCTCATCCCAACACAACTTATCTTGAGACTGACATTGGTACAGGCCTTCAGATTATGGTCTTTAGATCTTCACCACTTCCATCTATCACTATCACACAATTTCATATTCTTAATGAAGAAGCCAAAAATTCTATGAATTTTTGCATTAAAAGCCTTAGTGGAACTAGTGCCCATAGCCCACTCATTTTTCCTCATACATTTGTTTCCTCTACTGTTTCCATGACCTTGTCAATAAATTTCTACAAGGCGAACAAAGGACAATTTCAAGAATTCCGTAACCATTTGAGAGAGTCTCACAAACAAACATTGATAGAATCTTACGTGTGTGTATCATTCTTGACCGTACCATCACACATGTTTAGGTTAGAGAGGATTTTATTTCCCTAGACGAGCAGATCCCTTTAGTTCCCGTAAAAGACATTAGATTTCCTTGATAACCCGTTGTAGTCACAAAATCCTTTACATTAGACATTATTTATCTTGGTCTCATACTACTATTTAGAAGTTTCTTGAATGAAGAAAGGGTAAGTGCAAAAATTTTGGGGACAATTAAGTGGACATCAAATCCTGAATTTTACATCAAAAACAACAAAACATCAAATTTAGTCTTCCGCAGACTTGAACCATGCCAAAAAGTCAAAAATATGTCATAAAAATGGTACCATCGCGTAGGGAAGACTGTTAGCTTTGTATAAATATTGATTTTACGGTGAATAGAATAGGATAAATATCATTTTATAATTTTTACTAATATTAGGTCTTTAAGTCATGTTTTCCGTGAATGTTTATGTCTACGTTTAAGATTGCAAATTTTGTTTCACTTGTCGTCGAATGTGATAACAATTATACCATCCCAACCATGGTGAAATTATATACATGCTAAAAAAATTATTTGATTTCAATATTTTTGATGAAGTTATAGGCGGGCAAATGGAAAGTGCTCTATTTTCTTTATGTTTTCAGGACCACTTTCGTGGAAAAAATCATAAAAATAAAATATTGCTAAAAAAACAAAAACAAAATCTATCCCAAGATAGATAGTAGCATATAACTTCTCAAAGAAAGGAAAAAATATATATCGATTTTTGGTCATCTAAATTGCGGGCAAATAGACTAAAATCTTATAGGCATTTAAAAAAAAAAAAACACAAGTCATTGAATTTCGAGTGTTTAATATAGCTAAAATTGTCCATTTTTTTAAAAAATAATAGTTTAGAAACTAGATTCCGGATTCTACGATTCATATCACTATAAGTTTTTCTAATTTTGAGTGTATGCATTTCTAATAATCCCTACAAGTTGATGTTATGTTGTTATTTACAATATGATGTCCACTTATGACCCCTTTTTTGTCCCCCAAATTGGTGCACTTACCCGAAAGTACTAATCAACCCCCGTATTGTGGCCATTTTATCTTACTTTTATTTTTCATTCCCACACATTTTTACCTACATGCCCAGTTTGTTTCAACACTTTCCCATCATTTTAGCCTAAACTAGGGATGCCCAGGCCTATACTAGGGCACCCCAAGGCACCTCCATCCTAATTGGGGTGCCCCAATCCTTTTCAAATATTCTCGCCACTTTTTGGGCCTTTTATGACCATTTTTATCTTTATCTTTTTCCTAGTTATCAATTTGGGATTAATTATGGAATTATACCAAGATAACCCTATAAATATAAAGTTATGAGACCTTAATAAGGGCCCTAATGTCATCTACTACTATCACTCCATATAGAGTTGCATCCATTGCATAACTTACATCTACGTAATTCCATGCATCAAGGCTAGGAGATTTGCATCAATACACACTTCATATGGGGGTGGTTATATTCTATTCCATGCACACATGCTATAACATTTTCTACATTTAGTTAATGTTTGCTATTTCACAAAGTACAACCGACACAAGAACACCTAGGGAATGATATGCACGCACACACACACACGAACTATATTTGGGTCTAAAATGTAGTGTAGCACTCGGAGTAGTAAGCCCACTATTGTGGCAGGTGAGGTCAGTCCTGAACCATTCATTGTCATTTTTCTATTTTTAGGGTTTGATACTTCTTTTACCTCTTACATTTTGTCATTACGTTATTCAAGACATTCGGTACAGTTTAGCAAATCCAATGTGACAAAGAGAGAAGGTCACAAGTCATCTTCCAACCCTGAAAGAATCAGATTTTGAGATTTTTCAGAGACTATGGAACCTATTTTTTCATAAAGAGCACCCTAGGGCACCCCAATATCCTCCTAGGCACTCCATTCTTCTCAGATCCACCCTTTTTGGGACCTCTGTGCGTTTTTCCTCCTTACGGAATTTCTGTTAGACTGTGTGAGTCATCTACAATCAGTTGAGTTCTTTCCTCACTTTATTCTTGCATATTAGGGTTTTATTTCTATTATTTTTAATTATTTAGTCATTTTATATTACTTTAGCATAGTCATTTACAACATTTTATGTCCTATATTAGATTAACTATATTAGCATACATTTAGTTTATTCTAATTTTAGTTAATCATTTTGGTGAACCCGTCTTTTCGAATAGTTTTCCCTAGGATCCAATCAAACCCTAATGGCTAAAGATCGATCTTCTTCTTTTCCCATCATGTCTCACTTTAGTGTTAACCCTATTTATGATGAGGTTGTCATAGCTGAACTCAAATCTCTATATAGGGTTGCACTTATTATACCCAATCATACTCAACAACAAATCTTATATGGCCAACAACATGTGCCTAATAGTTTTGCAAATTCTCATATAGGCATTAGCATTGTTAAGGATCCTATAGTTTTCACTCGTTATACACCATGTTGTATAGTTACTTGTGATCCTCCTTTTGATATTTCACTGGAAACTTTAGATGATTCTCTCATATATTTTTATTTCGTATTAATACCCGAGTCACCTATGCATTGCAATTCTTCTCCTACTATAGCTACTATTGTAGTTCCATATACTTCTCCTATCACTTATGAAATTTCTTCCCTCACCACATCTCATTCTATCTCATATTATCCTTCATATTATATTGACGATTTTATTGATAGTCTTTTTAGTGATAACCTAGTTCCCGAAACTCCATCTACTACTCGATGTGGTAAAAGATAGTCATACATATCCTTCTTTTTATAGATTTGAGTGTGACTCTCCTAACCCATTGTTACCTTCTCCTGAGATTGCATCTACCATTGTGCATGAGTCACCACCATCTGTCGCTTCCTCCTCCCCTATTCCCATATCATATATGGCTCCTAGTCCATCCTCGCCTATAGAGGTTTCACCATCGGTCACCTCACCTATTAGGGATGTTTCGATGCTAGTCACACTATTGCTATGGATGTTCCATCTTCATCATCTATTATAGATCCCTTGACACCTACTACTAATGTGCCTTTAGCATCGACTCTACTATGTCATCTCTTGACATCCCTATGATCACTCACAATGGAAAACTACAACTACTTAATACATTGTTACCATCTTCTACCATTCCCTCATAGGATATCATCTCTCTTATGCATGTAGTAGGTCAGCTCCAATCTCATGTTCACTCCCTCACTTTAGAAAGTAGGGCCTATTATGCTTCTATCGATAACAATTCTTTACATGGTAACCCCGTCCCTAAGAAGATTCATAATTCTACTTTTCCTAAAGACTTTATCATGCCCTCTTTCACATGTTTTGATGGTATTGGTGACCCTCATGCTCATCTTCTACACTATTATATGCTTATGGCCTCTCATTCTAATGATAGATTGTTGCTTAAGGCCTTTCGATATAGTCTTATTGATGAGGCATTACAGTGGTACACTCATCTACCTTTTGGGTCTATTAGTACTTTTTATGATATGGAGGATGCCTTCCTCCATCATTTCATCATCAATAATGGCCCTAAGGTCACTTATGACCACCTACCTACTTTACATCGGGACCCTCCGAACCTGTCAGATTATATATTATGATTCAATGCTTGCATACATCAGCTCATATTTCAACCTATTGACTTAGAAAAGAAATTCCTTTTTTGTGGGCTGATTCCTCCACTCAAGAAAATACTAGTATATGATACATGTGAGTCATTCATTCTCCTATGTTATAAATCTATTGACCAATAAAAATATCTTCTCTCATCATATGTCATAGAACACACACACATATTTCTCCAAATATAACTTCTTCTAGTCTTCCACCCATGCCTCCGGTTGATCATACAACGAAAAATCCACCATTTCCTCACATACAAAGCAAAAAAGCTCAACCACTCCACCAAACAATCATACTTCTCGGCCCCATGACAAGCTACTACTTCCACCACTCCGCTTATATCGCATGAGCCTCTATATTTCTCTCCTCACACTTGACCACACGATGTGCTAGATGTGTTACTTAATGAGTGTTTAATTGGAATACCCTCCAACCAACATCATCCCCACACCGATTGCAACATCAACGTGACCAACATTATTATAATTACCATCACATAAATGACCATAGGCATAATGATTTCCTTGCCTTACATGAAATATTACAATAATTAGAGGATACATGTATTATCTCCTTTGGCTCTCGTGAGTGGTCATTGTCTCCTTTACCACGTCAGCGTAGGCATACCCCACTTGATTCTTCTTTATTAGGTTCTTATTTTATCATCACTCACCACCGTCACATGTGCATTCTTTACCTCATCCAATGATTCCACCATCACATTCATTGCATCCATTACATCCACCACATTCACGCTATCCACTACTTCATGTTGTTGTCACATGGGCTCCCACATCCCTCTACATATCCCATGGTGACTCCATATGACATTCAGTTTGGTTCATACACTCATGCTACATCCATTCCACATGCTTCCACTACTTCACACCATCTTGGTCTTTGATAGGTGATTGTTATCACCTTAACCCCGATAACACACTTGTGTTCTTACGGTTCTTACAAAAATGTTAAGGGATAAGTGTTAATAACCTTTCATCATGTGCTTCATCATTTCATTTAGCACACTCACCACCCTATGAACACACTTTAGTTCCTCAATCTATACTTGACTATCAAGGGTTTACAAATCAAATAGACCTTACACTTTGTTTGTGCTCAAACTGATCTTGCCCCGTTTATCCTTAAAGTTCTTCAGTTTATGGGCTCTATTGTCTTCTCTATCTCCCTGTATTGATGCATAAAAACTATGTCCCCCATTTGGTTACCATGACTAGTCCCTTCCTTTGTCGAGGATCACTTAAAAGTCTAGAATTTGTTTTTCGTTCCTCTGTCCATGAGAAGAATTTGTAACTTGGGCGTAAAACTTGGTTTTTCCTTTCCTTCCATTTTCCACAGTCATGTTTTGTTTTCCCTATCATTTTTATCCCAAATATCTATGAAAACATGATTAAATGTGGCTTGAAGGATCACATTTGGGCCTTATATCATTTCCAAACTCTCTGTCCTTGAAGAAGGATTCATTTCCGGGCACAAATGGTGATTTTCCTACATTTTACGGTTTGACAAGTGTATTTTCTTGGTCAAATTCATATCTCAGCATCAGTGGGAACATGGCCTTTTCTAGTTGGATGTGGCTTGGCAGAGGGAACTTTAAAAACTCTAAGTCTCTCTTCAACCCAAAACTTGTCCATGTGGAGGGTCGGCGCTCATCTGAAGATTCCCCTTTTAGTTTGGCCTTGGAGTTGCACCGGGGAGACACATGGAGGTTTCTGTTGCCTTTCCCAGACTTAGAAAAAAATTTCATGTAGTCGGTGTAGCTTTGGCGGACCATGGAAATGTGGAGGGCTATTTCTCATTTGAGGATCAGCCTCAAGGTTACACCTTAACAATTGTGATAGGGAGACATGTGGAGGCTTCTGGCTGCCTGCTCTATACTTAAAATTTTCAAAGAAATTTTATAAATCACAGGAAACGTGGAGGGATCACACCTATTTGGGGACCGGCCCCTAATTTTTATTTTGAAGAAGTGCCAATAGGACACTTGGAGGATTCCACTCACCCTTCCCTCTTCTTTGATTTTTCAACGACTAAGGAAAATGTCTTGGACCCTAGACACATGGTGCCTTCCACTGATCCTTCAACTTTTTTATCAACTCTACCAGACTAAGACATGTGGTGAGCCTGCGCTTGTTTGGGGTCTTTGTGTTTGGGGACTATCTCAAAATGCGCCATTAAGACATGTGGAGGCTTCCCTAGCTCCTTTTACATTGGGACTTTTTAAAGGCCAAAAGGCATTTTTCTTGGGACCAGGGCACGTGGAAGGCCCGCGCTTGTTTGGAAGCTTGCCCCTATACTTATCCTTTGTAGTTGTGTTAAGGAAACACGTGGATGGATGTGATATAAATTATAAAAGGGGAAGAATAAAAAATTGTTGTGTATTGTGTCTTTTTTTTACCATTTTGCTCCCAGGACTCTGGAGATGCGAATACGCACTATTTTCATTATTTTTGATGAAATTCCTTATCGTATCTATCTATAAAGTGCCATTGAATGGATTTAGAACTTAATTTGTGAGTCCAAGGTTTGTTAAGATTGATATTTTGAAGTTGGAATTTCTCGAGCACTTACAAAAATGGGAATTACTAGAGAAGATGGATGCGGGATAGAGTTGCAGAGGAAAGAAAGGGAAAAGGATGAAATGATGAAAGTTGTAGGCACAAAAGATGAAAAAGGTGTTTCCTCAAGAGAGAAAAGGATTACCTGTCATATCCAGTTATGCAGAGCCTCCAAAAATGATTAAAAGGGGATTTCTCACATGATAGAATCAGAATGATTAGAAGGATTGCCAAAAAGTTATGGCATGGCATCCTAGTCATTAGTCGAGGGCCCAAGAAATGTGATCAGTTCACAATTGGTCCACCTGGCAGCTTTCGGATGTGAATTTGTTAAATGTCATTTTCTGAGGAAAATTGGTAACAAGCAAAGGTCCCTCAAATATTCTTCTTTTGGGGGAAATTGAGTGAGAAAATGTATAAATGCAATGAGAATACTCTTGCAAATGGTCAGGGATTAAATTTCATAAGAAAAATTTGAGAAAAGTTGTATTCTGAGAAACCCATCTGAGATACCTAGTTAATTTCCTTTGTGTTAGATTTTCTATCATGTCAAGTTGGTTACAAATGTATAGCCATTGATGAGCACTGAGATTGCTCTGGAAGCTTTCCCCTGCTGATGAATTTAAGTAATTTTGAAATTAATTTGTGTCAATCTTAGAGCAATTAGTGTCTTCTTTGTTTTAGAATGTTTGTAAGTAGTTTTTCTTTCATTCCTATTGCAATCTTACATTGAAATATTTGTGCAATCACACATGATCTCATCCTTGTGACAATTTAGTGGCATTTGCAATTTCATTTCAAGAAGATCCTTCATCCTTTGATGAGATAAATGATTTAAAATCAATCCAATGTCATTTGTTTATAAAGATTGTAAGTCTTTAGGTGTACCTTAGGCGTGATTGATCAGATATTTTTGTGTTTAATTGAGTTTTTAACTCGAGCCTTCATGTTAGATTCTAAAATATTATGTGAAAACGTGTTGATATGGGCCTCCATTGAAGCACACCTTCTGGTTGAAGGAACATCTTAATTGTTCTAAATTTTTCTCGTTGTTGAGTTGTCCATTGTTGTGAAATCTCTCAGAGATCTGGCATAATCAACTTTATCCTACTTAATATCCCACCAAAATCATTCAAAAAACCATGAATCCATCCTGAACTACCCCTATTTTCCTTGTATATCAACAAAGGAACAAAATTTGTTTACTAAAATATGCAAAACAATTAGGATCTCATAATGTCTTTAGTAACCTTAGCCTTGTTTTGAAAGTATCTCCATCTTTTAGAAGTGACAACTCTTAAGAGTTAAATTATGGAGTATTGACCATATTTTCCCAAGGTTTTCTTCATAAATTTTTTGCAAAAGAAGGATATCTCCATCTCCTTCATCAAATAGAGGTTACACTATGGGTCCTCTCACCCTAGTCGAAAGGCATGGCCTAAAGTAGTGAGGATAGGTCAAATCCTCTTGAAGGTGCTATCCATCTCTCCATAAATCTGAGTGACAAAGGGCCAGTTAGATCTCATCCCATATATAAAAATGACACACATCATGATCTATCTGTCTCTAAGCTCTGTGCCAAATCTGTGATGTTGCTTAGCTTGAAAGGGAGAAAAATTTGGATACCAACACTCATGGCACCACTACCGGGGAAATGAAGTTATCTGTAAAGTTTGAACACCATCAACAACGCATATAGACCCTAGTAATGCTTCTTACATGATCTAAGTGCAAATACATTGCTGAAACATTATTATCTATTCAGATCTATAAGAATTGTTTGAAGTTGTAAGTTCTGAGTGCAATATTTCTAGCTTATACAATTATTTCACTAAAGTTTTTATCATCATTGACAAATTTGGGTAGAAGAAGAGAAAATATTGTAAGCTTTGCATTAATCTCATATTGATAGATATTTTATAGGTATTTCATAGTGCATTTACAAAAACTAAGGTGAAAATACTTAGTGGCACCTCTCCGTGTTGTTTAAATTCTTAATAAATACTAGTGTCTTAACATATATCAAGTAATATTTGTCATTAATATCTGAAAAGTTGGATGTAATGCCCTATATATATAAAGATTTTCTATTTTTATTTTTTTTTAAAAAAGAAGCTAAATTTAAATTAATTCTTGATTCCTTTTCCCCCATATATCTAGCCTTGGCTTTAGATGCGTTGAAGGAGGAGGCACAAATTTTGAGGGGACTATTTTGCTGCAATGATGGAGGATTGTTGTTAATGTGAAATTTAATGTTTCCACCACCGATTTGGCCTTCCACGTTTGATCTTTTTGTGTCTTTTTTGACGTGATGGAGATGTGGACTCCTATTGATTATAGTTTGTTCATTGTTGGTTGAAGGTGGGTGGAAGTGATGGCCACCCTCCGCCATTTCTCCTTCATTGTTTCATCAACATGCTTTGACTTGTTCCCTAGTCCTTCACACGCAACTTTAGTGTTGGCCTTATGCCTTGAACCGATTGTTTTCTTTTTTCTTCCTTGGCTTTTGTTTAGCCTACAACACGTTACTGGGCAAGGTGTTGACTACGTGGTTCACTCTGGGAGAAAGTTCAATGCGTTAGGTGGAGTGTTGGGCACGTTTTTCTTGGGATGTAGGCTGTTGGAAGGAGGGATGCATTCCTATTTTCATTGCCTCTTTGACCTGCTCTTGTTTTGTTGCTGGCCACGTGGATTTGTGGGTGAAGGAATAATTGTTTGGTGTAGTCGCATGGACATGGTTTATGTTGTTCCTGATGCATTTTGGGGGAAGAAGGAGCGCTGTTTTCTTTTCTGGCCGCGCACAACTACCAGCTAGTGAAGTAGGCGTGTTACCTCCACTTTCATTGGGTGCTGCGAGGTGTGTTCTGGTCGGGAATCCAAGCAGCACTGGCAGCTTATTAGCTAGGCAGGCGTGCATGTTGCATAGATGGTAGAAGCCTTTTGAGCACTTCCAACAAGCAGGATGTCCAGCTATGTTGTTATCTGTTCAGTATAGAATGCATCCTCAAATTCGGATTCTCCTTCAAGATATTTCTATCAAAATCGACTATGTGACAGTGAGAGTGTTACCAGGAGACCTGATGAAAATTATTGCAAAGATTCTCTATTGAGACCTTACTTGTTTTACGATGTAACTCATGGAAGAGAATCTCATAGAGGTGGATCTGTTTCATATTAGAATATTCATGAAGCACAATTTTCTTATTAAACGTATGCCCTAGGTTTTTTTCTTTTGGTGACCTGCTCACACCAATTATTGGCTGGCTGCGTGAGGATTTGGTGGAGAATATAGTTGGGTTTGTGGGCAAAAGGAAAAGGGGGTCTATAGCTATAGAAGCGTGTGAGATCATCTTCACATGTGGCAAAGGGTGAAGTTGGTGCCATTAAATTAATAAACCCTTGCAGAAATCCAACTTTCTAACATACCCAACTGAAGCTGAGATTGGAAAAGTGGGTTTATAGATATAGAAATAGGTACAGATCTTCTTTGGATATGGCAGTCATGACGATGGTTGTGTGGGTTTCTATGGTGGTTGTGATGCTCTTCAGAGCAGAGTGCTTCTATCTTCCCGGAGTTGCTCCCGAGGATTCCAAGAAGGCATGTTTCAATCACCCCTTTCCTATGCCAAGCATGGCCGTTAACAGGGTATGGACCTTCAGCAGGCTGAGGAAGAGAAGTTGCGCAGGTTGTGTTGTTGTTGCCCGAGCCCTGGTCGACGTGGTTGTTGGTTGGAAGAATTCTAATCAGGCATGTTAACTATACTCCTTGTAATAGTTTTCTACCTTCTTTCAGTATCTTGAAATGAATATTCTTTCCCCTTGAATGGCGCCTAGACAAAATGTTTTCGTGGTTGTTTAAATCGCTGCCTGAATGTGTTGGTTGTTCCTTTAAATCTCGTTCCAATTTCGCTGGTTTTGCTTGGAATGTTCTTTTCCTCTCTTATAGCTTACTCTATTTATATTTGTCTAAATGGGCTACTGCAATTTTGAGTGATGCAATCTAGTTCATAGGGAAGGAAACATTTTAGAGTTTCGTTTGCTTATATGACTCTCTTTTAAAAGAATTTTGTGATGGTATTTATAATTGAAGGCTTACTATATGGAAGGTTAAGCCTTCATATCTCTATTTGGTTGAATAAATACGTATTTCTTGTTTAGGGCTCTCCTGTTTTGCTAAAAGGTACATTAATAGTGACGTTGTGTTCTAAAACTTGTTTAAGCCTATGGGCATTCCTTACTTTTTGTTTAATTAGAAAATGGCATTAGGGTTTTGTTTTAGAACTGTACATGGTTGACTATTGTACCCAGTTCTAGAGGACGAATAACCTGACATCTATTTTGGCCTCTACGTGTTGAGATAATTACTTTACCTACTTCTTGGTTCAAACTCCTGTTTGATTAAAGTAAGGGGGAAACATTGTAAGTTTTATTGAATGAAATCTCTACAATTTTTATTAAGGGTCGTAAAACAAGCTATTAATAGCTGGACTAAAACAAAAGTTGTAGGTGAATCCATGGTTTTGGACTCGTGAACACGTTTCTGTTAGATGACAATTGATTTAAGTGATAATATAATAGGTGGCTATTATATTCATTCATCTATTTGATATTTCCATCTTCTTTACCATTGGCAAGGAGCTCATAGAACTTCTAGGCTTGGCTGCACTGCGTAACCTTCCTGATGGATATGTGCGTTGGTTCTTATTTTGTGCTTGTACTCGTGGTAAGGTCTTTTTATTCTGGGGCATCGCTGGTGTATTACCCACTATGTATCGAATCCCTTTGTTTTCGAACTCGAATATCTTATACTTCAAACTTGGTTACTAAAAGTCCCATTTTGTGGCTTTGTTAAGGAAATCAATTTTTATTTTTTTATTGACATTGTCGGAAATATATAAAAATTATTAACGACTTTTGGGTTTAGCCTTCCCTTATATTATGTAGAGAAGTTGACGATTAGGATAAGGTTTGTTGGTAGAATAATGGCCCTTTTGTGTCTCTTTTGTATGCTTTTGGAAGAGTGGATTTGTTTTGTTAACTAGTACTACGTTTAAGAAATCCTATAAGGAAGTAGTGGTAAACTCCTTGGTTAAAACTGAAACTATAGTTGTTTTCTTTTAAGGGCGTCGAACCCATATTACTATGAAGCCTTTCCCTGGGAGAATTGGATAACATCGTTTTGTTTTTGCACCTACTGATCATAATTAGTATGTTTTGTCTTCTCTTGGACCTCTTTAGATGGATGGATTGAGTATTGGATTCCAATCACGTAATCCATAGGATTACATGAAGGAAATATCAACACTCTTGACCTTCTTGTTCCTAACCCATAAGGTCTTGCCTTGGTTTATGTGATTTTGTTCTTACTGGTATTTTGACTTTCTCCTTGTTGGATGGTAGATCTCTTTCTCATGCGAATAATTTTTAGAGTTGTGGGTTGTGCTTTAATCCTTTTTTTTTTTTTTTTGAATTAGAACATTCCTTTCTTGATATTGTTAGATGTTAGCTTACTGTTGCAATGTGTAGCCTTAACATGCTCAGTTCTTGCGAACTAATTCTAGCTAGTATTTGTGCAGATGGATTATGCGAGTAGATTAAAGGAAAGAGTTGTAAAGGTTTCATCAGTGCAATTTATGAAGTTCCTTGTAAAAATGTCCAATGTGAGGTAAATTTTGTAATAGTGCTTGCAAAGGAGTTTAGAAGACCTCTTGCCTTGGGTTGTTCAGAAATTGTGTGATGATGTTGTCTTGTCCTTCTGTAGGTAAACTGGTAACTTATCTTGGTGAGAAATGGTATTCAATCTTTACATTGATATGAGTATTGTAAAACTTTGATCTTGAGAATAAATTGTTAAGTTAAATCTTTCTAAGACTTAGTGACAATATTTTATAAGTAAAGTAAAATGGGTCGGTTAACCCTTAAAGAAGCTAAACAAAAATAATAATTTTATATTCAACAAATAAATGTAGAGGTGATCTACTTGAAATCAAATAATTCCATGAGTGATCAAAATGAAACCATCCTTGTGAAGTAAAAATTTTATAACTTGATATCCCTAGCTACACTAGCGAACATTATCCTTTTTATGGTGAATTCTTAGAATGATCCTAAGGTGAAACAAATTGTTAGTTGATATAAGATAATAAGATTTAATAAGTAGGAGGAATCGGTTTCGAAACCATGCAATCTGTCTCTCAACCATTTGAAAGGTAAATTGTTTTCTTTTGTAAAAATCATCCAGTAAAGCCTAAGTAAAATATTTAATAATTTTCGATAAATCCTCAAGCTTCAATAAAATCAAGGTTAATAACTAATGAGGTCATAAAGATGAATTCAACTCGACCTTCTTCCTCTAACCTATTTTTTTCAAGGTGCTTGTAATCTTTCTCTTTTGTATGTTGAAAGTGAATCCATATTGTAATAAGGTCATGAGCAAGTTTTGTAGCATAAGTGAGGATAGATGGCCTTGTGGAATTAAATTACCTCCTTTATTAAATAATTGAATTAAACAAATAAATGTCATAATAGAGAAGATTTAAAGTTAATTACTCAGTGAAAAGGAATAAACTTAGCTTGGTAAGATGAATTGTATGAATCATATCTTGAGTCTCCTTGAAAACGTAAGCTAAGAATTGCAAGATGTCTTATTAAAATAAATAACCCTCAAGAATATCTCATTGTGGTTGGCCCTAACTGTAAGTGTGTTTTGTGGTTGGACTTCTATGTTGTCATGTCTAAAAGAAAAGTAAATTGTCCTTGATAGGTGTGAACGTTTCCGTGCTGCCTTTATGGCCATCCTTGTATCGAGTTGTTCACAGAGTTAGTTGTATCCTTGGTGACGACATGTTGCG
This sequence comes from Taxus wallichiana var. yunnanensis, assembly GCA_018340775.1. Taxonomy (NCBI): domain Eukaryota; kingdom Viridiplantae; phylum Streptophyta; class Pinopsida; order Cupressales; family Taxaceae; genus Taxus; species Taxus wallichiana. The sequence goes on from CM031240.1 coordinate 641,244,451, forward strand.
TCATGTTATGTGTCAAGCAAGTAAAAAAAAAAAAAAATTATCTGTGTTGTTCATGTGTGAAATTATGGGTCGTTACACTTGGTATCAGAGCATAGGTTCATGCTCTCGAACCTATGGGCCGGATTGGTGTTGTATGGTGATGTTACATGATGGTGATGGTGTTACATGATATTGTTTCATGGAGATGATGGTATTGCATGATGATGATTTATATTGGAAGAGTAATGTGGTATAAGCGTGATGTGATTATTGTCGTAATTGTGATATTGTGAACGCACGTGATGTGTATGTCACTCAATGCGTATTTGTTATCATATTGATGTGCTGGGGATGGGAGTATTCTCTCTCCTTCTTGTGGATTCTATGAAGAGTTCACGTGTGAATTGTTGTTTGTGATGTGTGAAAAGAATTCTAATGTGGATGACGGAGTGTTGGAACATTGTGACATATTGTGATATGTAGGTGTATCAATGTGTTGTATGACTAGATTGATGTTAAGCGAAATGAGTTGTATCATGATGTTTTACCATGTTTTAAAGAAATGCGTGTATCACCTTGTTATGAAGCAATTAATGTTATGTTGTGATGTTATTATGTTCATCGTATGTATAATTTGTGTAATATGTAATGATTCATGTTGTGATATAGGGGCATACAGTGAGCCTATGAACCCTATTGTGTAGTGATTGCACTTTGGGTGCAGAATGTGGTAAAGTGATGTATTACGCCCTGAGGATGTATGATTGTGATCTACCCTGTATACATACCATACAAGAGACGTTATGGTAGCTATGTGTGTACCACCATGGTGTTAGTGATGTAGTTATATGTTATGTTGTGAGCCTTACACTAACCGACCCTGAGGGAAATCGGTAAACTGTGTATGTATGGAGTGAGAAAATGTGTACCATTGACCAGTCACTCGAGCCGAGTACGAGATAGGAAGTGGAGCCTTACATAGGCTGAAAACCCACTTTTGTTCGTTTGGTATGTGTGGCACCTGCTCAACGGGTGTCATGCATATTGTGTTTCGCGGACACCTTAGGCTCAGTAGATGGTGACTTGTACCTTCTTTCTCTCTCCTGATATGGTTGTCATATAGATTCAACCTATGTTATTTTGACTATGTTGAGCCTTGTTGAAGTTGTGGCGAGATGATTCTGATTGAGATGATGACAGTTGTATTATTGATATGTATTTTACGAGCTAAGGCTCGATGTTCCGAGTGCTAGCAACTCGTTGAGTACCTTTGGTGGCCAGATAAGGCCACACAGTTATCGTAATGTGACATTATTATAAGTTGATTTTATTCGTAAATTGAGCTTTTACCTTATTTTGTAAGGACCAACAACTTTTCTTGATTGCAATGCGTTACAATTTTGGGCATTTCCTTGGTTTGTGGCACTAACATGTGGATTTTGATACTAACTATGGCTATTTGGCCATTTATTTTGCTTGATTTTGGGTCTTCTTTTAAATTTGGAATTTTTACCGCCTTGCCCAAGGCTTGTACTTTGCCACTTGGCACTTAGATTGGATTGTTGTGCTGGTTCTATTGTCGTGATGTGTGGAATAGGGTCATGGGATGCACCATGGAATGGTTGGACCTATGGACCCGCTTCATTGTATGGGGGTACACCCCAAGGAGTTACAGATAACTAGTGGGTTGTTGAACCACGCGTTATTATGTCACTTGGGTTAGGAGTGTTCAAACTCTATGTGTCTTGGACCATAGGGTCAACCGGCCTCCTTGAGGGAGGCATAAGAGTTTGAGGGAGGCATAAGAGTTTGAGGGAGCCATAAGAGACTTGAGGGAGGCATAAGAGACTTGAGGGAGGCATAAGAGTTTGAGGGAGGCATATGATATTTGGGTGTATGGTTGATGTTTCGGGATATATGTTGAGTTATTGTGATGTTTTGGTAGTGGTCTTTTGATGTATGTGTTACTCATGTCAAATGGATATGTGTTGTGATGTTGTGGATATGGCATTGATGCCCTTGTGGACACTATGTATCTATAGCTTTTGTTTGGAGTTATGTGAAATTTTCTTATGTGGAATTGAGGGAATGTCTGGAAATCGTAGTACACCTTGTTCAAGTAGTATAATTTTCAGTCATGGTTGTGTGACCAGTACTATGTTATGTGGACTGTGCCTATTCTATTCCGTATTTGAGTAACCTTTTGTGGTGTAATACAATCATGAAGTATATACTTGTGTGCTTGTGAATCTGTAGTGTCTTTTGAACCTGATAGGGTGTTGTGTTAGCAGTTCATGTTGGGCACCCACAATAAGGAATAAACCAAAACTCTTCAATGATGAAATTTTAAAAGAAATTAAACTAAGAATAATGCTAATGGAAAGGAACTAATGAAATAATAAATAAGAGGGAACTACCAATCTTCACAGAACCTTGAAAGTTAAAATTTCTACCGAATGTTCCTAAGGCTACCTTGTGACCGTGCTTTAATCAACTAAAATTTTAAACCATAAAGTGTACTTTCTCCTTTACCTATTCTTGGTTGTGAACCATTTCTTTTCCGTTGTGTTATGTCGCATCGAGGACGATGCTTTCTTAAGGGGAGGAGAATGTAATTCCCGTATATATAAAGATTTTCTATTTTTTTTTTTTTATTTTTAAAAAGAAGCTAAATTTAAATTAATTCTTGATTCCTTTTCCCCCATATATCTAGCCTTGGCTTTGGATGCGTTGAAGGAGGAGGCACAAATTTTGAGGGGACTATTTTGCTGCAATGATGGAGGATTGTTGTTAATGTGAAATTTAATGTTTCCACCACCGATTTGGCCTTCCACGTTTGATCTTTTTGTGTCTTGTTTGACGTGATGGAGATGTGGACTCCTATTGATTATAGTTTGTTCGTTGTTGGTTGAAGGTGGGTGGAAGTGATGGCCACCTGCCATTTCTCCTTTATTGTTTCATCAACATGCTTTGACTTGTTCCCTAGTCCTTCACACGCAACTTTAGTGTTGGCCGTATGCCTTGAACCGATTGTTTTCTTTTTTCTGCCTTGGCTTCTGTTTAGCCTGCAACACGTTACTCTGGCTGTTGACTGCGTGGTTCACTCTGGGAGAAAGTTCAATGCGTTAGGTGGAGTGTTGGGCACGTTTTCCTTGGGCTGCAGGTGTTGGAAGGAGGGATGCATTCCTGTTTTCATTGCCTCTTTGACCTGCTCTTGTTTTGTTGTTGGCTGCGTGGATTTGTGGGTGAAGGAATAATTGTTTGGTGTAGTCGCATGGACATGGTTTATGTTGTTCCTGATGCGTTTTGGGGGAAGAAGGAGCGTTGTTTTCGTTTGCTGGCCACGCACAGCTACCAGCTAGTGAAGTAGGCGTGTTACCTCCACTTTCATTGGGTCTTTGCATGAGGTGTGTTATGGTCGGGAATCCATGACAAATGTACTGACAGATTATTAGCCAAAGGCGGGCATGTTGCGAAGATGGTAGAAGCTTTTGAGTGCTTCCACAAGCGGGATGTCCAGCTATGTTGTTATCTTTTCAAGATAGAATGCATCCTCAAATTCGTGGATTCTCCTTCAAGATATTTCTATCAAAATTGACTATGTGATAAAGAGAGTGTTACTGGGAGACCTGATGAAAATTATTGCAAAGATTCTCTATTGAGACCTTACTTGTTTTACGATGTAACTCATGGAAGAGAATCTCATAGAGGCGGATCTGTTTCATATTAGAATATTCATGAAGCACAATTTGCTTATTAAACGTATGCCCTGGTTTTTTTTTTTTTGGTGACCTGCTCATGCCAATTATTGGCTGGCTGCGTGAGGATTTGGTGGAGAATATAGTTGGGTTTGTGGGAAAAAGGAAAAGGGGGTCTATAGCTATAGGAGCAGGTACAGATCATCTTCGCATGTGGCAGTGGTGAAGTTGGTGCCATTAAATTAATAAACCCTTGCAGAAATCCAACTTTCTAACATACCCAACTGAAGCTGAGATTGGAAAAGTGGGTTTATAGATATAGAAATAGGTACAGATCTTCTTTGGATATGGCAGTCATGACGATGGTTGTGTGGGTTTCTATGGTGGTTGTGATGCTCTTCAGAGCAGAGTGCTTCTATCTTCCCGGAGTTGCTCCCGAGGATTCCAAGAAGGAATGTTTCAATCACAACTTTCCTATGCCAAGCATGGCCGTTAACAGGTATGGACCTTCAGCAGGCTGAGGAAGAGAAGTTGCACAGGTTGTGTTGCTGTTGCCCGAGCCCCGGTCGACGTGGTTGTTGGTTGGAAGAATTCTAATCAGGCATGTTAACTATACTCCTTGTAATAGTTTTCTACCTTCTTTCAGTATCTTGAAATGAATATTCTTTCCCCTTGAATGGCGCCTAGACAAAATGTTTTCGTGGTTGTTTAAATCATTGCTGAATGTGTTGGTACTGTTCCTTTAAATCTCGTTCCCAATTTCGTTGGTTTTTCTTGGAATGATCTCTTCCTCTCTTATAGCTTACTCTATTTATATTTGTCTAAATGGGCTACTGTAATTTTGAGTGATGCAATCTAGTTCGTAGGGAAGGAAACATTTTAGAGTTTCGTTTGCTTATATGACTCTCTTTTAAAAGAATTTTGTGATGGTATTTATAATTGAAGGCTTACTATATGGAAGGTTAAGCCTTCATATCTCTATTTGGTTGAATAAATATGTATTTCCTGTTTAGGGCTCTCCTGTTTTGCTAAAAGGTACATTAATAGTGACGTTGTGTTCTAAAACTTGTTTAAGCCTATGGGCATTCCTTACTTTTTGTTTAATTAGAAAATGGCATTAGGGTTTTGTTTTAGAACTGTACATGGTTGACTGTTGTACCCAGTTCTAGAGGACGAATAACCTGACATCTATTTTGGCCTCTACGTGTTGAGAGAATTACTTTACCTACTTCCTGGTTCAAACTCTTGTTTGATTAAAGTAAGGGGGAAACATTGTAAGTTTTATTGAATGAAATCTCTACAATTTTTATTAAGGGTCGCAAGCAAGCTATTAATAGCTAGACTGAAACAAAATTTGTAGGTGAATCCATGGTTTTGGACTCATGAACTCGTTTCCTATTAGATGACAGCTGATTTCAGTGATAATATAATAGGTGGCTATTATATTCATCTGTTTGATATTTGCTAGACTTTTCCTTGATAAGCCCACATGGATCGGGTAAAATTTCCATCTTCTTTACCATTGGCAAGGAGCTCATAGAACTTCTAGGCCTGGCTGCACTGCGTAACCTTCCTGATGGATATGTGCGTTGGTTCTTATTTTGTGCTTGTACTCGTGGTAAGGTCTTTTGAGTCTGGGGCATCGCTGGTGTATTACCCACCGTGTATCGAATCCCTTTGTTTTCGAACTCGAATATCTTATACTTCAAACTTGGTTACTAAAAGTCCCATTTTGTGGCTTTGTTAAGGAAATCAATTTTTATTTTTTTTATTGACATTGTCGGAAATATATAAAAATTATTAACGACTTTTGGGTTTAGCCTTCCCTTATATTATGTAGAGAAGTTGATGATTAGGATAAGGTTTGTTGGTAGAATAATGGCCCTTTTTGTGTCTCTTTTGTATGCTTTTGGAAGAGTGGATTTGTTTTGTTAACTAGTACTACGTTTAAGAAATCCTATAAGGAAGTAGTGGTAAACTCCTTGGTTAAAACTGAAACTATAGTTGTTTTCTTTTAAGGGCGTCGAACCCATATTACTATGAAGCCTTCCCCTGGAGAATTGGATAACGTCGTTTTGTTTCGTGCCTACAATCATAATTAGTATGTTTTGTCTTCTCTTGGACCTCTTTAGATGGATGGATTGAGTATTGGATTCCAATCACGTAATCCATAGGATTACATGAAGGAAATATCAACACTCTTGACCTTCTTGTTCCTAACCCATAAGGTCTTGCCTTGGTTTATGTGATTTTGTTCTTACTGGTATTTTGACTTTCTCCTTGTTGGATGGTAGATCTCTTTCTCATGCGAATAATTTTTAGAGTTGTGGGTTGTGCTTTAATCCTTTTTTTTTTTTTGAATTAGAACATTCCTTTCTTGATATTGTTAGATGTTAGCTTACTGTTGCAATGTGTAGCCTTAACATGCTCTGGTTCTTGCGAACTAATTCTAGCTAGTATTTTTTTGTGCGAGATGGATTATGCGAGTAGATTAAAGGAAAGAGTTGTAAAGGTTTCATCAGTGCAATTTATGAAGTTCCTTGTAAAAATGTCCAATGTGAGGTAAATTTTGTAATAGTGCTTGCAAAGGAGTTTAGAAGACCTCTTGCCTTGGGTTGTTCATAAATTGCGTGATGATGTTGTCTTGTCCTTCTGTAGGTAAACTGGTAACTTATCTTGGTGAGAAATGGTATTCAATCTTTACATTGATATGAGTATTGTAAAACTTTGATCTTGAGAATAAATTGTTAAGTTAAATCTTTCTAAGACTTAGTGACAATATTTTATAAGTAGAGTAAAATGGGTTGGTTAACCCTTAAAGAAGCTAAACAAAAATATAATTTTATATTCAACAAATAAATGTAGAGGTGATCTACTTGAAATCAAATAATTCCATGAGTGATCAAAATGAAACCATCCTTGTGAAGTAAAAAATTTTATAACTTGATATCCCTAGCTACACTAGCGAACATTATCCTTTTTATGGCGAATTCTTAGAATGATCCTAAGGTGAAACAAATTGTTAGTTGATATAAGATAATAAGATTTAATAAGTAGGAGGAATCGGTTTCGAAACCATGCAATCTGTCTCTCAACCATTTGAAAGGTAAATTGTTTTCTTTTGTAAAAATCATCCAGTAAAGCCTAAGTAAAATATTTAATAATTTTCGATAAATCCTCAAGCTTCAATAAAAACCGGGTTAATAACTAATGAGGTCATAAAGATGAATTCAACTCGACCTTCTTCCTCTAACCTTTTTTTTTCAAGGTGCTTGGTAATCTTTCTCTTGAGTATGTTGAAAGCGAATCCATATTGTAATAAGGTCATGAGCGAGTTTTGTAGCATAAGTGAGGATAGATGGCCTTGTGGAATTAAATTACCTCCTTTATTAAATAATTGAATTAAACAAATAAATGTCATAATAGAGAAGATTTAAAGCTAATTACTCAGTGAAAAAGGAATAAACTTAGCTTGGTAAGATGAATTGTATGAATCATATCTTGAGTCTCCTTGAAAACGTAAGCTAAGAATTGCAAGATGTCTTATTAAAATAAATAACCCTCAATAATATCTCATTGTGGTTGGCCCTAACTGTAAGTGTGTTTTGTGGTTGGACTTCTATGTTGTCATGTCTAAAAGAAAAGTAAATTGTCCTTGATAGGTGTGAATGTTTCCGTGCTGCCTTTATGGCCATCCTTGTATCGAGTTGTTCATAGAGTTAGTTGTATCCTTGGTGATGACATGTTGCATCATGTTATGTGTCAAGCAAGTAAAAAAAAAAAAATTTATCCTATGTTGTTTGTGTGTGAAATTGCAGGTCGTTACACTAGAGGGAAGAAGATTTGTCTTTGCTGGGGACCCTAGTAGAAAGTTTTTTAAAGATTTGGGAAAGTCTAAGTCAAAAGGAAGAATAATTTAGAAGGTTGCTAGAGATCAAACATCAAGAAAAGAGATCTTCATTGGTGAAACTAATCAACATATGATTGAAGATTGCAGTACTTCCTCAAGTGCTTCTAAATCAGGTAGTCTCTTTGTTGAATTGAATTATCCATCTGGAGAGGGTCCTTATTTTGTATTTGAAACATTTACTTCTCAATCTACCCCAATATTTTCCAAATCTAATAGATTTTTCCAAGAAACAAAGCCTTTAGAGGGTATTCATTCTGAAAATTGCATCCCTGTACCACACACACTTCTCACTCCTCATCAATTTTCATCTCCTCCAAGGTCACCTCCTCAAAATAATATGGCTCAGCCTCCACCTAGACCTCCATTTGTTGTTAATAATTTTGGTCCCATAAATTTTAGAGGTATGGTTGGCTATCCAAATGTTGTGCCACAAGATGTAAGAAATAGATTGCCTAAGTTTCAAGGAAATAATGTAATCACTAGTGATCAGCACTTGAAGCTCTTTGTCAATATGATGGAGGACTTTGAAATATAATTTGAGGATGTATACATTAAATTGTTTATCCATACTCTAGAAGAAGATGCAAGGGAATGGTATAAATATTTTCTAGATAATTCCATTGATTCTTGGATAGAGATGAAGAATGCTTTTAGAATGCAATATGGTGATAAAACAGACCCTAGGTTTCTTTTATTAAAATTTAAAAATATAAAAAGAATCCTAATGAATCGAAAGCATGATTTCAATAAAAGATTTAACAAGACATTGAGAAGACTACCCGTTAATTTGAGGCCATGTGACGAATCATGTCGATAAATTATTCAAATGCATTTGATAAGAAAGTTGCTTACTATTTGAGGGATAAGAACCACTGGAACTTTGAGGTAGGCCTTTACCATGGGTATGTAAATTAAGAACAACATTAAAGCAATTGGAAAATCTCATAAGAGGGAGGGTGTTAAACTGATCAACCTAGAAAATCCTCAATCAAGTAAGGCTATGGATCTTGAGGAAGTTGTAAAGACTTTGGTTAGGGCTGTTAAAGAAATATCTTACAAGCTAGCTATGGTAGAGAAAGGAATTGGACAAGGTTCTCGGGTCAGCATAGCCAACAAGGACAAGATAGAATTTTAAATCATCCTAGAAATGATCGGAGGTATGATCACAGAGGTAAAGGACCCATGGGAGCTAGACAACCCCAAGCTAGGGAAAATAGAGTAGTTCCTGATCCTCTAAATGCTAGAGTTGTTGTTATTGAAGAGGAAAATGAAATTTATTGGTGTGACAAGTGTTTCTTACCCCACCTGCCATGTGAAGTAGATTAGAAAGTTGAAGAATTTGATGATGATGATGATAACACTGATGATGATGCATGCATGGTGGACTGCTCTACAAGATCTCACAGGAGGAGCAACTTCAATTAAGTAATAAGTGCAAGAATTGTTTCATGTTTTTGGGACTGCATTCATCGGGTACCTCTTCTTCCTCCCTCTCATGCTTTATAAATAGATATGGTACAAGATTTTGAACTTCCTAATAATGATTTTGAGTACCTAAGAGCTCTAATGATTAAGAAGTATGATGGAGGAATCCCATCAGAAGAGGATAGACAATTGTTAATGAATGTTTTTGTTTCCCAAGAAAAGGAGCATAACACAAGAAGTAAAGCTATCAAAGGGGCAAGGCCTCAAGAAAAACCAAAGACCCCAGTTCTCACCAATGTCCCAAAAGAAACTCCAAAGAAAGATTTATCTAGAAAAGGATTTATTGTCTCAAGTAGAACTGGTGTTCCCACCCATGCCCAAAATGTGAAAAATCTTGTGCCATCCGATGAGTTTGTCAATCATTCTCCAAATTTTCTTTTCCCAAATACATTCCTTATGACATTGCCCAAGTCTTGAGTCAAATCAAGATTTCTATCCCAATTGTTGAATTGCTTAGGATTCCTGAGCACAAGAAGAGGGATTTTGAGTATTTGGGATTAGAGGAAGATAGGAGTGCCCTAGGAAGAAATATAAATAATGTAAACACTCCTCCTTCAACCATTACAGACCTAGAAAAACCACCAACATTGGAGGAGATAGGTGAACCACTTGAATTTTACTTGGGAACATCTTTGGTTGAGTCTCAATTAAATGTTGATCCATTTTTTACAACACTGATTATTAAGGACAGATTATTGCACAATTGTATGTTTGATTACGAGCATCATGTAATGTTATGCCTCTGGAAGTCATGAATGAATTGAACATTAAAGTGACAACAGCTTATGACAAGTGTACTGCAATGGATTCTAGAGAGGTACCTATTGTAGGATGTGTAAAAGGTTTGGTGGTACAACTTGCATCTTATCCAAGTAAGAACTTGAAACTTGATGTTGTTATTGTTGATTGCCCTGCCAAATGGGGCATGCTATTATCAAGAAAGTGGGTTGCAAGTGTTGGTGGAAGTGTTCATATGGATATGTCTTTTACCACCATTCCAATTGAAGGTTGCCTTGCAAAGTTGTATGGAGAGAAAAGATGTTGCATCTCATTGAAGATCCCAATAATGTTTCTTATAAAGTGTTGTATGTTGATGCAGATGCTAATAACTTTGTGGGGTTTACTAATGGCAAAGAGCATAAGATTGATCAATTTAAATATCTTGAACAAGTAGGTTTACCTTGGACCTTGTTATTTGATGGAGCATGTTCTAAGTTTGGAAATGGTGTTGACATTGTTCTTAGTTCTCCAGGCCATGAAGATTTTGATTTTTCTTTCAAACTAAACTTTGAATGCACTAACAACATTGCTGACTATGAAGTATTGTTATTAGGTTTAAGAATTGCATGGAAATATGGTATAAAGGATATCATTGTCAAAGGAGATTCAAAATTGATTGTCAAGAAAATTAGAAAATTGTATGCTACTAAAAATCATAAATGAAACAATATAAGCATACAATCTGGGATTTGATTGAAATGTTTGAATATTTTAATATTGTGCACCATAATAGAAAGTTTAATGTTGTTGTAGACAAGTTATAAATGCTAGGATCTAGATTTGAGAATTATATAGTGTCTCCATTTTGTGAGCATGATGTTGAAATACTAACAAGGCCATATGTCCCTGATAACATTAAAAATTGGCAAGTGTTTGATGATGATGCCCAAGTGAAATGGTTTATGTAGAACTAAGGATATTTTGCTAGCTAAAATATAGATTGGGAACCAATGATGTGTGCTCCTGAAGTAAAGGAAACTTTATTTGGAAGAGACATCATCTAGATGAAGAAAAACATGATTCCCAGATGTTTGGTGGCACTAGAATTGAACTTTGATAATGTTGATTGCATTTTTAAAAGAAGTATGTCAGTTTCAAGAGATGTGGAAGAACACAACCTAGGCACAAAGGAAAAACCATGCAAAATATGGTTAGGAAGTAATCTTAGCAAGGAAGAGAAGAATTCCTATGTTTAATTGTTGAAAAAGTATCAAGATTGCCTAGCTTGGTCTTACTCTAAGTTGAAGGCATACAGGGAAGATTTTTTCCAATATTAAATTCCTCTTGAATCTAATGCCAAGCCTTTCAAGCAAAAATAGAGGCCCATCAATCCGCTCCTTTCTTTGAAGATGCAAGAAGAATTGAAGAAGTTGAGGGATGGAGGGATCATTCAGCCCACAAGGTACTCTTCTTGGGTTGTAAATTTAGTACATGTTAGAAAAAATAATGGTGATATAAGGTTGTGCATAGACTTTAGGAACCTAAATAAAGCATCATTGAAAGATAATTACCCTTTGCCAAACATGGAGAGTATGCTAAAATTGGTAATTGGTTCTAAATTTTTATCCACTCTGGATGGTTTCTTTGGCTATAATCAAGTTGTTATGAAGGATTCAAAAATAATAAAGACTTCCTTTACTACTCCTTGGGGAACTTATTTCTATGTCAAGATGCCTTTTGGCTTAATGAATGCTGGAGCAACTTTCCAAAGAGAAATGGATGTAGCATTTGTTGGTTATATTAATGACTTCATTTTTGTTTATCAAGATGATGTAACTTTGTTTTTCAAAAAATAAATGATCACTTGCAACACTTGGAAAGAATGTTATTAAGGTGTAGAGAGTATGTCATATCATTGAATCCCAAGAAGTGCCATGTTGGAGTGAAAAATTCAAATTGTTTGGACACAATATATTAAAGGAAGGGGTCATGATTTATCTTGAGAGAGTGGAAGCTATTAGCAAGGTTCCAATTCCTAGAACTAAGAAGGGAGTTCAATGCTTCTTTGGACAAATAAACTTTATCGGGAGATTTGTGTCTAACTTTGTTGAGCTAACCATCCCCATTACTAGCATGCTAAAAAGGACCAGGTTATCAAATGGGAAGAAGATTCCATTCAAAATTTCAATGGGATCAAGGAAGCACTAAATCATGCCCCTATTTTGGCAGCTCCAAATTAAAGAAGCCTTTTCAAGTGTTCTATTTTTCTTCGAGAAAACACCATTGCATATGTTTTGTTGTAAAAGGATGATGAAGGGGTTGAGAGACCAATTGCATTTTTAGTAAGGCATTGCAAGGAGCTGAGTTGAAGTACACCATCATGGAGAAGAAAGTATTTACCTTGGTGAAAAGAAACAAAGGTTTTCAAAACCTACATCTTAAGCTCTAAATTTTTTTCTTATGTTTCCCACACCATAGTGAAAGACATCTTATCAGAGATGGAGGTCTCAAGAAAAAGATGCAGATTGGTGAACAAGTTATAGGAATATGACATGGATATCGAAACCACAAAATTGGTAAGAGGTTTTAGGCCTAGCTAATCTTATGGCTGAGAAACTTGTAGACTATTGAGGTGAATGAAGTAGAAGGAGAAAGGGTGGATGTCCTTGAAAATTTGTAAGCTCTGAATGGTATAAGGATATAATCTTTTATCTCGGACATCTATGCTTACTGAATATTTGAGTAAAAATCAGAAAATATCTCTTAAGTTAGCCTCTCAAAATATGTCATTACTGATTTTGGGTTAGCTTGGAAGAACCGGAGGGAGTGCTCTTAAGATGCATTATTGAGGATGAAGCTCCAAAGATAATTGTTGATCTCCATGGAGGATTTTGTGGGAGACATTTTTCTCTTTGGAAGAGTTACAAAGATAAAATCTTGAGGGCTGGTTATTGGTGGCCAACTCTCTTCAAATATACAACTCTATTGGTTAGGAAATCTGAAATTTGTCAGTGTTTTTTTGGAAGAATGAAAGATTTAGGCTCCCTTCCTTTGCAGCCTATGTTAGTTGAAGCCCCATTTAGAAATGGGGAATGGATTTCATTGGGGAAATTTATGATCCTTCTAGTACTAGTCATAAATGGATTCTTGTAGCCACTAATTATTTCACTAAGTGGGTGGAAGTAATCCCCACCAAGAAAGCAACACACCAAGTCATCATGGACTTCATGTTGAATCAAATCATATGTATATTTGGAGTGCCAGCTAAAATTGTTGTTGATAATGCCATGAGTTTCTAAGCCAAAATTTTGGTGGTAATGTGCAAAGAGTATGGAAGCAATTTTACATATGCTTCTAACTACAATCCCAAAGGAAATGGATAAGCTAAGTCCAACAATAAAAACTTGTTGAAGATCATTAGAAGAACCTTGGAGCTGAACAAAAGAAGTGGGGTGAGCAACTAAAGTTTTCTATTTGGGTTGATAGAATCAATGTCAAAAGAGCTATTGGTAAAATCCCATTTGAGTTAGTATAAGTAACTCAAGCTTTTCTACCCCTTCATTTGCAATTGTCTTCATTTCAGTTTGTTCAACAAATTGAAGATCAAGAAGTTAGCCCATATGATGCTCGGATCAATCAGATTATTGAGTTAGATGAAGAAAGAAGGGCATCTCATCAGAGGCATGTGAAGTTCAGAGAAAATTTGAAGAATTTACTTGACAAGAAGGTGACTCCAAGAGCTTTCAGCATTGGGGATCTTGTGCTATTATGGGATAGCAGGAATGAAGATAAGGGAAAACATGGTGAATTCATAGCATTGTGGATGGGCCCTTATTCAATTGATATTCGAATTGGTGAAAATACCTTCTTCCTAAAATACTTAGATGGGGAACTACTTGAATTGTTTGTTAATGATAGGCATTTGAAACATTTCCTTGATTGATTTCTCAGAATCAAGGTATACTCCATTTGTATAGTGTATATTCTTTTGGTTCCTTTCTACTTTTGTGTTTTTATAATATTTTTTCCTAATCCTTGTCGGTCGTTTTGTTGGTTTCTCGGTTCATCCTTGGGGGATTTGGTTATTATTGTCTTCTCTATAGGCTTATTCTTTGACACCTTTGTCCAATGGATGTTTTTGGCACTTGGTCTACTCTATTTGTTCTTGTGGCACTCACAGGGAGTGCCCATCCCCAAGTTAGAGCCAATGTTGGTGCTCAAATTGATCTCGCCCCATTTATCCTTAAAATTCTTCAGTTTGTGGGCTCTATTGTCTTCTCTATATCCCTATATTGATGCATAAAATTTTTTCCCCATTTGGTTTTCCATGATCAGTCCCTTCCTTGGTCGAGGATCACTTAAAATTCTAGATTTTTTTTTTTGTTCCTCTATCCATGAGAAGAATCTGTAACTTGGGCGTAAAACTTAGGTTTTTCCTTTCCTTCCATTTTCCACAGTCATGTTTTTTTGACCTTGTCATTTTTGTCCCAAATATCTATGAAAACATGATTGGATGCAACTTGAAGGATCACACGTCGGCCTTATATCATTTCCAAACTCTCTATCCTTGAAGAAGGATTCATTTCTAGGCACAAATGGTGATTTTCCTACATTTTACGGTTTGACGGGTGTATTTTCCTGGTCAAATTCATATCTCATCATCAATGGGAACATGTCCTTTTCTAGTTGGATGTGGCTTGGTGAGGCACTTTAAAAATTCTAATGCTCACTTCAACCCTAAACTTGTCCACGTGGAGGGCCGACACTCATTTAAATATTTACATTTTGTTTGGCCTTGGAGTTACACTCGAGAGACACGTGGAGGTTTCCGATGCCTTGCCCAAACTTAGAAATTTTTTTCATGTAGCTGGTGTAGCTTTGGTGGACCATGGACATGTGGAGGGCCAGTTCTCATTTGAGGATCAGCCTCGGGTTCCACCTTAACAATTATGACATGGAGACATGTAGAAACTTCGCCGACTTTTTTCTATACTTAAAATTTTCAAAGAAATTTTCTAAGGCCTAGGACATGTGGAGGGACAATGCTTGTTTGGGGACTAGCCCCTAATTTTTATTTTGAAGAAGTGCTAAGAGGACACTTGGATGCTTCCGCTCACTCTGCCCTCTGCTTGGACTTTTCAATGGCTAAGGAAAATGTCTCGGACCCTAGACACATGGCACCTTTCGTTGATCCTTGAACTTTTTTATCAACTCTGTTGGACTGAGACATGTGGTGAGCCCGCACTTGTTTGGGGTCTCTGCTTTTGAGGACTATCTCAAAATGCACCGTTAAGACACGTGGAGGCTTCTACTGGCTCCTTTTTACACTGAGACTTTTTAAAGGCCAAAATCACATTTTTCTTGGGCCCAGGGCATGTGGAAGGCCAGCACTTTTTGGAAGATTGCTTATATACTTCTCCTTTGCAATTGCGCTAAGGAAACACACGGATGGTTGAGATATAAAGTAGAAAAGGGAAGAATCAACATTTATGTATTGCATTTTTTTTTCGCCATTTTTTCTCCAAGACTCCTGGAGATGTGAATATGCACTATTTTTCATCATTTTTGATGAAATTCCTTGTCGTATCTCTGTCTATAAATTGCTATTGAATGGATTTGGAACTTAATTTCTGATTCTAAGGTTTTTAAGATCAATATTTTGAATTTGGAATTTCTCGGACACTTACAAAAATGGGAATTACCAGAGAAGATGGATGCGGGATAGAGTTGCAGAGGAAAGAAAGGGAAAAGGATGAAATGATGAAAGTAGTAGGCATAAAAGATGAAAAAGGTGTTTCCTCGAGGGAAAAAAGGATTACTTGTCATATCCAGCTATGTAGAGCCTCCGAAAATGATTAAAAAGGGGATTTCTTGCATGACAGAATCAGAATGATTAGAAGGATTTCCAAAAATTTGTGGCATGGCATCCTAGTCATTAGTCGAGGGCCCAAGAAATGTGATTAGTTCACAATTGGTCCACCTGACAGCTTTTCGGATGTGAATTTGTTAAATGTCATTTTCTGAGGAAAATTGGTAACAAGAAAAGGTACCTTGAATATTCTTCTCTTTTGGGGGGGAAATTGAGTGAGAAAAATGTATAAATGTAATGAGAATACTCTTGTAAATGGTTGGGGATTAAATTTCATAAGAAAAATTTGAGAAAATTTGTATTCTGAGAAACCCATCTAAGATACCTGGTTAATTTCCTTTGTGTTAGATTTTCTATCATGTCAAGTTGGTTATATATGTATAGCCATTGATGAGCACTAATATTTCTCTGGAAGCTTTCCCCTACTGATGAATTTAAGCAATTTTGAAATTAATTTGTGTCAATCTTGGAGCAATTAGTGTCTTCTTTGTTTCAGAATGTTTGTAAGTAGTTTTTCTTTCATTCCTATTGCAATCTTACATTGAAATATTTGTGAAATCACATAGGATCTCATCCCTATGATAGTTTAGTGGCATTTGCAATTTCATTTCAAGAAGATCCTTCATCTTGTGATGAGATAAATGATTTAAAATCACTCCACTAGTCATTTGTTGATAAATATTATCTGTAAGTATTTGGGTGTACCTTAGGTGTGATTGATCATAAATTTTGGTGTTTAATTGAGTCTTTAACTTGATCCTTTGTGTTATATTCTCAAATATTGTGTGAAAACGTGTTGATCTGGGCCTCCATTAAAGCACACCTTCTGGTTGAAGGAACATCTTAACTATTTTGAATTTTTCTATTGTTGAGTTGTCCATTATTGTGAAATTTCTCAGAGATATGGTATAATCAACTTTATCCCGCTGTTTAATCTCCCACAAAAATCATTCAAAAAACCATAAATCCATCTCAAACTAACCCTATTTTCCTTGTGTATCAACAAATGAACAAAATCTTTCTACTAAAATATACAGAACAATCAGGATCTCATAATGTCTTTAGTAACCTTAGCCTTGTTTTGAAAGTATCTCCATCTTTTAGAAGTGACAACTCTTAAGAGTTAAATTATGGAGTATTGACCATATTTTCCCAAGGTTTTCTTCATAAAATTTGTGTAAAATAAGGATATCTCCATCTCCTTCATCAAACAAAGTTTACGCTACGGATCCTCTCACCCTGGTCGAAATGCACGACCTAAAGTAGTGAGGACAAGTCAAATCCTCTTGAAGGTGCTATCCATCTCTCCACAAATTTGAGTGACAAAGGGCTAGTTAGATCTCATCCCCAGCTACAAAATGACACACATCATGATCTATCTGTCTCTAAGCTCTATGCCAAATCATGATGTTTCTCGGCTTGAAAGGGAGAACAAATTTGGATACCAAGACACTCATCATGTGACATTTCATCATGCAAAATTCCTAGGCTAGTGGCATACACTTTAGGATGAATCATCACTCATCCCCTTTTCATCTAGTAATGGTATATTCTTTAGGATAGAATACCTCCTCCATATTCTCATCTAGTTGTGGTATACGCTTTAGGATAAATCACCACCCCCATTGTATTATCTTGTAGTGGCATACACCTGAGGTTAAATCACCACTCTTTATTGTTCATCATGTAGTGATATATGCTTAGTGTTAAATCATCACCCATCCTTTCATCATATAGTGATATACGATTAGTGATAAATCATCACTCATCCATTCATCATAATAGTGATATATAGTTATTGCTTATTCATCACTCATCTATTCATCCTATAGTGATATATGCTTAGGCTAAATCATCACTCATCCATTCATCAAGTCATGATATATGCTTTGGCTATAGGGTTTCACATATATTCTTTCTATATGTCGCATCTCATCACCACTACATACACACTCATCACAATGTGCTAGAAACAACGTACATTAATCGATCATTTCCCAATCATGCACTCTCATTTACATGTTCATTCTTGACTATTGCGGGGGAACAAAAATAAACCCCATTGCGCATACACTTCCATCCACTCGAGGGCCACCCTAATGTTATCATTCCACATTGCATTCCATTGAATCCATCCACAACATATTACATTTTCTTGGTGCATTTACTCTTGTTTACTAGTGTTTTACATGATCACTTTACTACACATGTTTTATGGATATCTTATATACCATTATCTATATCATACACACATACATGTTCATTCCTTTGTTTAGTAGGATCACATATATAGGACTCCACACGCAGCATGGATGCTTGCCTTCTACCCTTCCTATACTAGTCGTTAGGGGCATCCACATTTGTCTCTTTTAGGTGTTATTGTTTCATTTTGTACTTAGCATCTTATATTACTTTCTCATACATGATTTTGACATATTGGTTATTTCTCTAACATGTTAATGGGTGTTCCATGTGCAACACTTGTTTTGTAGGATTATATGTTTCCATGACTACTTGTTTGTTTGTTTATACTTATATTCTTTTTTTCCATTGTATGTGGTATTTTCCCTATGTTTATGTGCACACTTGCTTGTTGTTTCGGGCCATGACAACTTTGTGTGTCTTGCAACATTTTGAGTGATGTCCCATGTTTGTAACCAGCTTTTTGTGGCCAAATTTCTATGTGTTTTACATTTACTACATTGTTTGTATAGCTTACACATGTTTTCTATATGTATGCATTGTTTTTTTACACTTGTCTTTGGCTAGCCTTATTGTATGTGTGTGTTTTACTTTGTACCAAACACTTTCCAGAGTTACACAGTTCAAAGTGTGGTAAGTCCTCTTTTGGGGCCGCATTCTCCTATGAGCGATGTGGCATGTGCCCCCAAAGAGGGGGGCATCACTTGGGGGTTCACATACTAACACAATGCATTTACACCAGTTCATTACAATGCACTTTACACCCTATTGGTGAGAAAAATTATCAGGGGAAAATTTATGGGTTTCTTGCCAACGCTCTAGGAATCTAGGTCTCTCTACTTAAATGGTGCAGATTTTGTATATGTATGTGCAAGTAAGGTGAGTTTTATTTGGGTTGTCCTTGCAGTTGGGATCCAACAGGGGTACTCCACTAACCCTATGGGAAAATCTTGCAGATACCTACAAGAGAAGAATTTTCTAGGAGAGTGGGAAAGGGAGTGAGAATGTTAGATAAGAGGACTAATGTTGTAAGTAGAAAATCAAAGTCTTGCATACATCAGTTAGAAGTTTCATCACATGCATTAAAATTAAGAAGAAACAACTTTGCAAATAGCAACAAGACTTAGAGTTTATGAGTAAAAAGTATTAATAAATCCATCAGTCAAAAGAGGACTATAAACTCCTTCTTGTTCTATTGATGCTTAAACAAAAGTTGTGCATAGTATGAGAATAGAGGAAATTTGAGAATGGGAGAATGGAATAATTTGCTATCTCTTTTATTTTTTACAAGGATCTCTCTCTCATGAATTCACAAAAACAGATAAGAATAACTCAAATGAGGAGCTTATTATAATTTATAGAAGAGGAAAAACTCTTTATATTCTTAGTGACTCTTCATACGCCATATTTTTGACTTTAGGTTGTTCATATTCCTATCAAATATTAAGTCTCTTTTATAAAAACAACTTGAATTAAATTTTACATCATGTTTCTAAAGTCACTTAAAGACATATCAAAAAGTGCAAACCCCAATGCAAAATTATAACATTGAAGAAAGAGAACATTTGGAGGGAAGAGAAGAGAGGGAAAGAGAGAGAAGGAAGAATGAGAAATATGAAGAATTAAGTATAAGAATGAGCTACTCCATTGGACTTGATCCCGCTTCCTGACCAATCTCTATCTCATATTGCTGAGAAGATCTATGTTTCTCCAAATTACTTGCTGAAATGAGTTGCTGCAGGTTCTACTTTGTTGCATGAGGAATGCACACATAACTTAGAGTCTATGTCCACCCATCAGACACACCATTGATATCTTTGCACTTTCGAACCATGATGGATGCTTCTCTACAATGAGTGCAATGGCAGCTTGAATATTTGAGAGGAACTCCAGGGTATCCTTATTAAAATATAATAGACTACCCACCTCTTTCCTAACATATTCCTCAAATGGCCCAATCAACTCATCAATAGTTGTGTCTTTTCCCATTGCAAGAACTCCAAGTTTTTGAATTTGGCGATTGATACTATCCTACAACTTGTACACTTGTTTTTATTTTTAATCCAACTAGGTGATGGCTTGGTTGAGTTCTTCAAACCCAATTCCTAAGGCTCTTTCCCATACACATGACAAGGCTTCAAAGTGGTGATGAAAATTTTCTTGTTAATCAACTCTTGAGAGTGAGTGTTGCTCATTTCATTCACCACTTGACCTAGAGGATCCCAGTGATCCCTTTATTTCTCCAAATCTTCTCTAAGAATCCATGTCTTGTTTGCAATTACACACATGTAGAAAATATTGTTCTTGCCTCTTAGAACAGTGACTTTCCCTTATCAAAAATTATGTCGATCCATTCGTTATTAGCTTGCCCCTACATTGTGAGCTCTTGTGTCTTCCTAATGGATTCTGGGTTGAAGCTCTGATGGGTGTAACTTCCTCGATAGGAATTGTTGAGGTACTTGGATCCACTAGGTGTTGTACATAAGATGAAATATTTTACACCTGTTCTTCCATATCATCATTCCTTTTCTTGTATTATGTGTTCCTCACCACCAAGCGAGCAGAAGACTACTGATACATATGTAATTCCCTTCATGAGTAGCTAGCCCTAGTTGGATTATACTCATTTCATAATATTTTCAGTGTCATTTCATCCACTATCTTGATCACCTTTTGTCGGGCTACTTCAATATATTGATGACATGTTTCTCCACTATAGAACCATGAGGCCATATGTGTGAGCTTTCTCTTTCTTCCCTTGGCCAATGATGCAATTGCTGATAAATCAGGGACCGCCACTTGTTGAACAATGTGAGTATCAGGTGTTATTATCTCTTACATCCATGAGAACATTTCATCGACTCATGCTCCATGAGATACATATCAATCGTTCCCTTCTCAGGTGGAGGAGGCATATATTTGATGGAAAATTCATTAGTGTTGATAAGAGGTGAGACTTCCTAAGGTGGCTCAAAGACTTGGTCCTAAACTGCGTGCTCTTCCTCCACTTTTGTTTCTACCACTAGGTCTTATTCTTACATTTATACAACCAAATATTCCTCTTTCATTTTTACAACCAAGTTTTCCTCTATCCCGGCTCTCTTTGGTGACTTTTCATGAGAAGAAATCTCCAATTTTGTGGCTTTTCACTTTGAGCTTGCTCCAAAGTTCCTTCAACTCAAAGTAACTTCCACCACTCTTGATGATGACTATTGTGAAGCTTGTTTCTGACTTGTGGGGGTACCTCATGATTGAATGGCCATGGCTCTCTTTCTCTGAAACCAATCCCTTGTTCTTATGACCACTTTATTAGCTCATTCCTTTATGTATCTTGACTCACAAACATGCCAATTGAATTGAGGCAATGGGGAAACCTTGATCACCACATATTTAGGATCATACATTTATGTTCCATCATCTTGCAAAATATCCTCATACTAAGAGAATTGGAATTTCCTCATCTCATCAACTATCATCCTCATGTGATCTGTTTCCCCATACTTCAAATTCATTAACACAATTGGCCCAATAGTCTTCCATTGGATGATCATAGTGTAAGTTTGAAACATGAAAAGAGTCATAATCATCTCAAATTTTGAAATTGGGTCTAGTAGTGTAGGAATGTAGAGTCAAATGTGTGAAGGCAACCTCTAGATGAGATGCATCATTTGCATTCTTATATGTGAACACCCCAATATATATGGGAAATGAAATCATCTTCTTTTTCCTACTTCTGAGTTTGTTATTTACCTGTATGAACTGCCTGTAGAGCTCAAATAGTAAAATTTGGTCACTAAGGTACTTGGGAAACCTTAGGGGAGCTTGGTCGAAGCCAAAAAATTGTAAGTAGGAGAAGGTCAAGAATTATATAAAATAGGAGCCATATTTTTTATTAAGGACGCTATTTGTGACAAAATCCTTGCTTCCAAATCACCCTCCAAAGTTCAGACCACGTACATCTTAAATGTGTCATTTATGTGGGTGAAGATTCTATGAATTTCTTCCATTACCAATTATGGGAGTTTCTCGAATGCGGGCACCTTGGTAGTAACGTTCTATGTGAGAGCCAATCCTTTGAATGACCTTGAGCCGGTGAGAAAATAAACCAAGTAAGAAGTCATGTGAAACTTCTTTGTCATGGGAACTTAGAGCAATTGAAGATGCAAGTTATCACTGATTATCTTCCCCTAGTAAATTTATTTCTTTCCTTCAGTCACTGCCAAGATAAAAAGGGCCATCCAATCTTGGAATTCCCTCGTGTTCACTTCTCCTATCACTCTAATGAGGAGAGTGATTGTTTTTTAATAGCCTTCACAAAACTTGCATCTCAAAATTATTTTTGGCATCCTTGAGGGATTTATGTCTTCATCCATGATCTTAGTGCAATCCCTTGCACGTATGCATCCATCTTTTCCCATTCATGCATGACCTTTTCCTTTGTGATGATGACCATGTTGGGTGATGTTGGAATTTGTAAAGCAAGTGAAATGGTTATGTGACTAATGACTTCCATTTCCATACCATTGTTGGCTCGAATTTCTACGTTTGAGCTCATTTTGGTTTGAGCAGGCCAAGACTAGTTCAATGCTTTGTATGGAAATGGAGTGTCCTATAGTTGCGAACAACCCACTTGTGAATACTTGATCTTTGATCTTCCCTCTTTCCTTGGTTGTCATGCGAGCCTTCATATCATTGAAATCCATATAGGAGACATCACTATCCTCTATCTCATACTCAAAAGTGAAATGTTGTGCTGGTTTTGTCCTCAAAACTTGTACTTCATGATTACTCGACACTTACTATTTTTAGTAAGTGGCGTAAAATGCTTCCTAGAGCTTTAACTATAGTTGTCAACTTTAATTTCCAATTCTTTGTATTCTCCTTTTTTGAAATCCACCCTCTGGAATGACTTACTATTTTTAGTGAGTGTGTATGAGACAAATTACTATTTTTAGTAAGTATGAGAATTCAGCTCTTTCAAACCTCAATCGATTGTGGCATCTTGAGCTACTTCTTCTCACCGCATTCCTTTCATCTTCTAGATCAATTTGTTATTTTTAGTAGGTGTTCATGGGACAACTTACTATTTTTATTAAGTGTGAATTCTTTGAGGTGACCACTCACGATGATTTTTTCCCGTGATATTTCTTCTGTGTTCACCGCTTCCTTCGTAGCTTCTTCAAATGGTGGCTTACCCAAAATTGTAGTCTCCCATGTAGAAGACTTGCTATTTTTAGTAAGTATTCTTGTTGTGGTTAAATCATGGTGGAATGAAGTTTTTTGATATGGTTTTTTTCCCAATATCACCCCCTAAAATTCCAAGCTTACCCAATCATTGATTTATGAGATTTCAAAAATTTAATCTTTCACCTAGCAACTACGGACATGCTAGCCATTAATGAAGCTTGGAAATTACATGTTTCATTTTTGGCCTCATATTGAGATGAAATTTATGTTTTTGATGTGGGTTTTTTCTTCTTATTTCTTCGGTGAATTTTCTCTTCAAACCGATCGTCGGTTCATTAGGAAATTGGAATTTTGTTTTCGTTGTATAAAAATGGGGATTTCTTCACTTTGCAAACAATTTTGCTACATACGGGAGATTTTTTATCAAATTTTTATGGCCTCTAAAAATTTTGAAGACAAAAAAAAACCTTGTCTTCATCTTTTCATTAGTTTGCAAGATATGTTTATTTCTTCTTCTCACGGCTACGAGGGTTTTCAAATGAAGTTCTTCGTACTTCTCTTCAATTCTTCATTTCTTTGATCAAATTTTCCTCTGAGATATTTTTATTTTCATGGTGTGATGTATTTAGAAGATCTATTTTAGTGCATCAATGGTGGATTGAGTGTATGATAAAAATTTTCCAAAGTTCTCGGTAGGATGTTCAATGTGAGGAGATGAAATGGAGGTAAAAATGCTAAGTCCTAGCTTTAAAGCATTCAAAAAGAACATACTAGGGGTCTGGGAAAATTTTATGTCCCTGATTTCCCTTTATCTAAATGGATGAATGGGTCATATATTTTCACATTGGGCTTGGAGATGATAGTTGTCAAGATCTGGACAATTGAGCATTAGGGCTAGGGAGGTTGAGAAAAAACACCTAGGGGCTGAATTTTGGGCGTATGAGGACCATAAGGCACACCTGGGGTTGGGAGAATTTTACTGTCCCCTATTTCCATTATCTTAAAGGGAAAAAAGGGACATTATTTTACACATTACGCCTGGAGATGACACTTGGTGGTCATTCGTGCACTGTGAGGATAGGCTCCGATAAGCACCTGAGGGTTGAACTAGCAATGCACAGGGTTCTATGAGTGATCAGGGGGCTAAATAGGGCTAGGTGAATTTTAATTTCCCCTATGTCCCTTAGCTTAAGGGATGAAAGGGACATCAAAATCTGTCTAGGCTCCTGGATCTAACACGTGTCCACTTCAAAAATTGACTAATTGTCAAAAGCTTACCTTGAGGACAATTTGTAACGATGATATCTTGAGCTGCCAAATGAGTTTCAAGGAAAATTTATATGAAATTGACTGAAAAAGGACTTATAAATCCATTTTTGGGAATATTATTTCTTTATTCCTCCATTTATCCCCTAAAAATATGATTTTTTTCTCTGGCTCCATATCTCATCATGAGAAAAAATGGATATATACCTATTGCACGTAGGTGTTGTTAAGAATATGATTCTTGTATCTTCTATATATTGTAATTAATTTTCTCGACAATGTATTTTTAGATCCTAACTCCTTCCATAGCTCCCAGAATCACTTCCCGAAGTTCAATAGCTTTTTTGGCCATGTTCACTTCCTAGGCCTTGGAACCTGTTTCTAATGAATCTGCCCCAAAACCTTCAAATATTTCCTAAATATTCCACTATAATTTCCTTGATGTTATTAGATATTTGATTCATCTCAATGTTGTATTTTTCTCCTTTGTTGCACTTCAGGGGGTTACACCACCCTAGAAAGGCCAGTCATAGCCCTTCCCAACATTGCCCAAAATTAGCATTCTTTAAGAACTCCTAAAATCACCTAGGGGATTGACTTGACTTTCCTAATTCACCTAGGGGAATGAGTTTGCATCCACTAGGGGGTCATTGTACTAACTAGATAAGGACATTGCTGAGGATGAGTAGACCTGGGGTGTCTTGGAAAGGAAAATTTTGAAAATTTTGACACAAGTGTATCGTTGTTATGCTTGAAAAATTGTAAATTTTCTTATACATTTGCATGACAACACGCCCTTGGAATTTTGGTTTTATATACAATGATTGGGTTCAAACCATTCTATAAACCCCATACACAGTGAATTTTACAGGATATGGTGTCCTTAGCATTTTTGGGAAGCAGTTAAAGGATTAGGGGTTACAAAGGGTGTGCCCCTCACACTACTTGCATAAAGGTGGTGTCAAATCACTCAAAAAACTAGGATGCTATAGAGATATCTTCAGACATTTCAGAAAAAATGGTTAGAGCTTGGAGTACATAGAGCATTTCCTCCCTACACTTCTTTAGCTAGGGTGGTGTGAGATCACCCAAAAACTCACACCAAGTCAAGACAGATATCCTTCTACATCCTTTCTCTCGACATGGATCAGGTGCACATGTTCCATTTACATTTTTCATTTAGTATATTTTACATTTACGTAATTTACACATTTATATGCACATGTGTATTTTATATAGCATTTTTATATACACACATATTTGATTATTTGATCATTTTCTCCTTGCAGGTTTGGCCATATGAGAAATAAGTAGTCAAATTGGGGGACAAAAATGATGATGACAACAATGTCTAAAACAACATTCCATGACAACACATTCTTTACTAACCATGTAGGTAAAATACACACTACTATAGTAGCTACACACATGTTCCACTCTAGATTCACTCTCATAACTTTTTCTATGTGCATTTTTCATCTTTAGAATCCACGCTCCTCCATATTTTTTGTCATTCCATGCTTGATTCTAGTCCTTTGATGTGTTTCAACTACACTCTCCATGTATATCAGGTATGTGTTTCTATCTACTTTATGTTACCAAGATTTCATCTCACCAACATAAAGTGGTGGAAAAATGTAGTCACAAAATCATGCACATTAGACATTATTTATCCCGGTCTCATAATACTATTTAGAAGGTTCTTGAGTGAAGAAAGTAGTAATTAACCCCCGTCTTTTGGCCATTTTATTTTACTTTTATTTCTTCATTCCCAAACATTTTTACTTACATGCCTAGTCAATTTCAACACTTTCCCATCATTTTAGCCTAAACCTGGGCACCCACACCTATCTTGGGGCACCCGAGGCACCCCGATCCCACTTGGGGCACCCCGATCCTTTTCAAATCTTCCCACATTTTTTTGGGCCTTTTCTAACCATTTTTATCTTTATCTTTTTCTTATTCAACCATTTCAAGGTTAATTACAAAATTAGACCAAGAGAAACCTATAAATATAAATTTATGAGACCATAATGAGGGCCTTAGCATCATCTAATACTATCACTCCATCTATAGGTACATGCATTGCATCACTTGCTTCCACATAGTTACATATGCATCAAGGCTAGGATATCTCCATCAACACATACTTCATAGGGGAAGGGATTATATTCTTTTCCATGCACATATGTTATTACATTTTCTACATTTAATTATTGCTCATTATTTCACAAAGTGCGATTGACACAAGAGCACCTAGGGCATGACATGCACACACACACTAGAACTACATTTGGGTCTGAAATGTAGTGTAGCACTCAGAGTAGTAAGCCCATTGTTGTGGCAGTTGAGGTCAATCTGACCCATTCATTTACATTTTTCTATTTTTAGGGTTTGATACTCCTTTTGTCTCTTGTAGGTTGTCATTACATTATTCAGTACATTCGGTGCGATTCGAAATCCAATAAGATAGCCCAATGAAGGTCACAGATCATCTTCGACCCTAAAAGAATAAAATTCCAATATTTTTTTAGATACTAGGGCACCTATTTCTTCATACCATAGCACCACGATGTGCTCCAATACCCTCCTAGGTACTCCATTCTACTCATATCCTCCAAATCCACCATTTTCAAGACCTATGTGCAGTTGTTTCTCCTTCTCGGAATTTCTGTCGGACACTGCAACACTCTATGACAATCATCTATAATCAGTTGAGTTCTTTCCACTATTTATTATTGCATATTAGCGTTTAATTTCTATTATTTAGTCATTTTATATTTCTTTCACATAGTTATTTTCAACGTTTTATGTCCTCCTAGATTAGATTAACTATATTAGGATACATTTAGTTTATTCCTTATTTTATTTAATCACCTATCATCCACATTCAACCATTCCTTGAGTATTCCATATATTCACCATATTCCAGTATACATAGCCATCCATTCATTCCACATCGATTGTGTCAAGACAAACTCAGAGGTCATGTGCACCTAAAGGTCACATGGTGATTTTCAATCGTATAAATTAGTGAACTTGACATGAAGGACTAGTTCCTTTTCATTTCCATTGTCTTATCTTCTTTCATCCATTCTTATCCTCTCCCATTATTCTACGGGTATTCATATACCCCCCAAATATATCAGGTTGAGATTACAACAGACCTATTTTAGGTCTTGAGGCTTATTACTACAAAATCAACATACCACAAATCACCCTCATTATCAAGGTGGGCTGAAAATTATTCTTCCAACTTACCTTCACCGCACACTCCTCTTCTCGTAAGGTTCCAATAGAATTTTCTTGTTAGGATTGAGGAGATTGACCAACCTGAGTTCTCCAACTCAAATAATATGACATTCATTGGAGAAAAAAGTTTAAATCCTCGGGTCTTTTCTAAACCCCAAGCCAACATGCAATTTGTTCCCTTCACCTCCTACCTCTCTTCTAATGACAAAATTATATCATGCTTCATGCAAATCCAAGAGTGTTTCAATGCCATGGACTAGTCCTTGGAAAGGATGCAAGAGTATGTTGATGCTTTGCTTCAAAACAATACCACTACCCCTCCCCCGCAATGCAAAAATATACCCAAAGAGGGGTGGCCTCCAAGAGAAAAAAATTTAGTAGGACATCACGTACCTCTACCTCCTAACAAGGCACAAAATATGACCAAAAAAATACAACACCATCTTCAGGTGATGTAATTTCTATGCTGGTAGATAGAGTTAGGGAGTTGGAACTTTCCCAGTCATCTCATGTTTCACCTTTTTCTGGACAAGGAAAGATCCCTTACCATCCTCAAAATATGGGTTATGTGCCTTCTGCGCCATCACCTCCTCCAGTTTACATGAGAGATCCTATCCCTAGAGATCTCCTCACTAGATCGGGCACATTAGGTATGCCCCCTCACACCTCATACAGATACCCTCAATAGAACTAGCCGGAAGTTCATCTTGAATGCCATCCCAACTAGCAATGTGAAGTTCCTTGGTATTGTGCCTACCACTTTGTACCAGAATAATGTTCCCCTGTATTTACACTTGTATTTTAATCACCAAAGGGGACATTTATTTTTTCCCGGTTCATATGCTTAGCCTAACAGATTCCTTACATTCCTACAAATGTTTATGTTGTGCTATATCAGCCTCATATGTCTCCTCCACCTCCCCATCTAGGATCGTCTATGGTTGAATCCTATGTGTTGGGCACATATGTTGAATATCTTAAGGAGCCCCTTTATTTTACCATCTGAAGTGTAATACTTCCTTGCCCGCTTCCCGACTTTCCAAAATTTAAAGGGAAGGGAGACCCAAATGCTCATATTAAAGCATATGCAATTTTCACCAGAGAGCTACTCCCGTAGGATGCAATTGTAACTAAGATATTCCCCAAGTACCTTGAGGGGATATCTCTCATTTGGTATTAAAGGATACCCAAGCCTCCATACACTCCTTTAAGAAACTTGGATCTAATTTCATAAAGGAATTTGACATGAAATTTTTCTAAGAATAGGAATCAGGGAATTCCTTTATATAAAACAAGAGCATAATGAATTTGTTGCACATTTCATTCGATTGCGGTAGTAGGTCCTCTACTCTTTAGCGATTTCTCACAATATGGATGAGATGAATCTTTGTGATATATTCCTTCATTCCCTTAACCAGAAAACAAAGGAAGAAGTCAAAAATTCCCTCTTAGGATCTACAAAGAGGTACTAGAGGGTGTTCTCTCAGCATTAATCAAGTGATAATTGATAATGGCTGAAAGACCTACAATTCAAATGGGATATTGATCACTTCCTCCCCAGTAGTTCAAATTGCCCCAAAATTCCAACAATAATCAATTACCTAAGGGCCTTAATAATAATCTTGGTGTTATAACAGACAATGTAACTGATCAATCCAAGAAGATGAATGTTGTTGAGACTTGAAGCAAAAACAATGTTAATAACAACGTGAATAAAAATAATCAAAGGAGTAATAATTTCACTCCTTCCATCAACACGGTGGATTTTAACCATCCTCCACCTCCACAACAAGCATAGGCCCAAGGACTCAATCAATACCAAATGGGTATCAAATTCAATATCAAAACCAAGGGAAAAGGCCTGCGAACTTTAACAACAATTATCAACAGCTTAAACAACAAATGGAACATTGGACCACAATAGAATGCAAATCAAAGACCTCAAGATTATGATCTTGAACTTTATCGTGGCTTCTCAAGGGTTTGAGGGCATGATGTTATAACTTTTTGTGACTATAACAAGTTCATACAATGTCAAGAAAAGTGCCAAAGGAAACTCTTCGTCAAGATGTTTTTAGAAAATCCTACAATGCCAACGTAGAATGCTAGCATGGGGCTTGTTTCCCCTCAAAACACTCCTCTTAGGATCTTTAGCAACCCTCTTCCTACACATCTTAATAATGGAAAATTAAACCCCCACAACATAAACAAGGGTAACATAGTGGGAAAAATGACCACAAAGCTTCCACTTCTTCAAACCCACTGGTAGCACCTCCGTTGGATGGATAGAAACAAACTAAAATATTAGGTCTCATCGAATTAGATATTTAACCTCAAATTAACATGGCTACAAGAATCTATGATTACTTAACATAGCCTATTCCCATCTACCCATTTATGTCGTATGACACTCCAATACTTCAAGTCCTAGGGGCATATGATCTTATTACAAATTTAACCAAGACTTGTTAGTGTAAATTCACAACACCCCAAGATGACCTATGGATATGCTTTTCTAAGGTGATGTCATTTGGTGTGAATGCACAACATTGAGCTTTCCCAAAGTGTGGGACCTTTGCAAATGGGAAATCTTTCCAAAGAAGGTTGGTTCCTCTTCCTAATCTACCTACCACAAACTATTCTAGTGTAGAAAACTAAATCTAACCCTAATCTAACTTCCAAGGAGACAGGAGAGAAAGAAACTAGGAAAAAAGATCCTACACTAAAATGGTGATACACCAGAGAAGGAAAATGTTGAACATCTATCAAAACTACCATGGAAACAAAGAGAGGTGAGCAATGGAAGGGATGGACAAGTGCATCATAGACCCAAGGATAGATTTCACACAAAAAATGTCCCAAAACTCCATGAACACAACTCCAAAACCTACAATGAACATCCAAACATGCACAAATACCTGTAATGAAGAGAGGCAAGAAGAAAACAACCAAAAACAAGCAAGGATGGACAAATGCATCACAAAACATGTTTTTATTGCTCTAGAAATTTACACAGAATCATCATTTCATGGGTAAGAGGAAAAAAATGCCATTACATAGAGCAAGGGAGGAGATTCAAACTCCATTTTTGACCCTAGGGAAGAAAAGGAGGGAGAGGCAGAGAAGAATGATGAACAACTTTACAAAATGAGCCAAAACTGGCTTTTATCACTCGAGTAGAAAGAAGGAAGGTGAAAAAATGTGGGAAAATTTGATTTGAAACTTAAACAACTAACCAAATCCATTTAATTATCTTGTAAAATTATGGTTTTCCATGAAAAAACCCATACTTTGTTGTACATTGCTTTCAGCTTGAAGAAGAAAGATGCCCATACTTCATTAATTTTAGTGGTTGGGAACCATTTCTATGTTTTTGCATGCCATAAAAGTTTTCCCATTTTTCTCCCACAAATCTCCATCAAAAATAAAAATTGAACCATCCATCATGTAGAGGACTTCAATAGCTTTCCATTGATATAAATATTGCAAAAATCTGAGCTCGAGATCAAAAGTTATGCCCTTCTGAAGATTTAGGGCAAAAATGGGGAAAAAATTGGGTCGGCGGGCCAAAACTTTAAATTTTCCCCTTTTTTCAAATTGGGAAAAATTTCCCAAAAACCTCCACCAGTCCACCACTCCTCTACCACATGGCATCTTCTGGTTGCTTGGGGAATGCGCTTCCATTTCTGCCCTTTGCGCCTTTTAAATTTTTCATTGGGAAAATTTCCCAATTTACCTCCATGGGCCTGACCGCTTCGCCACTCCACCTTGATGTGGACATGTGTCAGCTTCAAAATGATCCATGGGCCTTTTCCCCATTATCTCCTTGGCAGGCTTGTGGGCTAAAATTTGACTTTGAGCATTTTAGCCAAAAGGGAAAAATTTCCCAAATCTCTCCGCGCCTTCGCCAACGCGCTTCCTTCCCCTTTGCGGGCCTACGGGCCAAAATTTGCCTTTGCCCTTTGACCAAAGTGCCAAAAACTCCAAAATCCTCCCGACGCCCACTACTCTACCCTACCACGTGGCATCTTTTCACTTGTTGTGGGCCTGCCCAGGGAAAAGTTCCCTCCAAACACCGCCGAGCCATAATTCGAAAATTACAAGGAGTTAGGAGGAAAATTTTACCTTTCTAGGAAAGGTAAGAAAATTCTCTATCCAATGGAATCATACCCAAAAATTTTGAGTCCCTAAAGCATGTGAAAAAATCATTTTAAGTACCAGCAAAGGAAAGAATGAAGGCAAGTTAGCCAAAATAAGCAGTGGGCTCATTTTGGATAACACTTTTGGCGACTCATAGGGGTCATTTGCCTACTAGCTGAATGATCAGTGGCCTTTGAAGCATCCATTGGGCATGGAGTTAAGCCTGATAACCAATTTTGATCTGAACTATGAAAATCTGACCTCTGAGCCACTTGGGAACCCACTGAAACTTGGAGTTGATTTTCACCAAAATGCCACTGAAATGAACTGTGAAAGAGCAAAAACAAGCACTAAAAACTATGTACAAAATTAGAAATCATACATACCCCAAGTGGGATATGCAGAGTGTGCAAAAGCACTTCTTCTGCTTGAAAGCAAACCTACCTACTCTACTCTAACCAAGAGCAAAGGTAAGCTAAACAAACCCTATAACTGGTTGTGCAAAATAGCTTCCTTTCCTCAAAATTGGCAGCCATGCAAATGATTTAGAGCTGATCATGGCTGGTTGGATGAGTGGAAAATCAATAAGAAGTTGTTCTTCTACCCAAATTAGCAAGGTGTCAGCTAAAATAAAATTAGATACCTCTTTTAGTTGCTTTACATTTGGATTGAAGAGGTATGGCAGCTGATCCTTGGTACTTTGCATATCATCCTCATGCTTAGAAGCAAGCATGAATGGTTTTGACTTCTCCTTTGGCTCCAATGAAGCCAAATACCTTATTGAGCAAGGCTTGATCCATTTGATATTCCCATTGCTTTGAAATTCAACTCCAAAAATGGAGTCCTCTTGTAGACCTTCTTGGATGGATGGTGTGGAAGAAATGGTGAAGTTCTCCTGCTCTTTTCCTTCCTTCGTGGCAGCATGGAACTCTTCTATAATATGCAGCTCATCATTATTGATTACAACATCCAATGAAGTTTCTTTTACATTATTGTAACCTGCTACAATACATTGTTGGCTCTAGAGTTCCTCCATTGTAGCTTTTGGAAGATCAAATTCTTCCAACTTTGATTCAAGAGGCATGTTGCAAACTGCAGGTGCTATCCTTGAATCCTCTCCTCCATGGCAGTAGGTTCTTGTGGTTGAAGAATGAATGATGAAGAAGGAAAATTTGCATTTTCTATAGGCTCCTTCTCATCAAAACATTCTTCTAAGTTTGATGGAAAATCAAACTCTTCAATGTCCTACTTGCAACAAGGTCTCTTCCTCTTGCATGGTGACTTTCAAATCTGCATTTTTTCACCATGTGGAGCCTCATCTTCAAACATGAAGCTTGTTAGCTCGAACTCATCCAAAAATTAGATTTTTGGAGAGATGAAGTGGGAGAGAAATATGCAACTTCTTGTATAAATTGTTCATGATTCAAAGTGCCTCTAATTTTTTTGGTCACCTCCATGATGGATTCATCAATCAAATCATGCCCTTCAAATGGAAAGCAAAAATCATATAATGCTTCCTTCATCTAGTTCCAAATCTGATTTGATTTCTTCCAGTTGCTCCTCTTCAATGGGGCTTGGAGCTGATTGTTCTTCCTCCTTGTTGACCGGTTGTGCAGCTTGGATTGGACCAACATTTTCTTCAAGTAGAGTGCCAACATGGACACTACATTCTAAGCAAACCGATTGCTGATCTGCTTCTTCTCTTTGCTCTTCTTCTGCTGCAACAAATTCAGTCCTAACCACCATTGACTCTTCATCTTTGGCCTCTTCTGTAGGCTTCACCAGCAAAGGAATTTTCTGAATCCCATATCTAAGAGCCAAGCTTACTAAGCTCTTAATCATTCCTCCTTTTCTTGGTTCTTCCTCTACTGCAAACTTGGCCTCAGCCACCACTAGTTCTTCAACCTTGATCTCCTCCTTTGGTTTCACCATCAAGGGGATTTTTGTAATCCCAAATTTGAGAGCCCAACTCTTCAGATTGTCTGTCATTTTTTTGTTGGGATCCTCTTTTTGTTATCCTTGACTGGATTTTTGATTTTCATCTTCCCAACATGGATTTGGGAATGCAAGAGGAGGGGTGGGTTGTGACTCAACTAGTTTTGCAATTATTTTTGGTGGGGAGGGAGGTGGAAACTCTTGTTTCTTTGGAGGGGATGGCTGTTTGGAAGGGAAAAGGACAAAAGAATTGAGATGGGGTAGAAGACTAGGGGATGGAGAAATGAAATCAACATTTGGGACAACATGGGCTAGATTTGGGATTTGGCATTCAAAATGAGATGGTGTTGATTGAGGAGTAGAGAGAAAATTACCAGATGATGGTGTAGGATCTACCCATTGACAAGGTTTCCTGACACCAAGTTTATAGGCCTCTATCTCTGTTGTCCATTGTGCAAGTTGGGGCAGCATCTCAATCATGAAGTCTAGCTTCTCTTGAGGGCTGAAGTGTCTTGGAAAAGGGCCTCCCCATGGATAGGGTGCTCTAAAACCAATTTTGAAAGCCTTCATTTGTGCTTGAGCCCTTGATTGCACCATGCCAACCTCCATTTTTGGATTTTCTCCAAGAAATTTGCATTTTCTTCTTGACTACCCTCATTGCATGTGTACCCTTGCTCTTGATATGTTTCATAACCAAACTGATTTTGGTATTGCTCATATGGGTAAGCATGATGATTTTGAATTTGTTCAAAATGCTGATTTGAAGGATTTGTAAAATATGTTGGAGGTGGGAAACATTGCTGCTATTGTGAATGTGAATCCCATGATGGAAATGAAGTCATGATTGCACAACTTCATGGAATGGAAGAAGATGAAGAGATGGAAGGAAGAATGGATGGAAATGGATGGAAAATAGGTCTACGTAACTTAGAGAATGAGTTATTGATCAGATGGAGTTGTCAAATGTGTTTGAAAGTGCCTCCAAAGGCTGAAATTTTCACAGGAACACATCAACCTGTAAACATGAAGTGGAAGACCTCTAAGGTCCCACCAGATGTGCCAAAACTATTAGTGAAAATTCACAACACCCCCAAATGACCTATAGATATGCTTTTCTAAGGTAATGTCATTTGGTGTGAATGCACAACATTGAGCTTTCCCAAAGTGTGGGACCTTTGAAAATGGGGAAAGCTCTCCAGAGAAGGCTAGTTCCTCTTCCTAAACTACCTACCATAAGCTATTCTAGTGCAGGAAAACTAAATATAATCCTAATCTAACTTCCAAGGAGATAGGGAGAGAAAGAAAACTAGGAAAAACAGAGCCTACACTAAAATGGTGATACACTAGAGAAGGAAAATGTTGAACATCTATCAAAACTGCCATGGAAACAAAGAGAGGTGAGCAATGGAAGGGATGGACAAGTGCATCACAGAACCCAAGGATAGATTTCACACAAAAAATGTCCCAAAAATCCATGAACACAACTCCAAAACCTACAATGAACATCCAAACATGCACAAATACCTGCAATGAAGAGAGGCAAGAAGAAAACAACAAAAATGAGCAAGGATGGACAAATGCATCACAAAACACATATTTATTGCTCTAGAAGTTTGCACAGAATCATCATTTCATGGGTAAGAGGAAAAAAATGCCATTATAGAGTAGGGGAGGAGATTCAAATTCAATTTTCAACCCTGGGGAAGAAAAGGAGGGAGAGGAAAAGAAGAATGATGAACAACTTTACAAAATGAGCCAAAACTAGCTTTTATCACTTGAGCAAAAAGAAGGTAAAAAACATGGGAAAATTCAATTTGAAACTTCAACCACCGACTAGATCCATTTAATTATCCTAAAAATATGGGTTTCCATGAAAAAAACCCATACTTCATTATACATTGCTTCACGAGCAAGAAAGAGGCCCATACTTCATTAATTTTGTTGGTTAGGGAACCATTTCTACATTTTTGCATGCCAAAGAAGTTTTCCCATTTTTCTCTTGTAAATATCTATAAAAATCAAAATTGAACCATTCATCATGTAGAGGACTTCAACATATTTCCACTAATATAAATATCACAAAAATCCAAGCTCGGGATCAAAAGTTATGCCCTTCTGAAGATTTAGGGAAAAATGGGGTAAAAATCGGGTCGGCGGGCCAAAACTTTAAATTTTTCCCCTTTTTCAAATTGGGAAAAATTTCCCAAAAACCTCCACCGGTCCGCCACTCCTCTGCCATGTGGCATCTTCTAGTTGTTTGGGGGAATATGCTTCCATTTCTGCCACATGTATTGGCTTCAAAATGATCTGTGGGCTTTTTTCTCCATTATCTCCTTAGCGGACCTACAGACTAAAATTCAAATTTGAGCATTTGAGTTAAAAGGGAAAAATTTCCCAAATCTCTCTGCGCCTTCGCTGACACACTTCCTTCCCCTTTTCGGGCCTGCGGGCCAAAATTTTCCTTTGCGCCCTTTGACCAAAGCACCAAAAACTCCAAAATCCTCTCGACGCCCACTACTTCACCTACCACGTGGCATCTTTTCACTTTGCTACAGGCACCTCTAGGAAAATTTCCCCTTCAAACCCCGCTAAGCCATAACTCAAAAATTACAAGGAGTTAGGAGGAAAATTTTACCTTTCTGGAAAGGTAAGAAAATTATCTATCTGATGGAATCATACCCAAAAAAATTGAGTCACTGAAGCATGCAAAAATTCATTTTATGTACCAGCAAAGGAAAGAACGAAGGCAAGTTAGCCAAAATAAGCAGGGGGTTCATTTTGGATAACAAGACATTTTCTCACATCTCCTTCTTGGATTTATTGAAGAAATCTCCTACTCATCGAGCCACTTTTTTATAAACATTGGGTCTTAGTCATTTGATTAATGTTACCCCTTCTCCGGAGGCACAAATAAACCACATAGACTTCATTGTCTATCCTCATATGTAGCCTAAAAGAGATGATGGATTCATCTTTATCATCGAGTAAGATGTCCACCGATGCCAAGATGGCATGTAGCTATGACCCATAATTATATTTACAGGTCTAGATCTATAATAATTACATTAAACATGAAATGATTGATGATGGGGTAGTTGTTCTTATTTTCCCCATTTTTCATTTCAAACCACGATTTTTCCTAGACATTTTCACTCGAGCTTTGAATACCACCTCAAAATTGCTCATCGGACTTCTGGATAGCGATAGATTCAACCATGCCACCAAGATGAGGAGGTAAGCCCCCGATTTTAATCATTTTTTTGCATTTTAGGTTTTTTTGCATTTTCATGGGTTTTTTGAAATGTTTGTTTATGTATACAATTTTCTTGTTTTATCAGTTGGTTGGCAAGCTCAAAATCATGCAAACCATCAAAACATTCCTCAAAACCCACCAAACATTCCTCAAAACCCTCAAACATTCCTCAAAACCCTCCTCCAAACATAGATCCACCTCCTGTGGCTCCTTTTGTCCCCACTGAGCCAGCAGGAACACAAGATAATATCATTGGAAGAATCTGAGAAAATAAAATTGTCATTGAGAACCTAATTCAAACTATAAGACAAAATCATGCTACAAATCCATCCCATGACTTTAGCTTGAATACATTACAAACATTGATTGGTGAAGTCGAGTCCATAACCAACCAAATACATAGATGGAATACCTTTAGAGGTGACTGTAGGTGGTGGTATGCGGATAAACTATCCCATGCGGCCATAAAAGACAAAAAAAATTGGAAAAGACCTCATTTGTGCATTATTTACCGACCCTAGAACCAATGCCCCCATGATTACTTGCAATGGTTCCCGATCCATTGGTGCCACGATGACCAATCAAAAACAATTTTTGGGACCGATGGTGGATGGTTTTTATTATCCACCATGCTGACAACAATGAGGTTCCTCTTTATTTTTGAAGAAATTATATTGCGAGTTCGTGCTCATGAGGTCCCAATTATTTTGACTTTTCGACTTTTTGGTCGAGGAGGTGGCTCTGCACGAGTAGACTGGTGCACACATAGGTCAACCTAGGATCCCCATGCCCCAAAACCCCCACTTGCCTTGATTATCCCTCCTACAGTGAAGGAGGTTGTGGAGATTGATACATTGCATGCATTGAGGAGCTCACTTGACACTCGACCCAACATAGTGACCAGTTGCATCTGTGATGTTGGTGGAGGTGCTAGAGTTCTAGTGCACCACACACACCACTGTGGATCATGTGGTGTCGTATGCACTGTGGGTGAGACATCATTTGCTGGTTCACAGGATTTCTTTTCTATAGATGAGATGTTGGGGAATGTTTTTGGAACTAGTGCCACTGATATTGGTCTTTCACAGGTAAATTTCAAATAAATATAAATAATATATATATATATATACAATAGTTTAATTCACATGTTTGAGATATTAATATATATATATATATATATATATATATATATATATATTTGATTGTACGTCATGTACATACATGTAAAAAACTAATTTTTATTTTATTTTAAATAGCAAGAGCCGGTGAAGGAAACATCCAGGCGTCGACATGCTTTAGCTTTTTACATTGGGCATGTTTCAAACGTAAGTTTCAAGTTGTACAAACTTACATTTTTAATTTCATTTGATTGCACTAGATTATTATTATAATGTTTCACGTGTATGTTGTACATATTAATATGTTTCTCTTTTATACACAGGAGCCTGGCGGGTCATCATCTGCTCTGGGAACTGAGGCTACTGGCATGCCTCACATGAGTTTTACGCAGGTTAGTAAATCTCTTTACACTTTGTTTCTAATTACTGGAAGTTCACGTGGATTACATGCTTTGGACCTCTGTTATGTGGTGCACAGTCATGTAGATTTTAATATTGATTTGTACATGTTTTTTGTATAGCTTATGACTGCTAGAGAGACTCCTCCATATATGCAGACTATGGAGGCTGCTGTAGATACTGCCATAGCATCTGCAGATCCACTAACTGAGGTACAATTTTTCAAATTTGTTAAATTTTGGAGGTTCATTATTTCTTATTACTTAAATCTACAATATCAAATTTTGTATGTATATGTGAAATATTTAATTTGAAAATTAATTATTTGTATGTAGCTTACCCCTCGTGAGTCTATTGTTGTCCCTGCGATGCGTCAACAACAAATTGATAGGGATCATGACATTGCGGTAAGATTTCACATGCATTTTAACTAAATTGTACAAGTTTCTAAATTTTGAATGTATTTTAAAATTTTGGGTGTTAAAAACTTGTTGTTTATGAATGTGCAGGTTAGGTTGCAGGCATGCTTAGAGACACCTAGGACCACACGGATGAAATCCGTAGTGGCATCTCCCTCCACTACATCCCCAGGTCGTGGACGTGCTACTTCTAGCAGGGTGAAGAGAGGGAAGATGTTTCATGAGTAGATTCATAGTCCACCTGGATGTACATAGATATATATATATATATATATATATATATATATATATATATATGGGCCATCTGGTCCTAGTGAACATGTTTCTTCATATAGTCCATTGTATATATATAGCCTTTTGCGACCACATGTGGTCCCATATGTACATTATGACACACTTAGTTCGAGATGTACACATACATTATGAACTTATGTATATATTTTCAGAGACGTGCATCTGGAGCACACTTTGTTTGATTCTTATATATCCATGTGTGTTGGTTTTCATAATGATAAATCTGAACTATATATGTTTGATTTGATTTCATTGCATGTATGATATCCTTCTATGTATGTTTTCATAACCATTTAAATTAGTTCTCTGATATGTACATGTTTGATTTAAATATTTAATCATGTCTTCTTGTATTTGGATTGAGATGAAATTTTTCATTAGATTAGGTATTTTCATATGGTTTCTTGCTTCAAATTTCAAGTGTTTTCGATCTCTAGAATTGCAAGGATCTAAAAAGGCAAGTTTTTCTCTGAAATTTTAAATGGGATGCTATAAAAAATTAGGGTACCAATGGAAAATATTTTTAGATCATCTTCAAGGAGTTCATGAGTAGAAGTTACGGGCAAAAATTGTAGGGAAATGGAGCAAAAATGAAGGAGATATGAGCAAAAATGTGATTTTTGCAATAGGGTTTCTTGAAAATTTAGTAGCATAACTAAATACTAGCAGCAATGAAGGAAAAGGAAATATTAAAAGGGATTAAAAAAATGGCTAAGTGTATGTTTATACTCACCTCTTAACATTAACCTAGCTAACTCACCTTCTAACTCATCCTTGACCATTCTGGATTAACCCGGGTTACATGGCATGACAGGGTAGGGTTATAAGCCTTAAGTGACAAAGGGACTTAAAGGGGTGATAATGTGAGAAGGGGTTAAGTATTCATGAGAGGGGGCAACATAATCAAGTTGGGGTGCTGAGGAATTGAATACCTAGTGAGAATGTTACAAGCCTTAAGTGACGAAAGGGAGAGATTTCATGTGGTGGTGCATTCTGATGTCCCAAGTTGAAAAGGGTAAAAATTTGACAGTAAGCCCTTATTAGTATTCTTAGGTTCCACCCATCGCATGAAGAATCCTCCTCTAATGAAGAATCAACTCATGTCTTCCTCCATGAAGATCTTGAATGATGAGGCTTTTCCATAGACCATCTTGTTGAATCTAGAAACTACAAATGAAACTTTCTCATCTTCCAAGATGTTCACATGCTCCAATGTGTTGAGTCAATTCTCAGGAATGGCATTGATATTTCCACATTGACTAAAATATTTTTCATTTAACTCTTCATAGGATTCTAGAGATATAACCTATGATCTCTACAAGGGCTGAACTAAAGTATTGACTATTGAAGGAAAGGGTCACAAATATTTTCCTGAACCAATTCTTAAAATTTGAATCCTGAAGATTCTTCATGTGGAATTATTCTCCCTGAGAGGAGTACCAAGCTCATGCATTCTTGTGCCAAGATCTTCCAAAAAAATTGATACATTCTCCTCATGGGATTCAAAATCAGAAATGGCTTCTTTTAGAGCATCAAACCTCTAGGTGATGGTATGGGACAAAATGTCATACAAGTTCTCTGAGTCAGATGAAAACACACTGAGCTCACTAGGAATGAGAATCAAAATTATTCATCTCACTCACAAATGGGAGATTATTTTCCCAATGGAATTTCTCTTTCTTGATCTCAACTCTATTCCTATTGATTTTCAAAAATATGACCAAGAACAATCTAAACAAAGAGATAATCTCAGGAAATAGATCATGTTCCCTTTTTCAAGGATCATGCTCACCCAATGGTCACATGTCCTTCTTTGCAGTATGAATGCTTGATCTTGCTTGTTGGACTGGGGGTTGAAGTTTCAGATGGGAGACATTGCTTCAATTTGAGGTAGAGATGATTAATCTCATGCAATCAATGATGGCACTTATGAATAAAAGGTCCTCACACATGTGTTCCCTTAATTGTTTGATGATTTACTTATACTCCTAATTCTGTGTAGTGATCTGTGATGAAGAATCCTATTACAATGCAAAAATAATGAGCATGTAAGCACATAGCTGGGCAGTAGAGGATGGAGAGAGATCACCACAACAACATAGCTCAAGAGAGAAAAGCAAGGACAGTGATGAAGCAGGTCTAAGAGGATAGAGGCAAGTCCAAAGAGAACAAGAGAGATGGAAGGTAAACAAGTGACATTGAATGTTTTGAGTCCTAGGAAATGAACGGAGGTGAGGAGTGAGAAGTCATGCCTCAGGATGTCATGGCACTAAACCAACTACGCCAACACATCTGGGTGGCCAGGTGAATGCTAGAGGAGGTGGTGTTTTGGTGCGCGACAAGGTTGTTGCTTCCGGGCTACTTCGTTCGGGCGTAGTCCCTTAAGAGCCCTGAGACCAAAATATCATTCAACTTTGACGGTGACTACTCGGACTCCATGGCACCTAGAGATGGCTCATCTAATCCACACCTCGGTGTAGGGACCCTCTAAAAAATCCTCTCTCGGTTTTTTCCTTCTCATTTGGTGCTCTCGCTTTGCCCTATTGTTTGCAAACGCGTGAAATAGTGCAGTTGGAGCCAGTGATTGGTTGTCAAACACTATATTTTGCAAATGGTGGGTCATGGCACCAAAATGACCAGCTATGCTTGGCACATCCAGGGTGGCTAGTGAATGCTAGAGGAGGTGGTGTTTTGGTGTGTGACAAGGTCGTTGCTTCCGGCTACTTCGTTCGGGCGTAGTCCCTTAAGAGCCCTGAGACCAAAATATCGTTCAACTTCGACGGGTGACTACTCGGACTCCATGGCACCTAGAGATGCTCTCATCTCTAATCTGACACCTTGGTGTAGGGACCCTCTACAAAATCCTCTCTCAGTTTTTTCCTTCTCATTTTGGTGCTCTCGCTGCCTTATTGTTTGCAAAATGCATGAAATAGTGCAGTTGGAGCCAGTGATTGGTTGTCAAATGCTATATTTTGCAAATGGTGGGTCATGGCACCAAACCACTATGTTGGCACATGTTCAGGTGGCTAGGTGAATGCTAGAGGAGGTGGTGTTTTGGTGCGTGCGACAAGGTCGTTGCTTCTGGGCTACTTCGTTCGGGCGTAGTCCCTTAAGAGCCATGAGACCAAAATATCGTTCAACTTTGACGGGTGACTACTCGGACTCCATGGCACCTAGAGATGGCTCATCTAATCTAAACCTCGGTGTAGGGACCCTCTACAAAAATCCTCTCTCAGTTTTTTCCTTCTCATTTTGGTGCTCTCGCTTGCCCTATTGTTTGCAAATACACGTGAAATAGTGCAGTTGGAGCCAGTGATTGGTTGTCAAATGCTATATTTTGCAAACGGTGGGTCATGGCACCAAACCGACTATGTTAGAACATCCAGGTGGCTAGGTGAATGCTAGAGGAGGTGGTGTTTTGGTGCGTGACAAGGTCGTTGCTTCCAGGGCTACTTCGTTCGGGCGTAGTCCCTTAAGAGCCCTGAGACCAAAATATCATTCAACTTCGACGGGTGACTACTCGGACTCCATGGCACCTAGAGATGGCTCATCTAATCTGACACCTCGGTGTAGGGACCCTCTACAAAATCCTCTCTCAGTTTTTTCCTTCTCATTTTGGTGCTCTCGCTGCCCTATTGTTTGCAAACACGTGAAATAGTGCAGTTGGAGCCAGTGATTGGTTGTCAAACACTATATTTTGCAAACGGTGGGTCATGGCAAACCAGACTATGCTGGACATCTAGGTGGCTAGGTGAATGCTAGAGGAGGTGGTGTTTTGGTGCGTGACAAGGTCGTTGCTTCCGGGCTACTTCGTTCGGGTGTAGTCCCTTAAGAGCCCTGAGACCAAAATATCGTTCAACTTCGACGGGTGACTACTCGGACTCCGTGGCACCTAGAGATGGCTCATCTAATCCAACACCTCGGTAGGGACCCTCTACAAAATCCTCTCTCAATTTTTTTCCTTCTCATTTCGGTGCTCTCACTGCCCTATTGTTTGCAAAGCGCGTGAAATAGTGCAGTTGGAGCCAGTGATTGGTTGTCAAACACTATATTTTGCAAATGGTGGGTCGTGGCACCAAACCGACTATGTCAACATGTCTGGGTGGCTAGGTGAATGCTAGAGGAGGTGGTGTTTTGGTGCGCGACAAGGTCGTTGCTTCCGGGCTACTTCGTTTGGGCGTAGTCCATTAAGAGCCCTGAGACCAAAATATCGTTCAACTTTGATGGGTGACTACTCGGACTCCATGGCACCTAGAGATGCCTCATCTAATCGAACCTCGGCATGTAGGACCCTCTACAATATCCTCTCTCGGTTTTCCTTCTCATTTTGGTGCTCTCACTGCCCTATTGTTTAAACTGAAACGCGTGAAATAGTGCGGTTTGAGCCGAGTGATAAGGTTGTCAAACGCTATATTTTGCAAACGGTGGGTCGTGGCACCAAGCACCAACCAACTATCTTGACATGCATGTCCGGGTGGCTAGGTGAATGCTAGAGGAGGTGGTGTTTTGTGTGTGACAAGGTCGTTGCTTCCGGCTACTTCGTTTGGGCATAGTCCCTTAAGAGCCCTGAGACCAAAATATCGTTCAACTTCGACGGGTGACTACTCGGACTCCATGGCACCTAGAGACGTCTCGTCTGATCGACACCTCGGCGTAGGGACCCTCTACAATATCCTCTCTCATATTTTTCCTTCCCAGATCGGTGCACACGCATAGGTATGGTCTTGTAAACACTTGGGGAGGAGTCATTTTCAAAATTTACAACATTTTCAAAATTTACAACTTTTCAAAATTTACAACTTTTTCAAAATTTACAACTTTTTCAAAATTTACAACTTTTCAAAATTTACAACTTTTTCAAAAATTTACAACATTTTCAAAATTTACAACTTTTTCAAAATTTACAACTTTTCAAAATTTACAACTTTTCAAAATTTACAACATTTTCAAAATTTACAACATTTTCAAAATTTACAACTTTTCAAAATTTACAACTTTTCAAAATTTACAACTTTTTCAAAATTTTTCACAACTTTTTTTCAAAATTTACAACTTTTTCAAACAATGAAAGCTTCTCTTAG
Organism: Taxus wallichiana var. yunnanensis; assembly: GCA_018340775.1. Lineage (NCBI taxonomy): Eukaryota > Viridiplantae > Streptophyta > Pinopsida > Cupressales > Taxaceae > Taxus > Taxus wallichiana. The sequence goes on from CM031240.1 coordinate 641,288,658, forward strand.
CTTCAAGAATTTAAAATTCTCTACTAACGATGCTGACCACGTGAAGGTGGAAGCTTTTACGCACCACTAACCTAAACATAAAAGTGTTAGTCAAAGAAATTTAAGTTTCAAATCAAAACCATATACTATCTATATATACAAAATACACAAATTTAAAATAAAATATATTCAAACTTAAATCTAGATCTTTAAACTAACAAATTTATATATATATATGAAAAGAAATTATATATACCAGACATGAGCATTGTAAATTCATTCCAATGAACCATCAGGATCGGATCTACTCTGAATAGCAGACAAGATTGCTTCATGATCTGACTCTCGAACCTTCCAAAGAATCTTGTTATTAGGCCTTCCTCGATATCTATACAGCTGAATATTTGTCGCTAGAACTAGATGTGAATATAAGAGTATTTTCTGTGTGTCTCAAAGTCTTCAAACACCCAAACAAAGGAGGAGTTTTTAATGGATACCATCGAAGCCAAGTTCCAGTAACTACCACTTGACCACCATGTAGGATACTCAATATCTTCGCCATCTATAATAGGAGAAAGTCAACTTCTTTCTTTCCTCGATGCGATGACATAAGAAATAGTCTTCCTTCTTCATTGTCTTACTTATGTGCAATTATTGCAAACACATGTCCTACAAAAAAACAAAGGTTGAACAACTCAAATTTAAATTACATATTAAAATTTCAATGGACATAACTCAATACAAAAATTAAATAAATAACCATAAATACCTTGTCACACCAAAATCAAAATTTTGTCAAAGTCCTTGGATGTTGCAACTTCATCTGTAAAAACAAGTCGTAATGCTTGTGGAGGTTGATAACTAGGAAGCGGAGTTAGAGGCCTACAAATCCATCCATCCACCCATTCTTGTGAATCACACTCAATAGTGACAAATTCGATACAAGATGCACAAAAACATGTCAACTTTCTTGTCCATATGGCCCACAGTAGCGTCTGAGCTACAAAATGAGTGCATATCACTTGGACCCAGTGAGTGTCATACAATCCTCGTAGTTAGCAATTTGTTGTTCCTCTATCAACCAAAAATATCTGTGAACTATGGAATTTTCTTGAGAACCTCGGGCCATGTTGTCAATACACCATTCCACTATGCTCTTTGCATCTTTTAATTTAGCACCATCTTTGTACTTGACTCTTCTCTTGCAGAGCTCTTTTCACACATGCCCCTGCACCATCATGCTCTCCTTTTCCATGTCCACCTCAGTGAAACTCCAAATATGTTGCACACCCATCTTGACGTGCATTCTACTCATCCAATAAAACATTCATGCATTCTTAAAATGAGACGTGTAATTATCTGACCATATATAATGTTGTTTGAAGTGGATGTCCCTATCAGACAAGTTTCCATAAAATAACTGGAAACACCCTTGCACAAATTCAATAGAATGAGTATGATCATCACTGATATAAAAGTGGTACTCTCTTAAAAAAATTTGATCATTCTCTATACTGTCAGGAGAATGTAGAAATGCTATATGCACAAAAATGGCAACTTGTACTGAGTTGTAATATTGCGATTGAACCTCCATTTGTGGTTGCAATGTGTAATTCTCTGAAAAATCGACCACTGAAACAATAGTACCAATAGGAAATGTGTCTTTTCATAGCTTGAACTTGTTCATCCAACCATCGAGCTCTATGTGTATGCCTCGCATACTCATAAACAATTTCATCCTTAAATTTTCTCAAAAATTAGAAAACGGGCATTTGTTCTGTAACTAGCTCACACCGTTTAGACTCTTTTCCATCTTTCATTTGGTATACTGACTGATTTATATTTATCAAACTCAACTAAATTATGTCCTATTGTACCTTGATTTTCTCATGGATGTAACTTTCCAATTTAGGTAATCCATGCATGTCTTCTGACTTCCATCTAAACAATCCTACTATAAAAAAATTGTCCAACTTCTTTTCACAAAATATAGTAGGAATGAAATCCTGGAAGATATTGGTGGAACTTGAACACCACATTCTGATAACATAGTTTCAGAATGAAAATTAGAACGAATACGTAAAAATTTAGCATAATGCATCACAAATTCAACATGTTGCCTACAACAAGTGGTGCGAGCGTGGTTGATTTTCACATAGAATGGTTTCAACATTTCAAAAAAATGTTGACTAATTTTAATTTCTAGATTCTCTTGTTCAAACTTACGAAAAAATTGAGTTTGAGTCATATCTAAGAAATGCTTTGGATGTGGTTCACGATTAGTAGAACCAACTCTCCATTTTATAACATCTCTTGTATTAGGTGAAACTCTAGTGTTATCATGCCAAAATTTAATAACAACTTCTCTTATAGCATCAAGAATTATTTTTGTCCTTACGCGGTGCTCTAGTAGAAAATGCCCAAAAATCGGCATTATTGAGTGATTGAAGGATATTACGTCTTTCAATTGCTTTCATTAGAGTTTTTTTGATTAACTTTCAACATTCGACTTGTTTGCGTAATCAAACGTTGTTTTTTATTGATTCACTTACAACACTAGTAGCAAGTACACGATGCACACAATATTACTATCCCTAGTGCGTCTCTTGACACCAACAGTGTGATATGCATCATGAAGGTTTTCAACAATTGTAGAGGTTTGACCACGTATATTAGATGTTGTCAATCCTAAGGTGTTTAATGTAGGTCTCATTTTAATCAATTTCATCAAACTAACCAACAACTGACATCTTTGGGAATCATTTAAAATTTCAAAATGATTATCCCAAATTTCAATGGCTTTTCTTTTTTGTCATTCAAAAAGTTTGTCAAACATTGGTTTCAAAATGTTTTCATCAATTTCAATAAAAAAATTAGGTTTCTTACGTAAAATCCTAGGAGGTGTTTTTGTCAAATTTTGCTTGTCTATAGTTTCAACATGAATTTCCTTATTCACATTTTCATTGTCTCCTTCAATTTCAACATTTGCTACATCATGAGTATTTAATTCTTCTTCAACATTGACAGTAAAAACATCTTCATCACGAGTATTTAATTCAACTTCAACATTGATAGTAGAAACATTACCTAGTTCTTCATTGCTTACAATAGTTGGGGTTGAAGATGAACCTCTTCTTGATTCACGAAGTTTCCGCATTCACTCAGCATTTTGAATTTTGTTGGCCTCTAATTCGTTTGGTGTTTTTTTACTTAATGACTTCCTTTTTGACTTCGTTTTTGTCTCCCATGATGTTTTGCTTCCGGTGATAAGAAAAACGTGTAGAAAAAGATAGAATTTCGTAGTAATTCATACGGTAAGGTCAGAGAGTAAAAATCACATGGTAATTCAGACATTGGGATGTGTGTAAATATGATTTATGAACCGCGAGCATGCTTTATAAACTATGATCACGGTTTATAAAGTGCGCTCATGGTTTATGTTAAAAAAACCACGATCGCGCTTTATAAACCGTGATCACGGATCTATCTGCCAAACCTAAGCCTCGGAAAATCTTTGTTTTTCCCCAACCAAAGCTATGGAAGGTCATTATGAAGTGTAAAAGGTCAAAAAACCTCAAATCTGCTCTTCCAAAGACTTGAACCATGCTAAAAAACTGAAAACATTTCACAAAAATGGTGCCATCGCGTAGGGGAGACTCTTAGCTTCGTAGAAATATTGATTTTAAAGTGAATAGAATAAGATAAATATCATTTTATAATTTTTTACTAACAATAGGTCTTTAAGACATTTTTTCCCATGAATGTTCATGTCTACGTTTAAGACTGTAACTTTTGTTTCGCTTATCAAAATATGATAAAACTTATACCATCCCAAGCATGGACAAATTCTATACATGTTAAAAATATATATATTTTGATTTCGATATTTTTTGATATAGTTATGGCGGGCAAATGGAAAATGCTCCATTTTCTAAATATTTTCAGACCACTTTCACGGAAAAAATCATTAAAAAAATATTGCTAAAAAAATACAAAATAAAATCCATCCCAAGATAGAATGACTACATCTAACGTTTCACCAAAGGAAAAAAAAATAATAAGTTTTTTCAAAAAAAAAAACTAAGTCATTTGGTCATCCAAAAAAAATGCTAGATTCTAAATGGCAATTTATATAAATTTTTCGGACTCTGATCTTATAAGTTTTTTGTAAAAAAAAAACTAATCATATATATCCAAGTGTTTAATTCCCGCCAATAAGCTAAACTAAAGTGATTCTCACTTTTTTAATTGAAATAACTAAAGATGTAGTATTTTAGGACTAGTGGAAACCTCCATTTTTAATTGAGTTATAACTAAAGATGTAAATGATGCTCAACTATGACATGGTTGAAGTGTAGTGTCATTTTCTCTAGTGTTGCTCAACTATGGGTGTCATTTTTGGTGTCAAGTGTGAGCCTCACTAACCCATAAGGGAAGGTTATGCCTTTTTCCTTTAAGCTCAATTTTTAATACATGAAATATAGTGTCAAGTACAACGGCTCTTCTTCTTGGTATAATTATAGCCAAGATAATGGGTGCTTACAATATTAGAGTTTTTGTATATTCCCAACTAGTCACCAACCAAATTTTAGAAGTTTACGGGACTAGAGCGGAGCACCTATAACTCTATATGTAACATCCTCATTTATGAGTTATAAATTAGGGGGAAAAAAATCATAATGTTCTCTGTTTTAAATTCACATAATTTAGAACACACATTCCTTTGCTAATCCATCACATAACATAAAACCATATGTAGTTGTAATGACTTAGTGTGATATTGATCTCTCATTTCATGACTCATTATTAAACTAATCTCTCATGTTTAACTTTTTCTTTTGTATATGAACTATACTTTGGTTCCTTTATCCTTTATGGATCATTCAAGTGTTACTATCTAAGAATATTATCTCGAGTATCGATTCTTGATACTCATCTAAAATATCGCAACCTTAGATCAGGTGATATAAGACAATGCAACCAATAGTTTGTGATACTTTGGCCAAAGTTTTAAACATGTTTACCATGTTTACATTCCTAGATGGCATACTCATTGAAAGGAATATGTCTTTCACCCCACTCAAACTATTATCTAGATTAGTATTCCTTGACTTATTTCAACCAATTCCAAGTCAAATTATCACACTAAATAGGGGCATCTCACACAAGCTAGTGCGACAGTCTACTTGTGGTGACTAAGGATAAGTAGACATACTCAATTTGACTCACATCGATTCGGGTGTGTTTATTCACCCTAGGTCAACATAAGTTGATGAATACACTCAACTATATGCCTATCTCAATTTAGAGTAAAAATGTGAACTGAAATTCCACTTATGACAGTTGAGTTAGAGGAGTTGAGTGGGATATTGAGGCATAGTGGCTGCTTCACAGTATCCACCTAATGACTTTCATCATTAAGAGGGTACTATGCAGCAACAACTATATTGCAATAGCCCACTAAGTACCTTTAACGTAACTGCCACACTTAATGAGCCATTTGTTTAATTAACTTTCAGCTTGTTAATTAATTTAATTTACATTACGCATCATATCTAGGGGATCAACTAAGTTTGAACGATAAATCCTTTAACAAAGGGTAATGCACCCTTACACCAATTGAGGGTATGCAGATCAATTTCACATTCATGTTTATGAACTCATTATTAATTAACCATTCGTTCATTTAGCCTTATAATTTAATCTGATTTAAGTAAGAAGAACATCATTAAGTCTTCTTTATTAAGTTTGTCTAATAGTACAAATCATATTGAATAACTTAATAGGTTGATTTAATGATTACCTTATCATTTAATTCCCTTCCTTATCATATTCCTATTATCTTCTCTCTTTACCATATATTGGTTTATACTTTAATAAATCAGTTTTCTTTTCAATATTATAGATTCAACTTATCAATATGAGTTAAGGATCATAGCTAATTCTTCCACTTTGTCATGTGTTGATTCTTAATTAAATAGATTTAATATCCAACAAGGTTTAGATATAACTATTAACATATGATAAAGACCATATCCTTGTTCATTGTTAATTAAGATAAGAAGTTATTTCTTTATCCACTTAGGATCTTATAGTTTCATTTACTAGTTCAAAAACATTCATTTGATTCAACTCTGATAAGGGATACAATAATAATTGTAATGCCTGTAATACATTATCCTCTCATTCTTAGTAATGTAGACTTTATCAAAATTATCACTTAAGTAGTTTACCATTATTATCTTTATATAGTGAACCTAGTGAAGAAGTTCCCTATCAAATCCACTCATAACCCAAAGTTATCTATTAATTCATATGTACTTTTGAATTATGTTTACATAACAAACCAACATTGAATATTCTAAAAATATATTTATCATTCAAATTCTAATTAACAATAAGTCAGGTTTGATGATGCGAGAATTTAATTTATTATAATAGCTCTAAATATTTCAGGTCAAAAAAAATGATATCATTTTTCAACATTTACAAAGTAAAATGGAACTGGGCCTTCATAGTGCTTAAAAATAATCATTTCAAAAGTTTTAACACTTCCAACTATTCTATTTAAACGAACCTCATCAATAAAACTAATGCAACTTTCTATATGTATTTCTTCTTTCATCTTTCACGAAATCCATCTACAAAATTGTTAGCATGTGTCAGTTCACAAGTAGTAAGCATGATAAGTACTATATCATTATAACAACATGCTTCTATTTCACATATTTCATAAAAGGAACTTCATTTATTAATGAAATTGTTCTATGTTTCAAATAGAACAACCTTCAAAGCATACCCAAAATTCACAATGACCATAAAAGAAAGGAAATCAACTAAGAAATTGGTAAGTTCCAAATATCATTATAATTAAAGTTTCAAAGAACCAATTAAGTTAAGGTCCATTTGAATTTTCAAATTTGTGGCATACATTCATGATTAATAGATACTAAACTAAGTAATACCTCAAAACACTATAGTAATCAATTATCTTGCAAGTCAAATGAACAAAGTTCTTATACAAGGCAAATATATAGATTCCAAATTGCAAATTCAATACCTATTAATATTTGAAGACAAGAAGAACATATGAGTAATGGTTATCTAATATAATAAATAATCGATATGACTTGTTATAAGATCAGGGTGTTTTCTTTTCTAATAAACCATTAATTTCCCATTACAAGAATTGGCAATGACACTAATATCATATCCAAGGGTTCAATAAAAATCCAAATAAACACAAAGGAGTTCGAATGAAGAATTCGACCTCCAATGACTTCACCAAGACAAATTGGGAAGTCATTTTAAAACAAAAAAGTCTATTACCCAATATTGTGACAATGATCTTCCTTAATTCAACCATAGAAAATGATGACCTAACTACCATATAAACCCTTTTGTTCCAAAAATAAAAAGTGAAACCACTTACGGTTGGATCAAACATTCAAATTTTGTTTCACAAATCCATAGAAGATCCACCGAGAAAAATGTTGTCAAATATGATAGGATTAAGCACACTTAAAACAACAAGATCATGGTTCGACTCACGGATTTTGAGTTCACAAAAACCTCCAAATAAGGATTCTACTCAGCCCATTCAATATATCTTGAAAAAATCGACAAAGCCATACACTAACTAGCAACTTGAAAAGCTAAACTAGAATATAATTATTATAAGATCAATATCAAAAAGGATTTTAACTATTTCAAGGGTGATGACCTACGAGAGGTCATTTTAATGACTCGAGTCCAAGAATAATCAATTAGTGAAACAAAAAAACCCATTAAAACACTAACCTAAAAGGGTAGTTATAAACAAGAAATAGTTAACCCAAATCAAAAAAGAAATACTAGGTTTCATATTCTATTAATCCTTCATACCAAAAGATTCGATATAATAAAAAACAAAGCACACCTGAGAATGGGTTTTTAATCGATTGTCGATTATTTTAATCTCTCGAACCGAGATTCACTGGAAGAATGGTCGTTAAGTCCGATATAAGACCCTACACCGATTCTTCTCAAGAACTCACATAAAATGTTGTCTTTAAAATTTAACTTAACGAGCAACAACACACACAGGTCACTATTTCATATGGGTACCAACCCTATAATCAGTATCTTCAAAATTATTACTAAAAGAAAGTTATATGCAACAAATAACCACAATATCCTATACAAACCATTTGCAATCCATAAAAATCAACTAGAAACAATAATCCAATGTTATTATTCATAATTAATGACCGATTCATATTGTTCTATCGAGTCAATGAAACCGACCCAAGCCATCAAAGTAAAAACAATGTTCACATGAATAACAACCAATAATAGGATATCCACAGTATCATTATAAAAATGATCACATACCCAAATCTTGTAGCCATATTTGTATATATTAAACTAAAAGAAAAGAAAAGCAATAACTAACCACAAAATTCAAACTCATAACATTTTCAAAAACTCTTAAATTTATTTTCATGAAAATGGTCAAATAGAGAAAGGTATTTTAATGAGTTAGAGCCTATCATGTCTGGTAGTGCTCCTATGAAACTATTCAGGGATTCTTGAGTTTCCCTTCAAGATTTTTCAACACAATCCACAAAAATTTGCACCCAAATCCTCAGAAACCCCCATAATTTTTCTCCCCATTTTCCTTTATAGCTTTAACAATAAAGTTTCCTCCATTATTTCCACCATGCAATGGAAAATTTAATAATTTAACCGAATCAAAATATTAGTTCGAAGAATGGAGAAACAACATGCATAGTTATTGAGATCAAAAATAAAAATGGAGTGTAAAACCAACTAGTTTCCTTTTCCTCCAAAACATATTGGTGCTTCCCTGGGTGGTTTCTACTCTTTGTTCGAAATAAATAAATTTCAAGATGGTTTTATAGTCCTCCAATAGATCTACCAACCATCGAGATAAATCTAACAACTAACAATTGGAAATCATGCATAATATTCTAACTAGCCAATCTAGAGTTTAGTGCCCTCCAAGTATGGCGCAAGATATCATTGAATTTCCTTTAATTCCTTAGTACAGTGTGGGTTGGTACCCAATAAACCATGCTCAAACCCTTAGGGTTTATGTAACCAGATTCAAAGTCTAGGTTAGGTTTAAGTCCACGTAGGTTTAGGTCCATTTTTAAAATATTTCCATCCTTAGCCTAGATTATAATATTAATGAATTCCTATAGGTATTATAATTCCCTTACTAAAAATACATCCAATCTTATCTTAGAATAATATGCATCTAGGATAGCTAGGTTTACGTAAAGAATAATTATCACCATAGTGTAGTTCCAGTTAGGTCACTACTAACATATATTAACTTAAAACATTTAACATGAACATTACTAACATATGCAAACATCAAAAAGTAATCATATCTCACTAAAAGAGTGCATGCACCAGATGCTATTAGGTGCTCCAATGGCATCATTTCCTTTGAGCCTAGATGAGATGACATGTTTGCAATTAAGATAAAGTTAATTAGACTAACAAAATGATTGTACATCATATCAATGAAGGAATGCCTTGGATCACTAAAATTGATCCAAGGTATGACTATCCCTTCATTAACAATGAATAAACCATGGTTCAGTTAAATAATGTAACTTAAGTATCTTACCAACATAGTCCTTAGGACTAAATTTACCTCAATTCTCTTGGTTTATACAGATTATACCAAAAACTCAACATAATGAGCATATGAATAAAATCCAACATTAGTACAATTCTGATATAGTATGACTTCAGCAGAGTTAGAAGATAAATCATTTAATCAACATCAAACATGATCATCAGTCAAGAGAGTAAACCGTCTCATAACAAAATTCATATATCAACGTTTGTAAATTTTAATTAAAGAATTTGGTTAAGATATCATTCACGGAAGAGGCATTACACTATAATACTTTCATACTTAACCTAAAGATATGTTTTGAATTCATATCCATTGAAGCTATCCCATGTGAACAAAACCTTTTCGCTGATTTCATGTCTACTTCCACTACTCACTTTTTTCCAAGTGGAGATTTGCAAGATACCAAGTTCACTGTTTGGTCTGACTCGAACCCCTAGTTCAAATAATTTCTACCAATCCAATTTTGGCATACGTTGAGACCGAGAATGAGCCTGCCACTTTACATTATGTGGAGAATGATGAGGCTATCTAGGACATCTTAATGCATACACCGACCTTCATCTTTCACATCACAAGAGGGGTTTCGCTCTCATACCTCACTCTTCCTCCTATTTTGTAGAGAACGTATGATTGGTCCTTCCTCATCAAAATTCCTTAATATATATAAAATAGAGGAGGAAGGAGAAATACAACTACCTCCAACCTCACATGATTTTTAAGAAGGTAATTCCTCTTTAATCAAAGGGACCATCGATATAAATATTGGGATGGAGGAAGACCCTAATATATTGAAACTTTGTTCTTCTTTAACTCCAAAAGAAGTGGAAATTCATATGAAGGTTCTCAAGGAGCATTCAAAATCCCTCGCATTTAGCTACAAAGAGATGATGATAATTTCTCCCAAGTTGTAGTCCATAATCTTGTAACCAAACTTGATTCCAAGCTCATCAAACAAAGTCAAGACCTATGAAGTGAAAAGTGGCTTTGATGGTAAAAGAAGAGGTTATGAAACTCCTAAATTTGGGATTCATCAAACCAATAGATTATTCAATGTGGGTATCAAACATAGTCCCCGTTCTCAAGAAGAATGGGAAATTTCAAATATGCATTAATTTTGAGGACATAAAAAAGGTGTGTCCCAAGGATGATTTCATGTTACCTTCCATCGATGTTATCGTGGATGCGACATCTGGATATGATCTATTTTCACTCATGGATGGTTTCTTGGGTTATAATCAAATTATAATCTTTGAGGAGGATCAGACGAAAACCATTTTCACTACTCCTTGTGGTACCTATTACTACACAGTCATGGCATTTGGTCTTAAGAACACTGGTTCTACCTATCAATGGGAAATGACCTATATATTTCATGGTATTATTCACAAGATTGTAGAATCATACATTGACGATCTTCTAGCTAAGGCCAAGAATCACTATGATCACCCCGAGGTGATTCACATCATCCTCTCTCATCTCATTGAATATGGCATCACATTAAATCCAAAGAAGTGTGTATTTGGAGTGACATGAAGGAATTTATTGGGTTACATCATCTCTTCATGAGGGATTGATGTAGATCTAGAAAAAAATTAGGTGGTCTTAGAGATGACTCCACCTATAGACAAGTCAAGAATCAGGTCCTTCCTTGGAAATCTCAGAGAAATCCAAAAATTCATACCTAATTTAACCTTCACTATTCATCCAATCAACAATTTGTTAAAGAAGGATTGTTGTAACATTTGGATGACTGAGTGTCATAAGGCATTTGAATCTTCAATTCATTTCCTATTATCACCTCCCACACTCATGCCACCTAAGGTGGATTATCCTCTCATCTTGTATTCTCGAGTTATAGATGTATCTCTAGCTTGCATGTTAGTACAAGAAGATGATGATAAATGTGAACGTGTATTTTACTTCATTAGTCACACCTTTCTAGGCTATGAGACATGTTATACATAGGTAGAAAAGGAATTCCTTTTTATAGGGTTTGCAATGAAATGTTAAGGAATTACATGCTTAAACAAAAATGCATGTGATTTTCAAAATGACCATCTTCAAACATTCTTAACATAGGGTTCCTTATCCATGAAATTTGACGCTTCATGACCCTAATGGGTGAGTTTGAGTTAAAATTTATCAATCAAAAGTCTCACAAAGGAAAAATCATTACAAATTGGTTAGCGAGATAACCCGTTAGATGGTAGAGATCTATTAGACTTGCATTTCCTCGATGAGTGTGTATATTACATTGAAAGTAGTCATCCCATTGTTGTGTTTCCATGGTATTCAGAAATATCAATTTCATTATGAACCACACATACCTTGAAGGGGAAACCTCATAGCAGAGAATATGGTTATGTGTCATTGCTTCCAAATATGTGATTATAGAACAAGTGCTTTATCATAGAGCCTTTGATGGAATCTTGTTAAGGTATGTCAATGAGGAAGAGTCAAAAATAGTATCTTTATATCCCACAGTGGAGTCTATGGGAGTCACTTTGGAGGGCATGCTATTGCTCATAAGATACATCGGATGGGTTATTTTTAGCCTACCTTAGAGCATGATGATGTGGATTATGTTTGCACTTGCCACAAATGTCAAGAATTATCTCATGAGATTCATATACCTACCTAGGCTCTACAACCTATTGCAACACCCTGGCCCTTTTCCACATGGGGTTTAGATTTGATAGGGAATTTTTCTCCCTCATCAATAGATGGCCACAATTTCATAATTATGGCCACGAATATTTCAAAAAGTGGGTTGAGGCCATGCCTCTTACCACCATTCTTGGGTCTGTGATCACAAAGTTCATCTTCAATCAAATCATTTATAGGTACGGGGTCCCATAGGTCATTATCTCATATAATGGCATGTATTTTTAAGAATGAAGAGGTGTGTGAGTTATGCACGAATTTCAATATAAACCACCACATAGCCTCTTTATACTACCCTCATGCCAATGGACAAGATGAGGCTAAAAACAAGACTTTAAAATATATTCTCCTAAAAATGGTCAAGGATAATAAACGTGATTGGCATTTGAAGTTATTTTCAGCCTTGTGGGCCTATAGAACTTTGGTAAGAACACCTATGGGGGCAACCCCATATTCCTTAGTGTTCGGTTCTAAAGTCATAATATTGCATGAAGTTGAGATATCAAGTCTTTGAATATCATTGCAAGGCATCTTAGGTGAAGAAGGATATCACGAGGCACAACTCATTGAGCTAGAAACCCTCGACAAAGATTGGATCAAAAATGAGCAACGACATAGTTTCTACGTTGACCATATGAGCTGGAAGTACAAAAATAAGATGTATGAGCATGAAATATTTGTAGGATATCTAGTACTAAGACTTGATAGATGGATAGATAAGAAAACCCGATAAGGAAGGAAATTCATGCCCAAGTGGTTACACCCATATCGATTCACGGAAGACTATAAGAATGGGGCATATCACCTATGTACATAAGAGGGTGAATAATTTGGTGAATCCATCAATTCACTTCACTTAAAATGTTACTACGCATGATCCATATGCATTTTCACTTTTATACTATTGCATATTCATTTTCATTCATTAAGTGCTAGATAATTTTGTAAATTTTTAATCAAAGAACTTATCTTTCAAGAAAATTTCAAAAAATTCTAAAAACATTGGCAAAACATTCAATCATACCTCTTCAAATATTCACAATATTATCATCATCATTTCTAATCATTTCATCATTTTGACAGGTTAAGACATAATTTTGAAATTAATCCTAAAAAGGCCTATATACTTGGTTCTTCTTGTATTTTTCTTCCGGCTTAGGTGTCTTTTCTCATAGTTTGTTCTAGAAGGTTCTTGGTGTCACATCTTTCCCGTAAAATCTATATCATAACAAGATCATTCTGAAACATGTTTACCTAGATCTCTTGTTCACATATCTCATCCTTTGGTGTTGAGCCCACACATCTTACTTGGTTTCTTGAGGTTGAGGTCGGGGAAAGTTTTCCTTCCCAAAAGAAAAATTTAAATCCAAATTCAAAAAATGATATAAGCTAATTAATAAATGCAAAATTATTTCATTTATAAATAAAACCACACTTCCTTGCCCCACCAATCTTCAATGATGAGCCCACGCTTCTTACTGGTAGTGTGAGGTTGGGAAATGGGGAATTTCCCTTACTCACCTATATCTTTTCCTCGGTGATGAGCCCATGCTTCTTATTGGTAGCATGGGGCCAGTATAAGGGTTCTCTTCAAATAAGTTAGTAAGTTGTAAGTAATATATTCAATAAAAAGTTCTTTAAAATCTTAAATCCCAAAAATTGAATTAGATGTGTATGTTCCAAAAGAGTTAAAACCTTAAAACCAATTTTTTTTCAATCAAGAGACCATCTATGGGTCTAAGTCTAGATAAAATTGTAATAAAATCACATTCTAGACTATGTAGTAAACTGTGTGTATAGTTAGGTTGTAGGTTTATAATTAGATTTTGGTCAAAATTTTGTCTTTCTCTCATCTCTTTCATTCATCAAAATCACACAACTCACATCCCTTTTGGCTCTTGGTGTTGAGCCCTCACATCTTACTAGTTGTGTGGAGTTAGAAGTGGAGTGGGTTCACTTCCTTATCATATCACATTCTCCACTTTGTAAACAAAACAAGAATTACCATATATTGTTTGGAAGACCAAAGCTTCAAGATTACATTGTGTTTGCATTAGCATCATATAAAACAAAATAGAAAAAATAAATAATTATGTTACCATATCATCATCCATAGAATTCATTCAAAAAGTGTATAAAATATTAGAAATTCTAAGCATCTACGAAAAAGGATGTTAGGAGTTTTCTCAAACATGTTGGATATTATAGGAGATTCATACAAGATTTTATCAAGGTGGCAGCAACACTCTTTGCATTACTAGGAAAGGATGCTGCCTTTGAGTGGACTAAAAAATGTGAGACTGCATTTCAAGCCTTGAAGAAAATGTTCTACTACCCTTGTATTAAGAGGTCATGATTGAAACTTTCCATTTCACATCCATACTGATGCATCGACCATGTGATTGGAGTTGTTTTAGGAAAGAAGGATGGATTTTTAAACTATGCAATTTATTATGCTATAAATAACTTGTAGCAAGTTGAACTCAAAGGAGTTATTAGTAGTGTTTATGCTATCGATAAATTCAGACACTACATCACAAGTTATCTAGTGTACATTCACACTGATCATGCAACAATTAAATATTTGATCAACAAACCAATTGTAAGCAACAAAATAATTATATGGTTGTTACTCTTACAAGAGTTTGATGTCACTATTGTTTGACAAGCCTAACAAGGACAACACGGTAGTATATTTCCTTTCAAGAATGGACATCGATGATGAAGAACAGGTAGTTGATGAATCTTTCCCAAATGAGCACCTATTTTCCATTTCTACCAAGAACACCTTGGTATGTTGATATAGCTAATTATTTGGTCTCAGGTAAAACACCTCCACACTACCTATATTCTGAAAAGAAATACATAGTTGAGAAAAGTGTGAATTTTTCTTGGATAGTTAGATTTCTATTTCACACATGATAGGATAATGTCATGAGAAGATGTATAGATGATGAGGAAATTTATGATGTCCTAAAATCTTGCCATAGTGAACCATGTGGAGGACATTTTCTATAAAAATAAAAACACATAAGGTGTTGACAATAGGTTATTATTGGCCAACACTACATAAGGATGTAGCACTATACACCATAAGGTGTGATAGATGTCAAATAATGGGTAAGCCTACTAGATCATATGAGATGCCATTGCAGCCTCAGTTGGTATTATAGCCATTTGACAAATGGGGCTTAGAATTCATTGGTCCTATAGATCCTAAATCCCAACAGAAGGAATACATCTTGGTGTGCACAGATTACCTCACTAAATGGACAGAAGTGAAAGCATTTCCAAATCAAAGAGTGATAAAGTTTCTAAATTATTATACAACCATATCTTTACAAGGTATGGAGTACCAAGAGATATTGTTACAGATCAAGGTACACACTTTACTACTAAAGTTATTTCTGATCTAGCTAAGGAATATGAAATCAAACATAGGAAGTCTACACCTTATCATCCCCAATCTAATGGCCAAGTTGAGGTAAAAACAGAGAAATAGAATCCATCTTGATAAAAACTATTGCACTCTACGGGAGAGATTGGGAAAATAGGCTTCCAAAGGTAGTATGGGAATTTAACATAACATGGAAAATAAAAAATGGATTCACACCATTTGAAATTTTGTATGGTGAAATTTTTTTCTCCTATTGAATTTGAGCACAAGACACTAAGGAATGCACTTGAAATAGGCATATTTTTATGAATCTCAAAGATAAAGGATTCTCTAACTCAATGAGTTGGATGAAATGAGGAGATAAGATGTGCATAATACAGAGGTAGTGTAGAAGCAAATAATTAAATGGCATGATAGGTTCATCAAGACAAGTAAATTTCAATAAAGTGACTGGGCCCTCTTGTTTGAATCAAAGTATAAAGACCACATGGAGAAACTCGGGACAAGGTGGCTAGGTCCATATGAGATTGAGAAAATATTTCCCAATAGAGCTGTAAAACTCATCACCATAGATCATGTGAGGTCAAGTTATTGGTCAATGGTCATAGGTTGATATTGTACAAAGAAACCAACCGATGGAAGTACCTTCATGTAGTAGTTCAGAGAAGGACAAAATAAGATGGAAATAAGGATATCGAGACAAAATAAAAAATTTAGCCTGTTGTTTCATCTTCTAAAATTTCTGAGGATTGAGATATTTTGATGGCCTTGGTATATTTATCTTGTTGAATACTTAGGGTGAATAAAATTTTTTTATCAACCCTCTTGTTGATTAGAAAAACTTAGCTAACATTTAATTTTCTTATAATTTCTATTTTACAGGATTGATGCTTATGATTGCAAGAGTGCAGTCTCTGACACAAGGAGATGATCCAAAGATTGGATGTTCCACTTACAAGAGCATGAAGAAAATATTTGTTTTGTTTTCATATTTTGAGGAACTCAAGATTTCATGAAGAAAATAAGGAATATATAAACGTGTGAGTGATGATCAAGATAGTTGGTACCCCAACAAGTCAGCATTCTCTCTCCAAGAGTTATTTGATTTAAGAAAGGATCCACCAATAAAAATTATACAAATGCTTCCAACATCACAACAATATCCAAAACATCATAGAAAATCATCATGTAGAAAGGTTGCAATTATAACAAAGTATTTCCATTCATCATCCTAAAATGCATTGATATAAGTGCACTCCTACCACTTTATTAAATTATTATTAGTATGATTATTATTAATTAGTATTTATGCCACACTATCATGTCTTTAATTACATTGATACACCACCACCCTTTAAGTTGTGAGGTGTCATTACACGTCATCCCACTCTACCATACCACTTTACCTCATGCACTTGTTGTAATCAAATCAATTAAATGCATCTCCTCTATTGTGTTGCATGTGAGTCGGTCTCAAAATTCAAAAACAAGGTACTCAAACAATCCCCCACAATTCAATTTTTGCATCATTCCTCCAAAACTATGTGATTATTACTAGAGCCAAGCAAGTTACATAATTGAGAATGGGGGTGACTTGATATGCCATGAGCCAACAGAACATTCCCAAATTCTCAACCAACCAAAAATTTTGTAATATTTCCAAAACAGTGGATGGTTGGATTACATTAGCAAATTTTCAGGGTTTTAATGAGTCTATGGTCAAATAATTTTCTGCTACACTCAAATATGGTGAAGCTAAGATCAAGGGCTTATCGTTGAAAGTGAATGATAAAATATTGGCTATAGTAACTAGACTTCTTGTAGAGGGTGAACCCTTTCCTGATAAATTCAATCCAGAGGCAGCCAAATGGGGAATTCATGATGTATTCATCAATGACCACTAAGGTACATATAGAACCTCTCTCAAACCTCTCTAGGGATGAAATTGAAAAATTATATTATTAAGTATTTTACCTATAAAGGTAGGTATTCTAGACTAAATACAATCCACTTCAAATTACGTAATCATCTAAAGAATAATAGGCATGTCAATGTGACTAATTTCTTAAATGATATCTTGAAAAAGATGAGTAAGGAAGCATAAAGAGGAAGGCCAACATTTTCATACCAATTTATTATTACTATGGTAATAAAACACACCTTGTAGAGATAACATCATGAACTGAAATGGGAGTATTTTGCAAAGGCCAAGCATATTGATGAGTATTTAGGACATAAAAGGAAGAGGAGAAGAAGTCCTGGAATTTCTTCCACCTGTGCATTTAAACCCAAAACTTCAACTTCTTAGCCTAAATAAACCCCTATTTTTAGAACTTCCCAACTTCTTAACTAAACCTTGAGCCAATATCACCTGAGATAATCTTTATCACCAAAACTCTCCTAAAAATTTATACCCCTGAGTCATCTTCTTCCAAAGGTATAAGGAAATCTTCTCGACCCACTTCCACACCATCAAGAAGTTCCCAAAGACTACATGATAAAATGCCAAAAGGGTAAGTGCAGGGAAGTTGATGGACAAATATAGGGTCATCCGTGGACATCATATTACAAATAACAACATAATATCAAATTGTAGGGATTATTAGCAATACATAACTCAAAATTAGATAAAATTATATTAATATGAATTGTAGCATCCGGAATCTAGTTTCTAAAATACTAATTTTTGTAAAAAATGGACAATATTAGCTATATTAAACACTCAAAATTCAATGACTTGGTAATTTTTTTAAAAACGTCGATAAGATTATAGTCCGTTGCCCACAATTTGGATGACCAAAAATTGATATATATTTTTTTCCTTTGGTGAGAAGTTATATGCCACTATCTATCTTGGGATGGATTTTATTTTGTATTTTTTTGAGTAATATTTTATTTTTATGATTTTTTCCGTGAAAGTGGTATGAAAACATAAAGAAAACAGAGCACTTTCCGTTTGCCCGCCATAACTTCATCAAAAATATTGAAATCAAATAAAATTTTTTTGAACATGTATATAAGTTCACCATGGTTGGGATGGTATAATTTTTATCACATTCGATAAGTGAAACAAATTTCAGTCTTAAACGTAGACATAAACATTCACGGGAAAAAGTGTTAAAAGACCTACTATTAGTAAAAAATTATAAAATGATATTTATCCTCTTCTATTCACTTTAAAATCAGTATTTATACAAAGCTAATAGTCTCCCCTATGCAATGGTACCATTTTTGTGACATAGTTTTTACTTTTTGGCATGGTTCAAGTCCGCGGAAGACTAAATTTGATGTTTTGTTGTTTTTAATGTAAAATTCAGGATTTGATGTCCACTTGATTGTCCCCCAACTTGGTGCACTTACCCAAAAGCCCACAAAAACTCACACCATATCACTTGACAATGATGTGGAAGTTGTTGAGGAAAATATTGAGGCCACCGATGGACTTAGATCATGGAGGTGTTAATGTTGCATTTCATGAGCAATAAGGTCTTGGGGAGCCCATGCAGGGTATGGAAGAGGAAAAGAAATAAGAAAGTGGTGAGAAAACTATACAGAATGCCATTCTAAGTACATAGAGTAAGTGGTAAAGACAATTCATGTTGGGGTAATTCATGAAGAGCATGAAGGAGAATAAGTTGAAAAAGGTACTAAGGAAATAGTTCTTGTAGGTAAGGGTTAGGAGGAGAAGATAGTAGAAGAAAATGACAAAACATTACTAGAAACAAAAGATAATGAAGGAGAAATTGGTGAAAGTATGCCTTAAGTTATTCAAAAGGGTACTAAACACCTTTTCCATGGAATTGAAGAAGAGTGATGTCTTAGGAAAATGAGATAGTACATGAGCATGTTCCTATAGTTACTAATGAAATAGTTGAGATAGTACTAGAGATGACACCACCATTGTTGTCACATGTTAGCATGCAACAATCATATGTAGCCCCATTGCAGGCACAAATTGTCATTCAAGTCTCAAGAAGTTGTAAAAGATCCCATCAAACAAGCTTGTAGGGAATATGGCAACACAAAATATGTTGCTGACTTATTGGGTCTCTAAATTTGAAACCTATTTTAATAGGTTAAAAGGAAAATGGGAAAGAGAAAATGAAGAACTCATCTTCTAGCACCAACAATAAATTGACGAAAAGACAGGGGAAATTAAGTAAAAGATAAAGAGATTAAAAGGCTAAAGAAAAATTAGGAAGAGACACTTAAAGTGGCCTATGATATATTCAGACACATGTGTCCTTCCAATGTCTATGCCATTTCTTAAAAGAAAAGACTTTGCAGATGAAACTTACATGTGTCAACTCTGACATTCCATTTGACATTACTACAGCTAGGATCTTCTTTAGATTATATCTAAAAATTCCTCAAGAAATTCAATTCATGTTATGTGATATGGATTGGATTCCAATT
Organism: Taxus wallichiana var. yunnanensis; assembly: GCA_018340775.1. Taxonomy (NCBI): domain Eukaryota; kingdom Viridiplantae; phylum Streptophyta; class Pinopsida; order Cupressales; family Taxaceae; genus Taxus; species Taxus wallichiana. Next base: position 641,308,769 of record CM031240.1, read on the forward strand.
TTCTACATTGGAGATGTCTAGGTTAAGGCACTTATTTCTTATTTCATGAATTAATTGGATTGATAGAGAAAAAATGGAAGACTAAAGGCACTTATAGAAAGTTCAGCCATTGAATCAAGGTTGAAGCTTCAAACAAAAATATAATTATAGAAGAGTATGGAAAGTATATGGAACACAAGGAGATCGGAAAGAGGGTATGAAAAATTATAAAAGAAACACACGAGGAAGTAAGAGACATGATTAGAAATAGTGGAAGGGAAATAGTAAAATCATGTCAGATGTGTTGGAATGAAATGACTCTTGAAATGCAAAAGAAGGATATGCACTCCTATAATAATATCATACAAACTTTAAGAAGGGTAAATTTTTACATTGATATTTCTATTAAATGTGCAAATACTTGGTTTCCAATGGGTTATCACCCACCAATATTCCACTTCCTTATACCACATTGGTCTAGTGATCAACCATTATATTAGATGATACAAGATAGGGTTTTGAACAAGTTTAGGTTGAATGGAGGGTACTTCTTCACATATCTAGTTGGGATAGACATTCATTTGATTTTAGAAGAATCTATAACACCATCTAGGAGGAACCAAAGAAATTTGAATCGGGACATTCAACAAGATAAGCTTGGGGTGTGATGAGTTGATTAAATTCCTTGTATAAACAACTCATCCTTTGTACTTTTTTGAGCCATTGAGACTATGTCATTGTATTTCCTAGTCATAACTATTGAACATCATCACCATACTTGAACTCATTAGCATAATACTTATTAATATAGTTATTACTAGTTGACTTTATTTTGTGGTATTGTGAGTACACATTTATTCTCTTGATTACAATAAGGTGTTTAAATGATGCTTTGTATGATGCCAACCTTGTTTGCAAGAAAATTATTATATGCAGCAACTCACATGTAGCTAAAGGATCCATACAAAGCAACCCATCCATAGCCAAAGGAATCATCTATAAGCGACTCACATGCAGCCAAAGGATGTGTCTGTAGTAAAGAATCTGTAGCCAAAGGAAGTCACACACATCAAATAATCTCGTGGAACGTGGACATAGCACTTGAGTTTGTACGTGTCGATGGAAACAACAATTACAATTAAAACATGATAACTAGGATATGACTCAACTCCAACATCTAATTATGTGTTTCAACTTAACAAGGAACTAACTAATTAAATTCATGGTTTATGTAATGATTGATCAAACTGATCGGTTACTTAAGTTATATGATTGACATCTAAAAAGTTGTTGATTAATTTTGTTACATTCATTTAGTCTCTGGATTATTTGGTTGAGATATTTTACTTGATTTGATTCAAACTCTTTTTCTTCACGCTTCTACTATAATGAAAAGTATAAAAAGGAAAAGGTTAATGTTGATAAAAAGATAGGAGGAGAATATAGATCTGAAATAGGGAAAAGAGAATACATTGATTATTGTATTCCCAATTGTAATCTTCATGTCAATGTAATAAAAGTATGAGTTATGTTCATTATCTATAGTCACAAGCCTTTGGAGGGATTAACACCTAAGGTAGGGCCCACTTGTGGTTTGCTAACCCCTCCATCATTTTTTTGATTTGATTTATTGTATGATTATATTAGAAATAACTCATTTATTTATCTACATTATGAGTGTACATGTTTTACCTTATCCATAATATTTACTCCCAGTTTGAATTTAGTTTGTTTCCACTCATTTTATTTATAGAATTGTAGTGACACAATATATCTTCCTACCTCTTGAATATATTTAATTGTGCATATAGAACTGACATTATTTAAAGTATGCATCCCTTGATTTGATAATTAAATGACTATAGTTTAATTAAAAACACATTAATTGCTACAAGTTAATTTGCACCACCAACATGTAAAGTACAAACATGTAAACAAGATATGAGTTAAGAGTGACTTAGATTGTATCGGGAGATCTAGAATTATTTTGGGATGGAATACAAAATAGAAATTTTTGAACTAGGTTTTGTAACCTTTGTTTAAGAAAATGGAATATCGAACCTCTTTAGATAGAACTTCCCAAATTGGGACGAGGATTTCCCCAAGTGCTAGTTTTTTATATGGGTGTTGGTGTCCACGAAATTTCTATGATTCTTCTCTTTTCGGGTCTAAACTTGTCTTCTTCCTTTCATTTTTTTCACTTCAAATATTTTTTATCTTTCTCAATGTTAGATATCATAAGCATTGAGATGGGGCAATGAATCATTTCTAATCTCAAATAAGATATTTTCAAACTTTCTATCTTGCTTAATTTGAATTAGTAGTTAGATTAAGAGCACAAGAGAAACTTCAAACAAGCAACACAAAATAGTAGAACACACAATTTATAGTGAGAAACCCAAGAAGGGAAAAACCCACTTTGAAATCAACCTCTTTATTTAGAACACCAATTCTAAATACTGATTTACAAATGATCAAGCACCCACTTGATCTATGAAGCACCAACTTTAGATGACACCTAACACCAACTAGATGAAGGACTGAGCACCCACTCAGTTGATAAAGAAAGAAGCACCAACTTCTTCTAGCCTAAACACCTATTTAGACAATTCAAGCATACATGATGATCATATTGTTGGCTTGTTACTATGTGAACTCGTTATGATCACTTTACTATCTCAATGTACATGTTTCACTGATGTTGCACCCTATAAATATCATTGTATATAAACCCTGTATATCTCGCCTTCTATTTCAATCCAAAATTTTGTATATCAGTCATCTCTTAACTCAATCAATGATTTTCATAATAATGTAGACCTCTATTTTCATGTATGTTTGTTCACCATTTACTATTTTTCCTCTTACATTATCTATAACATTCTCAATTTAGTCAAGACTATATATCTCTTGTATTTTATGCACTCCATGTTATCTATTTCATTTTCCTATGTCATTCACCCTTTATTTTCTTGAGTTCATTTTCTATGTTCTTCTCTAACTTATTTCCATAGCATGCAAGTTTCCAATCTACCTCTCTCACTTTTATATCTTCAATTTACATCATATCTTTAGTGTCTATTCACTTCTCTATATATTAACGTAGTCATTCCACCTTATTTTTATAAATAAGTATGAATTATAACACCCACATGTATTTTCACCTTCTCTATATTTGTCCCATTTCATTATACCAACTTATAAGTGACCATTGTTCTCAAACAAATATATGACTATTCACCTTCAAAAATATTACTCTTTACAAACTCCACCCATGCCACTTTAGCTTATTGTCTTCCTTGACCTTGAGCTCCTTCACTATAAGACAAAATAAAACTCTTCACCTCCTTCCTCGCTTGACTTGTGCATCTTCATAATTCCATCAAGATCTCAACAGAGAATTTTTAAGGTGAAGAAGACCAAGTCTGACCTTTCAAGTTTCTTCTTCTAGACATAGTGGATTAAACATGTGAACCAATTTCAAATAATCCCTTAAGAATCTTCAACATCCTTTTTCTCAAGTATAATTGAACATATACTAATTGTAAGCACATAAATGTATCATACTTACAATGCAACCTTGTATTGTCTTAATGAGAAATTTTCTTCATTCATTTACCAAAACTCTACATTGTGAGATCATTCATGTATTCAATACTTGTATATAAATAATTTTATATCTTCTTGAGCAGGGCTGAGATTCATTTTTCTTTTAGAGTTCACTAGAGCAAAAATTAAAACCTTTAAACTATGTCTTGAACCTGAAATACAGTTTTGTAGACAAAGACATCCCCTAAATATTGTATGCATCATGTTATTCACTCTGAAAAGGTTCTCTAGGATCTTTTTTGGATTGAATGCACTTATAAAAATAAGAATATACACTTACAAATGTGGAGAAGTTGTTAAACCTAGCAATCGTGAACCTATGCGGCATATAAACCGTTATGGAAAAAGAAACTCTTACAATCACTTGGAAGCCACTTTTTTAAAGTATGGAGTTTATATTTTAATCTTATTTAACTTTTTTCAACATAATTCCATAGGAATGCCATCCTCTTTTGCACACATTAACTCATAAACTAAGAAATTACCCATTTACTAGTTGAAGGAACAATTGTGCACATTTTTATAATTTCTGAAATTATATCTCACACTATACTTAATCATTTGCAAAATTATTTTTGAAAACATTTTATAATCACCCTACAGAGATATCTTCCAATTTTCATGAAATTTGGTTGGTTTGTTTGTGAGAACTGAGAAAATAGATTTCTGAAAACCATAGATCAGGGTATTATCTCAGTCAATGCCCGAGAGAATACAAGAAGAAAAATATCCTTTTTATTTGAATGAAACAAAAAAATCACATCTCATTGATTATAACATTCTTCCTTTACCTTCTCCATCCTAGAATCAAGCTTGAAACTTCTCCAACGATTGTCAAATTTTGACTGTCTCATGTACAGTGGAGTAAGAAATTTGGAGCAAGTTACGAATTACAATTAGGGTAAATTTAAATGTTGAATTTCTCTAAGAGTTTAATAAATATGTTTATACTTTACTCCAAATTGGAACTTTCATCTAGATACTCTACTCTAAATATTGAAAAGAATAACAACACAGATGCACACTTGTAATTGAGAAAAACATTACTCAAGAGTCCAAGAAAACATGGAGAAATGAGTTTACACTTTAATATTCACTTATCAACCATAATAAATAATAAAATACCTTAAAATAATTTTAAAGGAGGAATACTATTATGTTTTTGCAACCATTACACCACTGTAGGGGTCTTGTACAAGACTAAACCAGTTAGGCTTAAGAGAACAACATTGCCACTTCAAGACACCTAAAACATTTACTTGATAAACTCACCTTGACTCCTTGTTCTTATCATCAATAGAGCATAAAGATTTTCTCAGATGTTCCCTGCCACTTTTATCACTCAATATATTTTTAAATATCAAGCACAACTCAACTTGGACCTTATTTACTAAGACACATGTCAGCAAGGAGAAGAAGCATATCAAAGAAATACTCATAACTTTCTTAAAACAAGTCCAATTGTCCTAAAATTTTTTGCATTACCTCAGGATTGGATTATACTACAAAAATTTCTTATATGATTTATCTAAAGAATCCCTCATATTTTTTCTTGAGACCTAAGAAGCTAAGAACCTCAAAAATTATTTTTCAAGAATGTTGTTTTAGAAAAACTTGAATAACTCAAAATACCCATTACATAATCTGATGAAATTTGACATGGAGAATTACAATACATCCCTATACACATTCCAAGTGTTGGTTATCCATAGGTTTTCCTATAATTCCCTAACCAATCTCATTTTGAAGAAAGAACTGGGTTCCTCGAGGGAAGTTTTGGCTAGAAGTAACATTTTACTCCAAAACTGTTTCTTGACTTTTTGAGCCTTAGAATGAGTTCATTCAATTTTTATACACATGATCCAAGCATTTCACTACTTAAATTTACACCACAGAGACTCACATGAATCCCATGCACTTAAAGGACATCAATTTGGATTAGCATGGATTAACAAGAAACCAGAGACACACAGTGACTTGCTGGACACACTACTTACATGACAAAGAAGCACTGTGACAACACAGAGACATCAATGACAACCAAAAAATTAGGTAAAAAAACTCCCCTTTGTTATTTATGTTAACACCCACACAAGCCAAGATAAATTGATGAAAACATGACAACCCACATGACAAACCAATAACATATTCATGTTCCCCATGTACATATTCTCCCCCTTTAACATCCATGAAAAATATGGGACACACAAAGAAATGACAAGAAACAACATGAGAGAATGCATACCTCAAGATTTCTCCCCTAGGCTTTAGGCATAAATTAGACAAAAACAAACACCATGCATGACACACGACCATTTAACAAGACTAATATGAATTTATACCTGAACTAACCAAGGCCATATATTCAACAAACTTGATAAAAAAACAATAGTCATGAACAACACCATGAGCTAGTAGACTAGCTCCCCCTCTCTTGAATCTCTTTTTAGCACATTACAGGAGATGATTTTGCAAGAAAAATTCTCCCTTGAGTTTTCCAAGACCTCTTAACAGCTAGTAGGATCAAGAATGACTCCCAATTCATCCCTGAGATGCTCAAATGTTGCCTTTGGAAGTGGCTTTGTCATAATATCTGCAATCTCTTCTTTTGTGCTCACATATACAAGGTTAATCTTCTTATCATTCACTTGTTCCCTTAAGAAATGAAATATGATTGGAATATGCTTAGTATTTGAATGGAATACTAGATTTTTAGAGACACTAATGGCACTAGTGCTATCACAAAGCAAGGGATTTGGTTCATCAAATTTTACCTTGTAGTCTTCCAAATTTTTCTCATCCAAAGAACTTGAGTGCAACACATGGAAACAACTATGTACTCTGCTTCACAAGTAGATAATGCCACTGAAGATTACTTTTTTCTCAACCATGACACTAGACATTTTCCAACAAATAAATCTCCACCACTTGTGCTCTTCATGTCATCAATATTTCTAGCCCAATCTACATCAGTGTATGCTCTTATATTGAATTCTTTGCTTACAGGATACCAAAGGCCATACTCTAAAGTTCCCATGAGATATCTAAGTATCCTCTTGACTACCTTGAGATGTGTTTCTCTTGGGTCTTCTTGAAATATACCTACTAAAACCATAGCTTGTATTATATATAGCCTTGATGTAGTGGAATAGAGAAGGTTGCCTATCATAGATATGTATAGTGTTTTGTCCACTTTTGGTGAGTCATATTATTTTCTCAACTTGCATCCTACCTCCATTGGTGTTCTTATAGGTCTACAATCTTCCATTTTGAATATTTTTAACATTTCCTTGATGTATTTAGCTTGAGATATGAAGATACCTTGATCTGATTGGTTTATATGAAGTCCTAGAAAGTATGAAAGATCACCAAGCATAGACATTTCAAACTCTTTACTCATCACATCAGAAAATTCACGAGTCATCCTTTCATGATCTCCTCCAAAAATAATTTCATCAACATAAACTATCACAATTAGCAACTTGTCTTCTTCTTCCTTGATGTAGATATTTTTATTAGCCACTCCCTTTCTAAAACCTTTCTCAATAATATAAGCATACAACCTGTTATACCAAGCCCTAGGAGCTTGTTTGATCCCACATAAATCCTTTTTCAACCTACATACATAGTCATTATCTCCACTCAAAGATAATCCTTTGGGCTGCTCAATGTACACCTCCTCATTTAAGTTGTCATTTAGAAAGGCAAATTTGACATCCATTTGAAAAATTTTGATTTTCTTATGAGCTACATATGCCAAGAATAATATGATTTCTTCCATTCTTTCCATTGGTGAAAAGGTTTCATCAAAATCAACTCCTTCCATTTTGCATAGCCTTTACACACAAGTCTTGCTTTATTTCTTGTCACTTCACCTTTTTCATTCATTTTATTCTTGAAGACCCATTTTGTTCCTATGACATTCTTGTCTTTTGGCCTAGGCACAAGCTCCCATGTTTCATTCTTCTCAATTTGGTCAAGTTATTCATTCATTGCATCTATCCAATGTTTTTCATTGCATGCTTCTTTCACATTCTTTGGTTCTATCATAGATAAGAGGGTTATGTCTTCATTGTTTTTTGACTTCTTAGCTTCCTTCTTGTGAGCACACCACCTTCTTTACTCCCTATAATCAAATCTGCAGGATGGTCTCTTCTAAATTTCCTTGAAGGTGTCTTGGTGTCATGCCTTTCTTTTTCTTCTTCCACTTTTTCTACCTCTTCATGTGTGCTTCTTGTTTCATCATCATTTTCAATGGTATGTGCATCATCTTCATGGTTTTCCTTAGGCTGATTTCTAATTTTTGAAGGTTGAGTTTCATCTATTTTTACATTTTTGCTTTCAACCACCTTTTGAAGCCTCTTGTTGTAGCATCTATAGGTTGCACTAACTAATGAATAACCAAGAAATATTCCCTCATCACACCTAGAATCAAACTTTCCCAAATTTTCTTCATCTCTCTTGATGTAGCACTTGCTCCCAAAGACTCTTATGTGCTTCACATTATTTGGTCTTCCTTTCCATAGTTCATAGGGTGTTTTGTTGTTATCTACTCTTAACTGAGCTTTATTTAGAATATAAACAGTTGTGCACATTGCTTCACTCCAATAGCTATCAAGAAGTCTAGATTCATTCAACATAGTCTTGCTCATTTCTTGCATGGTCATGTTCTTTCTTTCAACCACACCATTTTTTTGTGGTGTCCTAGTAGCTGAGAATTGCCTCTGAATTCCATGTTCTTTGAAGTAGTCATAAAATTCATTGGACAAAAATTCTCCACCCCTATCTGATCTTAAACATTTTATTTTTGTGTTCTTCTCATTCTCCACAAGTGCTTTGAAGGCTTTAAACCTATCCAATGCTTCTAATTTGTGTTTTAAGAAAGCTACCCATGTCATCCTGGTAAAATCATCAATTAGAAGCATGAAGTACTCATCACCTTGCATACTTTCAGTTCTTGTAGGCCCACATAAGTTTGTATGAATCATCTCCAAAGGTTGAGTAGTTGAATACTCTTTTGATTTGAATGTCCTTCTTGTCTATTTTCCATGTAAACAAGCTTTACACATAGAATCTGTTGGTTTCACAATTTTTGGCATATTTCTAACTCCCTCTTTAGCACTCAATTTCACAATATTATCAAATTTGATGTGTCATAATCTCTTGTGCCATAACCAGCTGTCATCTAGTTTGCTTGCAAAACATTTTTCTTTGTTTACCTCTTTGAGCACATACATGTTATTTTTGTCTTTTTTTCCTTTCCAACTCTCTTCCCTGTTTTTCCATCAATAATTTTACACCCTTTATCATTGAAAATCATATTATAGCCTTGTTTTCACATTTGGATAACACTTAGCAAGTTATGTTTGAGCCCTTCAACATATAGCACATTTTCTATAACTTTTTTCCATTATCAAGACTAAGAGTTCCCTTTCCCACAATATTTGCAGAATTATTATCACCAAATCTAACATCCCCTGAAGCATTATTTGACAAAGAAATGAACTTACTTTTTTCACCTGTCATGTGACTGGAGCAGCCACTATCCAAGTACCAAATCATCCCTTCATCTTGCACATGAAAAGCAATTTGAGCTATCATACCATTTTCTTCTTTCTTGTTTGATCTATCTTTCACCACATATATCCACTTGCTTTGTTTGGGTGTTTGTGAGCTGCACATGCTAGCTATGTGACCCTCCTTTTGACATTTTTAGCACACTAGATTGTAGCTTATTCTTGTATGTTGCAAGTTAAATTTTCTTCTATTTCCTCTAGAATTTCTTCTACATTTCTCAGCTTTGTGACCAAACATATTACAAGAAAAACAATAACCATAGAAGGAATGAGAGTACCTCATAGCATATGTGATTATTAGAGGGTTTTCCTTCTTTTTGTAGATTTTGTGGCCTCCTTGTTCATGGTGTATGAGATGCTTGATGTAGAATTTTCTTCTTTCTTCTTTGATGGTTCATCTTCCTTATTCTCTTCCTTGAAACCAATACCTATTTTGTCACTTACATCCCTTTGAGTGCTTAGAATGTTTGTTAGGACACTTGAGCTCCTTTCTATCTTCTCATACATCTTGATTTTGCTATTTGTCTATTCTAATTCAGCCTTGTGGAGTTCTAAATCTGATTTCAACCTTTGACATTCTTCTTCCTTTGTTTTGTAGGATTGGAAATATTTTCCATCTGATTTTCAAGCTCCTTGAGTTCATTCATTTCATCTTCTTCTTTTTGGATTTGTTTCTTTTCAAGAATGTGGATTTGTTCTTCATAATCCTTTAGGGTGCATTTTAACTTTTGGTTCCTTCTTCTGTAAATTTGGAGTTCTTCAAGAGCACTTACTAATTCAACCTCTAAATTTACTTGTGCCTCTTCTTCATTTGAATCTTCATAGCTGATCATATTCTTCCCTTTATTTCTGCATTCATTTGAAATTTCTAGAGCCATAAATAAAGTTTCACTTTTAGCTCCATCACTCTCACTTTCTGAGCTTCTTGAATCACTTGATTCTGAGTCACTTGAATTTTCTTTAGAATAGAAGTTTTTCTTATTCTTGAAATACTTCTTCTTGTTTCCCTTCTTCTTATAGTCCATATTTTTCTTACCATGTTTATGATATTCTTCTTTACATTCAAACTCAACCTCCTTATTTTTTTGGGACATTTAGTAGAAAAGTGTCCTACTTGACCACAATTAAAGAATTTGAAAGGAAGCTTACCTTTATATTTTCCTTTTCCTCTTCCCAATCTTCTTACAAACAAAGCTTCAATCTTCTTAGCATCTTCTTCATTCTCTAAATTTGATTCCTCTTTTCTTTCTTGGAATGAATCTCTTTCTTAGCTTTGAAGGAAACTTCTTTCTTGGTTTATTTGGCTCCAATTGTCCTCATTTCATAAGTTGATAGAATGCTTTGTAATTCATCCAGTCAAAGTTTTCATGTCTTTTTCTTCCTCAATGGCTGAGAATTTTGCATCATATTTGGAGGTTAAGGATCTCATAATTTTCTGAACAATGATTGTCTCTTCTAGCTTCTCACCTAAGCCTCTGATCATGTTTATAATCTCATCTACTCTCTACATGTATGTTGTTATGCTTTCATCTTCTTTCATCTTTAAGCTTTCAAATTGTGCTCGGTAGGTCTATAATTTTTGCAAGCTTCAATTTTTCATCTCCTTATAAATGCTTTATAGTTTGGTCCAAATTTCCTTGGCTATGGTACAGTGCATTACCTTTATAAATTCAGTTTCATTCAACCCACATAAAATTTCATTCATGGCTCTTGAGTTATTCTCATATTCAATCTTATATGTTACATATGTAATTGGAGTGGCTAGAGGATTGTATCCTTTTCCACACTTTCCCATATGTCAAAACCAAGTGACTTGAGATAAATATTCATTCTTATTTTCTAAAGTGCATAATTTGTTCTTGTAAAGAGTGGTGACCTTGAGATTGATAAACCACCTTGAGCTTGATTTTTTCCATGCTTATGAAGAGAGGATCACCTTGAAGTTGTTAAACTTTCATTGAAGGCCCTGCTTTGATACCAATTGTTAGATATCACAAGCACTGAGAGGGGGTGAATCAGTGCTAATCTCAAATAATATCTTTTCAAACTTTCTATTTTGTTTAATTTGAATTAGTAGTTAGATTAAGAGCACAATATCAAATCCAAACAAGAAACAAAAAGAGAAATACATATAGTTTATAGTGGGAAACCCAAGAAGGAAAAACCCACTTTGAAATCAGCCTCTTTATTTAGAACACCAATTTTAAGTATTGATTTATAATTGATCAAACACCCACTTGATCTGTGAAGCACCAACTTCAGATGACACCTAGCACCAACTAGATGAAGGAATGAGCACCCACTCAGCTAATAAAGAAAGAAGCACAAACTTCTTCTAGCCTAAGCACCTACTTAGAAAATTCAAGCATACAATATGATCATATAGCTTCCTTGTTGCTGCATCAACTAGTTATGATCACTTTACTAGATTAATGTACATGTTTCACTAATGTTGCACCCTATAAACCTCATTATATATAAACCCATGTATATCTTCCTTTATCTCAATCCACTACTTTTGTATATCATTCCTCTTCTAACTCAATCAATGATCTTCATAATACTGTAGACCTTTGTGTGCATGTATGTGTGTTCACCATTTACTGTTTTTCCTCTTACATTATCTATAACATTCTAAATTCAGTCATGACTATATATCTCTTGTATTTTATGCACTCCATGTTATCTATTTCATTTTCCTATGTCATTCACCCTTTATTTTCTTGAGTTCATTTTCTATGTTCTTCTCTTACTTATTTCCACACCATGCAAGTTTCTAATCTACCTCTCTCACTTTTATATCTTCAATTCACCTCACTATATTTAGTGTCTATTCACTTATATATATCAACTTAGTAATTCCACCTTATTTTCTACAAATAAGTTTGAATTGTAACACCCCCATGTCTTTTCACCTTCTATATATTTGTCCCGTTTCATTATACCAACCTACAAGTGACCATTTCTCTCAAACAAATATATGATTGTTCACCTTCAAGTATATGACTCTTTACAAAATCCACCTATGGAACTTCATCTTCTTATCTTCCTTGACCTCAAGCTCCTTCACTATAAGAAAAAATAAAAATATTCACCTCCTTTTGCTTGACTTGTGCCTCTTCATAATTCCATCGATATCTCAACAGACTTTGTCAAGGTGAAGAAGACCAAGTCTGACCTTTCAAGTTTCTTCTTCTATACATAGTGGATTAAACATGTGAACCAACTTCAAATAAGCCCTTAAGCCTCTTCAACATCCTTTTACTCAAGTATAACTGAACATATACTAATTGTAAGCACATAAATGTATCATACTTACAATGCAACATTGTCTTGTCTTTATGAGAAATTTTCTTCATTCATTTACCTAAACTCTATGTTTTTAGGTCATTCATGCATTCAAGACCTGTATATCAAGAATTTTATATCTTCTTGAGAAGGGAAGAGATTCATTTTTCCTTAAGAGTTCACTAGAGCAACAATTAAAACCTTCAAACTATGTCTTGAACCTGAAATACAGTGTTGTAGACAAAGACATACCTAAAATATTGTATGTATCATGTTATTCACTCTACGAGAGTTATCTAGGATATTTTTGGATTGAATTCACTTATAAAAACAAGAAGATACACTTATAAACATGGATAAGCAGTTAGACCTAACAATTTTGAACATGTGTAGGCATTTAGACAATTGTGGCTAAAGAAACTCTTGCATTCACTGAAGCCATTTGTTTCAAGGATGGAGTTGATCTTTGAACCTTATTTCACATTTTTGCAACATAATTCCATAGGAATTTCATCCCTTTTTACACACATTAACTCGTAAACCAATAAATTTCCCATTTACCAATAAGAGGAATAATTGTGCACGTTTTTATAATTTATGTAATGGATATCTCACACTATACTTAATCATTTGAAAAAATCATTTTTTTCAAAAAATTTCTAATAACCCTATAGAGATATCTTCCATTTTTTTAATTTGGATAGTTCATTTGTGAGAACCAAACAAAAATGTTTTGTCAAAACCCTAGATCGGGGTATTGTCTCGTCATAGCCCGAGAGCATACAAGAATAAAAATCTCCTTTTTATTTGAATGAAACAAAAAAAAATCACATGCCATTGATTAGAAAAATATTCCTTTACCTTCTCCAGCCTAAATTCAAGATTAAAACTTCTCTATGATTTATCTGAATAATCCCTCATATTTTTCTTGAGACCTAAGAATCCAGGATCCTCAAAATGCATTTTTCAAGAAGGCTATTTTAGAAAAACTTGAATAACTCAAAATTCCCATTATAGAATCTAATGAAATTTGACATGGAGTAGTGTAACACATACCTCTACACATTCCAAGTGTTGGTTATCTATAGGTTTTCCTATGAGGCTCTGATCAATCTCATTTTTAAGAAAGAACATTTGGGTTCCCAAGGATATTTTTGGCTAGAAGTGGAATTTTTCTCAAAAACTATTTCTTGACTTTTTGAGCCTTAGAATGAGTTCATTCACTTGTTATAAACATGCTCCAAGAATTTCACTACTTCACTTTACACCACAAAGACTCACATGACTCCCATGCACTTAAAGGACATCAATTTGGCTTAGCATGGATTGACAAGAAACCAACACTCTGTGACTCCCTAGACACACTACTTCCATGACAAAGAAGCAATGAGACAACACAGAGACATCAATGAAAACTAGACACAAAGGTTGGAAACACTTGTTTTTCACATGTTCCAAAAAAAAAAAAACTCTAGCTACCTACATAAGGATTAAGAAAACATTAAATGGATTAAATAATCCATGTGCATGTGTCATACTAACCTCGATGGTAACCCAAATTTTATTTTACATGATTTTTGTACTAGATTTTAGACTCTATGTAGTTCTATTGTGTGTGTGTGTGACTGAATTGAGTTCCTTGAAGCTAGGTCTTTCTTGTTCCAGTCGCATCAAGATAATAGGATACAACTACATTTCCCTTGAGATGAATGTGTGAGATGGAATTCAAAATATTGTAACCACTTTTAACACTTGTAGTCATTTCTATACCCTTATAAAAAGTATAATCCCATGTGCATTGGCCTATCACCCAAAGAGGCATTGGGTACTCACCCCGAGGCATGAGTGGGCACCGAGCCCCTCCTTTATGTGAGTCTTGTGAGAATACATTGATCTATGATAAAAAAACTAGATGCAAAAAGGTAAAGAGACATGCATTCATTTTGAGAGCTTAATATTATATTAGGCATTATATTAATATATCAATTAAGATAACCAAAGAAACATCAAACAGATAACAACTCTGATTTATAATATAAAGAAGATGTACTAGGGTTTACACCCATGAACAATGTATATTCAGAAAAGAACCATATATTACTTATTGATCTTAGTTCAGTAACTAAATTATATTCCTTAAGGCCATAACAGACCAATGTATCAATGTAGATAAGACTCATGCATCAGAAATCCTAACTATGCTTCCCATATTACAAAAATGATCACAGACCCATCCCCCTAGATATGTCATCTCTCCTATCGTCCTCCTAATGTGATTCCATAGAACCCATTACTATTTTTGTAGAGCTTTACCTCTTCAATCACTATGTGATGTAAATGACCACACACTCCTCTCAAAAATTCATCCCTTCCTTCTACCCGAGCATCTCTATATATAGCTTTAGCATCCACCGCCATGCCTTCCTGAAGTAATAGATTGGTTGTCAAGTGTCCATGTGGTCCTTCAATGGAGTATGATTCTTCCCATCCAAGCTCTCCACTTTCTACAATGATGTCTTTCTGGATCCTTCCATTGCATGGAATATTCCTTTCTTTACCACCAAGTTGTTAGGATGGCACCTTATCCACTTTTCATGCTTAGTCGGGTCATGCTTTTCTCATGTCTTTATTAGGGATTCTGAATATGGCTAAGTCCCGA
The DNA here is from genome assembly GCA_018340775.1 of Taxus wallichiana var. yunnanensis. Taxonomy (NCBI): domain Eukaryota; kingdom Viridiplantae; phylum Streptophyta; class Pinopsida; order Cupressales; family Taxaceae; genus Taxus; species Taxus wallichiana. The sequence continues at coordinate 641,323,880 of CM031240.1, forward strand.
AACCCTTTTCTTTTCATAACGCGCAACATGGGTTTACTAAACCCTCCTAAAACCCTTATCTTGTGTGCCTTTACCCTGTGTACCCTTCTTCATCATATAGGTCCCACGTACCCACACACCTTTTTGTACTTAACAAATATTCTGAGGCCTAACATCACCCCACACTAAGCATGTTCTCCATCTATGGGAACACCTTCCTTTAATGAATAAATAATGGTGGACTTTAAATAGTTAGAATAAATAATTAAGGAATGAAGAATGAGGAAAGAATGAATTAAATAATGGGGAATGCAGAAGAATTTTTTTATTGCTAAAGGAGTGGGAAATCCTTTCCAATATCTACCTCGAGCTTCTCCCAGGAATCTACCTCACTCTGCACTTACTAACAGAGGTCACCTACTAGGGCACTCACCTCCTAAAAACTTAGCTCCTCCCCCTTGGAACTCATTGTATCAACAATACCTTCCAGTTGTTTTCCAAGGTCATCGAGTGCATCCATTCTGCGGGTGATCTGGGGATATAACTCCTTCAACTGGTTTTTGATCGAGCCCCACAAGGTCTTGATAGCTTCTGATTTCTTTTCCACTTTGGCCAAGATATTATCCCTCTCTGCTCTATTTCCCTTATTCTTCTCTTGAAATTATTTGAGCTCCGCTTCATGTGTAGAAAATAAAATGCTTCCTACTCTATCCCTATCAGCGCAATTATCATAAGTGGCCTTAGAAACTTGTGTGGAAGCCTTTACATCAGCGAGGAGTTTGGTATACAAAGCAATGATATCTACCACCTTCAGCTTCTCCTCCATTTCTTGGCATGTTAGCACTTCTTCTATAGATTCTAAGGTGATTGGATGCCTCTCCATTGTGAGGATACGAGTCAGATCCTCCAGGCATTGCAAGGTTGATTCATATTTTTTCTCAAGTTGTCTAGGTCAAGATGTTTTAAACAATATCATCTGTAATCATCTCGATTTTCTTATATACTTCGTGCACCCTTGCCTTCTCCTCTTTCAATTTGTGCCTTAGTTGTGCTCTTATTATTTCTTCTTGTTTCAAATCCTTACTTTTCTCGAGAAGATCCTCCTCCTTCTTCTCTAATTCCACCTCTAAAAACCTCACTCTATAATTCCTTCCAAAATTTTGCCTAGATCTCAACCAAACCTTGTTGAGTGCATTACAAACTTGCTCATCTAAAACTATTGAGCATTAACCAAGGGGTTTATCCCTTTTTCTCTTTAGCATCTTCATTAGCACCCTTGGCTTACCTTGAATTTAGGTTCATTGACATGTGATTCAAATGCCCAAGATAGCATTTTCCTGGTTCGTGGGTATGTGCCTTCTATGTAAAATGAGGGCATGGTTAGGAATTGTTCTGTTGGCATGGTACTCTGGAAGCATGCATGTAGCACCTTTTTTAGATCATTGATGTAACCCATTCCTTTCCCTTGTGTTGCCACTATGTTCTTCCCACCTATTTGCGCAGCCTTTGGAAAGCTTATTGCTAGGTTGGGGTCTCTGCCCATGTTTCCATACTCTTTTCCAATGCTCTCCTCTTCTATCTCCTTGAGGACTTCATCTATGTTGCACTCTACCTCTTGCTCTACTAATTCTTTTGATAATTCCTGCCACTTCTCTCTCCGCATCCTCTTCTATTTGTTCCTTGGTGAGGCTTGGGGTCCTCTGATCTCTTGTGTTCACTTCTTCACTCACCCCTTTGTCTTGAGCATCTGCTTCTTCCTCACCATTATTCTCTTCATTTCCTTATTCTTCTGAATCATGTATATCATACAGGGATGATTCTAAAATTATTTATACTCATCATCATCTTTCTTGCCCCTGTAGGCCTCCAATCCCTCCATTTCTCTTATTCCACCCTCTTTTCCACCTTTAGTTTCTTCCTAACTAATGATTCCAGTATAGGAGACTCTTCCCTCTCTCTCTCTAGCAGGTGAATCCTTCCTTAGAAACTCTTCTTGTGTGGGAGGATCCTCTTGCTTTGGAACCTCTTCTTTTAAGGTATTCTCCTTAACTGGGGACTTCTTCCTACACGCGTACATGTTTGTCTTAGCACTTACTTCCGGTGCACCCACAGATTGTGTTTTCTACACACTAGGTTCTTTCTTCTCCTGCACTTCTCTCTCCCTTTTCTTTGGTGCTACGTTATTCCTTCATATGGGGTGCTCAAGAATGGAGACATCATTTTCTAGATATGCACCCTTTTCAAACTTTATCCTGATGCACAAGTATACCCTTATTCTAGTCCCCCTGTGATTGGTAGTGTCAAAGGCTTCAACATCTGCACTTTGTGGGAGACATACTTCTCCACATATGCTTGCTTCTTCAAATATATGAGATTTTGATGCAAATTGCAATGGTCTTAGTCTACCTCACTAAGTTCAAACCTTAGTCTTTTGGCCTCCTTAAAATGGTTGACCCCCACTTGGAAGTATTACATGGTGAAGGAAAATGGCAACTTGCACCATGGACTCTTAGTCCCATCCGTCAAAGTGAATCTTCCGATGCAGAAGTGTTGATATATAGCAAACTCAACCTCTTTATCTACGAGCATGGGTAGTTGCTCAGGTATCCTCCACTCTTCCTTGAATGCATTGTGCATTCACTTGTACCATTTTTCTAGGTGTGCCTTGTGAGTGGTCGTCATGGTATCACAGGTATATTTCTCAAATCTCTTCATGGGCAAGGGATCCTCTTCTGGGTATTCCCATACAAAATTCTCCAACCCATCGAGCATTCCATCTCTTGAGAAGATGATGGTGAGGAGAATTTTTCGAACATTATCTTTTTTCCCTCCCACACTCTTCTTAATGATTTCATCTACAATGAAGGTAGATAAGTTATAGATGGTTCCTGTTGAGATATTTTGGCATACGTTCAACCATGCCTTGTTCACTTGGGTCCATATTTCTTAACCATTCACCTTTGTAACTCTCTGTGGCCATCCTCATTACTTTTGCGATATCTATGATATCAAAGTGGTGTAAACCCTTCTTGTATTCATAGGCCTCTATTATCTCCTTTATGGCCTCCTTATCCTCTAAGTCATCATCTATGGATTCTCCTTTGCAGATCAGGCAAGTGAAATTTGATATGAGTTGGGGAGTTATGCACATTTTGTGGCCTACAAATTAGAAGTGGTCTTCATGTATGCGTGACATCAACTCCCAAGGTATAATTTATCGGGCTTTCCAAAATAGGGAAACTCATATAGTTACAACAATCCTACCTTACCCAACTTTACCTTTACCTCATTATTGTAGATCGACATACCTTCTAGTTTCCTCATATTAGTTGGATGAACCAATTCCATTTCCATTTCCGACCCAAAATTTACCTTTACCACACTATAGATCGGCATACCTTAAGTGTCCTCGTGCACCCAAACATCGGATGAAAATATTTTACAACCTTGTGACATGCAAAAAAATCCTAACCGATTGAAGAATCTTACGCACACTCTACAACACTCGAAGGCACTTCTTCTATCCTTGACCTAGATTTTTCCATTGCCTACCTCATGTTGTTCTTGTGATTTTCCTTCTCTGTACGTGGTTTTTGTAAAGCCTTATCCTGACACCAAAATTCTTATCCACCATTTCCACGTGCGTTCTTCTATTTTTTGTGCCTTTAATCCTTTTATCCATGCCTTACAAATTCCACTACAACCTTGTATCACACTTAGCACTACTCTGCATTACTCCACCCCACACTAAATTAGATGTGTGGTCCTATGCACATACATAATATTTTGGAAGTAATAAGTGGTTACCGGTGCACAAGGCACAAAACAAAACAAAAAGAAAGGAACAAAGCAACAAGAAAGGGAAACACAAGAAAATAAAATGTATAAAGGGAAATCCTAAGCTAACTAGCAATATTTCCTTATTTACAAACACAAGGAAGGATTATTTATAGTAGGGCTTCAGCCTACTCCCATTGAAATGGCTAGGTAACTTCATCCCATCCAGTGCTTATAATTGACATGCACCTAAATCAAGGATGTACGAGATGATGTAAGGGCCCAACCAATGGACCTTCAACTTCCCAAGATGGCACAAAAACATGGAATCATACAACATAACCATCTACCCAACCTCAAACTGATTGTTCTTGATTTGACGATAATTTCATGCCTTTTGTCTGGCCTTTTCAGTCTTCTGACTCCATCTAGCTAAATGATCATATCTCGTTTAACTTCATCAACTTGTCGATCCTTTCCTTGAGCATGTGTTCATCATCCAATCCTCCTACATGCACTATACGCAGTGATGGTAACATGAATTCAACTGGAAAATAAGCCTCCACACCAAACACCAATTGAAATGGTGTGGCCTTATTCAACCTCTTGTAGGTTGTCATGTATGCCCATAGAACGGATGATACTTTTCATCCCAGTCTTATCTTCCAACATCACAAATCTTAGTCAACATGTGACTCAATATCATGTTAAATGCTTTAGTGGTTCCATTCACTTGAGGGTGATAAGGAGTAGTCTTTGATGGGCTACCATAAATTTTGCTAACATAATCCTAACCGTTTCATTCAGAATGTGTACCCCTATCACTTGTCAAGATCAAAGGACATCCATACCTATTGATTATGTTTTCCCATAAGAATATAGTAGTTTTCATTGTAGTGAAATCCTTTGTAGGTGCTTCCTCTTCCCATCTTGTCAAGTAATCAATGCAAGTAATGATATACCGTGAACCAATCCTTTGCATGGCTGGAAAAATTGGTCCTACAAAGTCGATTGCCCACTTTTCAAATGGATTTTCACTAGCTATCGGCCATAATGGCATCTCATCCCTCTTTCCAGGTCTTCCCAGGTGAACTGACAATGGTCACATGCCTTGCAAAGCTCAATACAATCCTAGTAGATGGTTTCTCATTAGAGCCCTAGGAGTAGAATATTTTCACATAGTTTCATTTCCTGCATATTTCCTTCCTACAATCCCACCATGTGCTTCATCCACAATCGCTATTTGCTCATGTTTTAATATGCATCTTCGTAGAACCTCATCATGGCCTAACTTGTACATATCTCCACTAATCAATATCTATGGAGCGATGCATATTACTAATTATTTTCTCTCTAAAACCTTTATCTCGTCCGGTGTCACACCTATTTTAAGGAATACCACAATATCTTCTAAGTCTCGAGGGTGTGTGCCGCAACCTAAATAGTTGCACATCTAGAATTATATCCTCAATACTCTGTGCATCCTCTCCTGAGTCAATCCTTGATAAGTGGTCAGCTCCTGAATTACTTTTTTCTAGTTTTATAACCACCATGAACTCAAACTCTTGAAATAATAAAACCCAACAACATATGTTCCCTTACAAAACTAACTTTTTACCAAGTACTTTAGTGCTATGTGATCTATGTAGAATATAAATGGTGTTGCTAGAAATAGTTCCTAAACTTATGTAGCACGTGGATCATTGATAGTGCCTCACACTCAGTAGTGGTGTAATTCTATTTTGTTGGTGTCAACTTCCTACTTGCAAAACACAAGGGGTGATCAACAATCTCCTCACCAAAGTTGTGCTAGTAATGCTCCAATGGTTTTCTGAGGCATCAACATGTAAATGGAAAGTCTTATCCCAAGAAGGAAAGTGTAGTATGGGCACAATGACAATTTTATCCTTCAAAGTGTCAAATTCCTTATGTTGTTCCTCTCCTAATGAAAGGCACTCTTTTGCTTTAAGAACTCTTCCAAGGGTGTGGCAATCTTTGCATACCCTTTTTTAACTTCATGTAGTACCCCATATGCCCAAGAAATTTGCATGCCTTTGCACTTTGAGTAGTAGGATCTCCAAATCCCATAATAATAGCACCTTTTCTAGATTCACTAACAAGCCCTCCTTACATATAATATGTCCCAATAGGGTTCCAAATGGAGTAGCAAAGACACATTTCTTAATGTTGAGGGATATCCTCAACTATCGACATCTCTCAAACATCAGCCTCAAATTGTCACAATGGTCTTTTACTAGCCCATACACCATCCAGTCATCCAGTAGACTTGAAGAAACTTATGGATAAAGTCCTAGAATGTTTGTACCATGATGCGCGAGAACACAACAGGTGCATTCTTCAATCCAAAAGGCATGATAGTGTAGGAAAATCTTCCCCACTTAGTGGTGAAATTTGTCTTTCTCTGGTCTTCCTTTGCAATCCTGACCTAGTGATACCTTGAGAACCCATCCGTGAAAGAATAGACCTCACACCTAGCTACTCCTTCTAGAATCTCTTCAGTGAATGGGGTTAGAAAAGGGTCAATGACACACACTATGCATTCAAGTCCATGTAGTCAACATAGATCCTTATCCTTCCATCCTTCTTAATGTTTATCACCATTGGGCTTACCCATTCTAATTCTTCCACAACCTCAATGATACTAGATGCTATCATCTTGTCTATCTCCTCCTTGACTCTTACATGTAAGTCTGGATTCATCGATAGGTTTTCTTTCAAATTGGGTGCACACTTCCTTCATTTGATCCACATGTCCCCAAGGAATGGTGAATGCCTTTGATCTCATGGTACCCACAAGAATAGATCCTGAAACTTGTGTAATGGATAAATGATATTTGAAACCTCTTCCTCCAACCAATAATCCCTAATGATAGTTTTATTAGGTTTTTCTATGTCCCAATGTTAACCTTCTTTTTTTCAAGTACTCATGGTAGGCACATTCTCTCTCATCGGTGTTATCTTTGACTTCGTGTGTACCTTCAGATTGGTTAACATCTAGACTTTCCATTTCTTCACCATCTATTACATAGACCATCTTTCCTTTTTCCTTTTCAATGCAAGCACACTCAAGATGTATCTCTTCTTATTCTTCTTCATTGAAACGCATCTCCAAACTAGGTTCACCCAACAACCATAGTAACCTATCTTCTACCATACATAGCACTATCTCCCATTATAAGGCTTTTAAAAACTTGCAAAACCTTATCCACTTGATGGCTTGGTACTTCAATACTCAAATTCTTGAATGACATCAGTCATTAATTCCTTCCAATTCCCTATCTGACAGCATGTCTCAAGTGAATATACCATGCATGCGCACAACCCTATAAGGTGGAATATAACTTATGCACCCATAATGAAGGTGGTAATCTTTTTTCCTTTCATCCAGGACTTCTCACATGCTTGGATATGGGAAGAGGTGGGTTCTTTTCCATGGTAGTCTTAGATAATAGTGGGCATGTTACTTTTGCATAACCTTATAGAAAATGTGACTCTTACCTCACACCATTCTAGGAGACTCTCACAATGTGTTTCCCACCAATGTGCTTGCAGTCTTGAGCAAGTTATAACTAAGCATACTTCTTCTTTCATCCTCATTTTTCCATTGAGCCTCCATTTATCGTAAGAAATCATCAGGGATTTATCCTCTAGAGTAACTTGGTAGCTTCTTCCTTCCCATGCACTTGACTAAGCACGCATTCATCACCCTTATTACAGATCCTCTCAATTATCTCCCAATTAGCTCATAAGTCACATGCACCCAATTGTCACATGTTATGTTAGTTATATCACTCATCGATTGAGCATCTTTAAATTAGATAACTCCTTATGTAGGATGAATTACCTCAGGGTCTCTGATGGAGTGCACATAGATTATGTCAAGGACTTCCTCTCCTAAGGGCTCAGTATAGGGCACTGACTTCCCATCTGTTAAAGGGATGATCACCCTTTCTTCCTTGTTCTCAAAATGATATACCCCTTGTTAAACTGCAGGTCGGAATTATTCTTATAACACCAAGGGTGCCCAAGTAATGCTAGAAAATTATCCACCTTAGTGAGTGCCAAGACTTCAAAGTCCCCAGTGAACTTGGCCCTTGAATAGTGATAACTACATCTTTCAAGACTCCAATGGGAATTTCCTTTATATTTTTTTCCATATACAACACATTCGAAGATGGCTATAATGTGGGCCTTCCCATTTGATGCCATGCATCCAAGGTGAGAACATTGACCTCCGCTCCTATGTCAATGAGGATATTACTTAGAAGCCATCCATCAACAACTGCATTCAATGTGATCTCTTTATCATAGTCAAGGCTATGAGGAGGAAGGTTGGCATGTAGAACCTACCTTTTGTGCTCTCTCCCGGTGCATGGTACCTTCTCCTGTAACCATTCTCCTAGCAAGGGAATGATATTCTCCTACCTTAACATTTTACACACTTCCTTGACCTCATCTAGATCCTTCTACAGAGCCTCAACATTCTTCCTTTGCTCCAACTACCTTGACTACTCCTTTAGACATTGGATCTCTCCTTGTAATCCCTAAATCACATCCATAGTATCTTGATATACCTCTTTCTAATGTGAAGGTTCTAGATACTCCCATGCACCACTTCTTCCCTAACAACCATTTTTTTCTTCACATCTCCCTTGCATGTGTTTCCTCTCGCTTTTGTTGCCACTAGCACAGGTTCTAATCCTAACTCATGCACCACTCTTGGCATCCACTTGTGGGTCGACCTTCTTTATACTTACCATCCTAGTGCCTTTATCCTTTTAGTGTTGTTGGCTCATGTGTTTAAACAACTTAGGACACTCCTCATACTTATGTTTTTTTCTACACCACGAGCATTGCAACAAGTCAAGACACTCACATTTATAATGCTCTATTGATCTGTAATTATAACAGGTTCCATATGGGAACTCACTTCTTCCTCCACCATGATTACTTGTGACCACACAATCCTTTGCAAAAACCTTTTCCACGCACTCCCCCTTCTCGCGCACCCTTCATAGTAGAAATCATCATCCTTGGAACTTTCTTGCAGCAGGCTAGTCTCGACACACACCGATCATATATATCATCATTAATCTAGTCAATCATCCTATAATTCTTTGTATTATGGGTCGTGGAGGTAGTTGGAGCAAAGCTAGTTTCAACATTCTTGTGGATTGCCTATTGTAATAGAGGACATCTATTTGCATCATGATCCCCATGGAAAATCTCACGATCTACCATTGCCATGGTACCAAATTCTAAGGGAAAATATCCTTTGTATCCCCCTCCACTTCATATTTTATACATCAAAGACCACTAAAAACCTCATGCACTGAATTTGCAGATAGATTGTCCAAATTCTTGGCCATTGCAGCAATTTGAGCCTCCAGAAAAGGGCTAACATCATTATCAAGGACTCGCATGGATCTTTGAAATTCTTGTGTGACAGTCCCCTTCTAAATGGTGTCATCAATCCCCAAATAAACCATTGAGCATGCTAAGAGGGGTGTATGTCATAGGATAGTTTTGGTAAGAGATTTTTAACCAATTGTCATACTATCGCACACTCTCTGTCATTCCTTATTGGATCTCCTTCAGGGTGTCTTGATGATTTTTATCAAACTAAAGGATATGGATCTCTATTAGGAATGAGTTCTTCAATGCAGTGTAATCCATGACCATCAAGTGGGGGGATCATACTTACGATACCATCTATGTGCGTGCCCTTACATTTTTTTGCAAATTGACTTGGCTTTCGCTCAAGGTAGTGATCCCCTTCACGCACCATAGAAATTCACACTTGTTCACATGTTCTACAACATACTTAATACCTTTGCAGATCCGGTAGGTGTAAAGACATCTCAAAAATACTTGTGGGGGTGGCTGAGGCCCTTATCCACTTGACCCAAAACCTTGGTTTCCTCATGTGTTTCCTCTGCCACTAGATCCACTAGATCCACTAGGTATTATCCCTCCTAAGCCACTAAACCTCCAGATCCTCTAGTTCCACCAAGTCCTCTGGTCCTTACACCACCAGGTCCACCTCCTGTAGCTGGAAAATGGCATGAAGTGGTCGTGCTTAGTGTCCCCAACATCCACTAAAATGTGTGCCATAGTTTGTGATATTGTCCCACTACTAGTTGTGTGTCCTGTGCCACTCCTAGAAATGATATCAAAACTTTTGTATTTTCACCTTTCTAAAAATTCCACCAAACATAGGAATGGTTTGTGTGGCCATAGATGTCCCAAACAAGAAATTATATCTCCTAGGTGTAGATTGGTTACTTCCACCGATACCAACCAAATTAATAATACTTTCCCTTGATCTAAAAAACCAAGCACCAAGGTATGGTAACCAGGTTGGTTCAAATGCATGCTAATGGCTCTCCTTTCTCCACATGATGAACTATCATTAGAAGCTGAAGGGGATTCTCTCCTATGCTTTCCAAGATGGGGTAGCACAGACTGCTCAGGTTTCATGTCCTCTGCATGAACCTCAACTCCTTCCCACAAAGTCTACCTCCATAGATCCATCACACCTGCAACCTCGCATTGTCTAGGCATCTACCTTTCATGAGATTCACTATACTTGAGTCATATCTCTTCCCTCTCCTTTTCATCTGCAATTTCCACCATATTTCTCCACCCTAGCTTCCTCTTCCAGCACTTAGAGAATCTTAGTCGTCCATAGAAATTTCTCTTTTAAACTTAGGGTAATGATCAAGATCTTCATAGCCAAAGGGAAAACATGTAAAAATGATCCTTTGGGTTCCCTTAGAATTCAATTCAAAACCTCTGACAAGAATACGTATAAATGGTGTATTTTAGATTTAACTTGTTAGCACTCCTTTCCACCAGTGATCAACAACACACATCTAAATCAGATCTACATCCTACAACTTTGGTAATCATCTTGGGTCCATATGTGTGATCTATAGTACCAGCTTCGATCTGGATGCATATGTTGAAATCCATTCATATAATTCTACTAGAAAGTAGTAGAAGAAAGTTTCATATAGCTCATGGTATAGGTGCTCTTCTACCCATCTATGTGCATCAAACTCAAGTCCCACACTGAATATTTGAGAAAAATCATCCTCTATGCTCCTAAACCATGCTTCAACACTCTCCAAGTTCGTGCTCTTAGTCATCACACATCAATGGAACCAATATGTGGATGTATCCATTTCTCAAAAATTCAAAAAGAGGTCCCATAAATGGAACCAAGATGTACTCATTTTTATACCCTTAGAAAAATTTTAATCCCATGTGCGTTGGCCTATCACCCAGGTGGTTCTTTGGGCATCACCCAAGGTACGCGCGGGCATCGAACCCTTCCTTTATGTGAGTCTTGTGAGAATACATTGATCTATGATAGAAACCTAGATGCAAAAAGGTAAAGAGCCATGCATTCATTCTGAGAGCTTAAGATGAGGCATTATATTAAGATACCCATTAAGATAACTAGAGAAACATCAAATAGATAACAAATCTGATTTATAATATAAAGAAGATGCACTAGGGTTTACACCCATGAAATAATGTATATTTAGAACAGAACCATATATTCCTTATTGATCTTAGTTCAATAACCACATTACATTCCTTAAGGCCATAACAAACCAATGTATCAATGCAGATAAGACTCATGCATCAGAAATCCTAACTATGCTTCCCATATTACAAAAATTGATCACAGACCCATCCCCCTAGATATGCCATCTCTCCTATCGTCCTCCTAATGAGAGTCCATAAAACCCATTACTATTTTTGTAGAGCTTCACCTCTTCAATCCTATGTGATGTTAATGACCACACACTCCTCTCAAAAAAATTCCCTTCCTTCTACCCGAGCATCTCTATATATAGCTTTAGCATCCACCGCCATGCCTTCCTGAAGTAATAGATCGGTTGCCAAGTTTCCATGTGGTCCTTCAATGGAGCATGTTTCTTCCCATTCAAGCTCTCCACTTTCTACAATGATGTCTTTCTGGATCCTTCCATCACATGGAATATTCCTTCCTTGACCACTAAGTTGCAAGAATGGCACCTTATCCACTCTACATACTCAGTTAGGTTACACTTTTCTCATGTGCTAATATGGATTCCAAATAAGGCTAGGTCCTGAAACCCTTTGCTTTTCCTATCACATGCAACATGGGTCTTACTAAACCCTCCTAAAACCCTTGTCTTGTGCACCTTTACCTTGTGCACCCTTCTTCATATAGGTCCTACATACCCACACACATTTTTGTACTTAGCCAATATTCTGAGACCCAACAACACTTAAATTCAAGGGATTTTTAAATTTTAAAAATCATATCTCAATGATTCTTTGTTCTAAATTAACATAATTTAGAACCAACATCAATATAATCAATCCATCCTATAATAATTAATCATGTGCAGTTGTATGATTCAGATTAATTCTGATCCATCATGTATTACTCTTTGTGAGTGTGTATAAAAGGTATACTATTGGTTTCCTTTTTAGGCATTGATAATCAAGTGACACTTTCTAAGTGTATACATGGGTATTCATTTCTGAAACCCATCCGGTATCCTACATCTTAGATCTTGGTGAAATTAGGAAATTATAATCATCAGCTTACACTACTCCAAATAAAGTTTCAAAGACATGTTTTTCATGCTCAGTTCCATGATGACACACTCATTAATTAGAACTCGTCTTTCACCATAACACTTAATTTATGTTATCTAGATTAGGACTAGATAGTGGAGTTATAACCAATTACAAGTCAAATTCAAGGTGTAAATTTGGATTATCCTAGATGGACAATTGCCACTATGTCATCTTAGGATGACTATGAGAGAGTAAGTTTCTCCGTAATGATTTGCATCATTACGATTCCACTTCCTTTCCCGTATTCATCATAAGATGACATTGGGTACATAACCATGTAATACAATCTACATTTGTACCTTTAATGATACTTGAATCTTAAGGTATTATGACTACCATAATTAGTGAAACTTGATGGGATAACTCAATATAGCAATGTACAGTAGGTATCCAAATAATGTCCTAAGTCATTAAATGGGTACTATGATATAAAGCATCCATAATTAGTTGTCTTATCGAGTTCATTAATTGAAACATTATATATTTTTGTTAAAAAGTATTTTTAAATAAAATATGAAAGGTTACCCATAGGTCCTAGTAATACACTCATCACCCGTAATCATGTTGCTAGGGATCTAAGTCATGATATTCAATATAGTCAACAGTAGATTAATTTTAAATGTTTGTATTTAGTTTACATTCAAGTTTCAAATTTAATTTAGCTCACAACATTAAATCTATAGTCCTATTTTTGGTTGTTTACAAAAATAAAGAATCATTCCAAGAATGTTCACTTTAACGACTAATTATCAAAATGAATTAAGAACCAAACAATAATTATCCCCGTATATTTAAGTATAACAAGTTTACATGTTATCAATTAAATTTGTTATAATTTATAACTCAACATTATACCCAATTAATCCAACATAGGTTACATAATAATGTATTATCAAAATAGAGTAAGCTTTCCATAAATTTAGCCCATAATGGTACTTAAAATAATCTTGCAATTATGAAATATTTCTCATAGGTACAATCCCATAATAATTACATCTTTGTTATATATATATATATATATATATATATATATATATATATATATATATACTTAAGTTATAAACTAAGTGTTTTGATAAACCAAAATATGTATATTCACATAGGCATCACATATAGCATTATTGATATCAACTATATATATATATATATATATATATATAATTCATAACACCAGATCCATGGAAACACTTAAACAATATTTTATGATCCTTCCCTTCTTTGATATCATCAAACTTAAGACTTGTTCATAGCTATAAAGGATACTACCATAAGAGTCAAGGCATAATAGGCTATAGAATTTTATTAATTTCAAGGAATTCATTCACTCTTTATCATATGATAGTATGTCATTTCTTTTATAGAACAAAGAATCCAATTCAACACAAGGCACCCTTCCCTTAATCAACCAGGCTACTTCCTTTAAATCCTGCAAACTAGAAGGAAAAACAACATGTATATACATGATCAATCACAAAGTAATCGGCATGAAAATTTCTTTTCCCCACTTAACATTTTATGCCATTTAATATTTGTATGAATGAAATGTTACAAGAGTTAAAATTGTATAAATTACATAATAGCACATAAGATCAAAATTAGTGTCTTCATAAGATAACTACTTTTCATTTTCCATAACTATTACAACACCCTTGATAGTTGTTATTTTCCTCCTTTACATTTCAAGTGTTGACATGTGATTTTCCTTATAAAGATGTGTTCTTTTGAATTTTGGAGATCATGCTTGATATGGATAAATCATCTTCTGTTCTTAAGATCCTTTGACTGAATTGGAATGGCTTCCTTAAATCCATTTTTCATTTCTTGTAGGTGGGTTACAATTTGGTTTAAGAATTGTAAACTTTTCTACTAATCTGACTCATCCTTGGATCAATTTCAGTGATCCAAGGAATGTTTTAAAATCTTCTCTGAAGGATGAATGGTAAATCAACATTCTAGGAATTGATAGACATATGACTGAACTTTGATGGATACTAGTTCTTTGATTGTTGTATGAACGTGTTCTATTCAATGGTATGTCATGCTTGGATTTTTTCAGTTCGATTATACCGGACAATGTTGATGCAAAACTAACTGTAGCTGTTCACGGCATAGGAAAGATCTAGAATCCTAAGATAGGTAAAAATAATTACTACCTAAACTATGTTACGTAACAGAATTCCTATTTTAACCTAAAGTTTCCTATTCTAGCTTTGATTTGGTTGATTGGCATCCTAACCTAATACTACCAGGTTATATAATGATCTAACCTAATGCCTAAAACTATAGTATTGTAAATTAACCTAACCTAAGTGAAAACTACCTTAGGCTATGTGCTAAGACCTATTGTGGTAATTGTTGTTTGGGTTATAACCTAAGATATATATATATTATATATTACCTAAGGTCTAACCTAAACAATATGATCTACCCTAAACTAATGGGTTTGAATGGGGAATTAGGTGGTCGCATACATGGTAGGTGACGGTTCCAAGGCATTAAAAATGTTGATAAGGTTTTAATTGTTTGGAGGTACTGCCAGCTTTGGCAGGGGTTAGTGAACTTGGTGGAGGCTTAGGTGGAGGCTCCACTAAAATGGAATTCTTTGTTAAATTTGATTTGGCAATAACTAAACATGAGAGGTGGTGGCAAAGGAGGATAGGTGGGAAAATAGGAGTTAAGGGAATTAATTGTTTTTTGTTTTTGTGCTCAAACTACCTTGGAAGGCATGCAAATGATTGGGTATGTGGTTGTTTCACTTTGCATGTTTCGTGATTTTTGCTCTGCATGCTCACTAGTTTTTTGAACCAGCAGATAGAACTACACTTGATGGCTATTTTTGAGGTTTTAAACCTATTTTCAGTTCGTGGAATATATAGGAAGCATGATGGAAAAAGAACATGGTTATTTGATTTTTGTGGAGAAAAGGAGAAGTTTTGAGCTCAGATAGAGATTCTTTTCGAGTTCATAGAAGCACTATCAGGCATGATAGGCTCTAAACTTTAACATCTCTTGCTTTCCTATAAATGTCTCATTAAAATGATTCTGCTCTATGAGATTCTTGGATTTCTTATTTTATCTATTTATCGGCCTGTAGAGTTTATTAAATCATGGGTTTTTGTTTTGAATTCCATGGTAAATAGAGTTCTATTTAGAAACTTACCTTGTACAGTTCTTAAAAATAAGAATGCATGTAAAACGTATCTCTGTAACTTGTCTTTTTCATTTTAGGATGGGAAATTGAAGTATTCTATTTAGATAAATCTTCGTTGCTATTTGGATGTGGTTTAGAGTTTTGAGATCTTTGGGTTCTATCTAAACTAGCTGGAATTTGTGTTTTGTTGATCGTAAGCTTGAGCTGAACTTGTGTATTAATGGATCTTGTATTTGAGCTCGTTTTAGATTTGGAACTTGGTTCTGGTTTTAGTGAGAACTGTTGATTTAGGTTCTTGTTGTACTGAACCATGTTGGATTTTTATATCTCTGACTGTTGTCGAAGCACGTATAAATCTCGGTGCTTATATCTTAGTTCCATTGAGAGATAATATGGGACTCTGTAACCATGCTTTACATTCTTTTGAAATTTGAAATAGTTTTTGTAGATTAGTAACTACAAAGCACTCGTATTTGTTATTTGTGTGGACTCTATACTCTGTGGGAATTCCTAGTCCTACTTGAGCTAGTATTTGGACTTCACATTTTCATATAAAATTGTGCATGAGCTTCTTGTTGTTTTGAACTAGAGTTTGGAGACCTAGGTAGCTCCGAACTATTGTTAGAAGTTTGTATTTGATTCTGAGCACATAATTTAATACTCACATTTCCTAAACTATTGTTAGAGAACTTTTGTTCTTAAGGATCATGATTTTTATACTTGTAATGACCTGGACTGTTGTTGAAGTCCGTAAATGGCTTAGAGCATGTGTTTTTCTCTAGTGATCATTTTCACTATTAATACAAGATTGTAATGTACACGGCACTCACGTTTTGTTATTTATGTGGACTCTGAACTTTGTGGGAAACCTTAGTTCCGTTGAGTTAGTCTTTGGACTTTGCATTTGATTTGAACTCATGTAGGAGTCACTTGTTGTGTTGAACCCATGTTTATATTTTGGAAAAATTAGGGTTTTGATGACATCATTTATGGCTCTGTACCTGTGTTTTATGTAGAGAAATTTTAGACTATTAATGGAAGTTATATTTTCATTACATTCGTATTTGTGTATTGTATAGTTCTAAACTTTGTTAGGACTTGTGCCGACTCTGTTCTGGAACTTTGGAGTTGTGTTCTACTTGTTATTAACGTTTAAAAATTTACAACTCTTTTGTCGAGTTTTTGCTCAAGGTAAAATTGGGAGAACAATTGGATGAGTCATTGGGAAAAACTCTCAGAAATCTCGACAGAAAAATGTTCTCGTTGATGAATAAATTTGTTAATTCATTTTAAGAACTATTTCTTCCTTCCTGAGATGTTGATGGTATTTAATTGGGAGTAGCCTTTTTCTCTCAGTTCGAGGAGACTTGTATCTCAGACCTCTTAGAATAGACTCTGAGTTTCTTTTATGAGAAGAACTTAGTAATTTAGTACTTGTATACTGTTAAGGAGGGATTACTTGACTTTGTTCTAATAGTTTTTGTATTATAATTTGTTGAACCAAGAATTGGTTATTCTTTTTGTAATACAAAAATGAAACCTAACCTTGGGATACCAGTATGAGTTGCTTGGTCTTCCTTTGCACAATCATTTATAGAAATGATGTTGGAAGAGGTTATTTTATTTGGTTTTTATTGAACTGTAAATGTCAGTTTGTTGGCAGACTATTGTTTAATAGGACTTTACTTGTTGGTTTGAGATGAGTGAGTTATCTCTTGCACTCTATTCTTTCTTGGATTAAATGAAATTTTGTTGGATGAATATCTTAAATAAGGTAATTCTCTTTTGAAAGAAACAGTTAACTCACATTTTGAATTTGTTTTGTTCGTGGATGGGTAGTGTTTGAGCATAGTTGTAATGGTTCTTCTTCCTTGTCTAGAAGATGGATGAGTTAACCTAATCTGAACTATGCTTTAAACTTTCCTTTTATCTTGAAGCAAAGTTAAATGTTGTTTTCTTTTAAGAAAGTTTGGGAACAATGAGATGTTACGACATATTGTTTTCCTAAGGATAATTGATTGAATCAATTAGACTCTATTTTATAAAGCTGATATGGTGGAATATATTTTGTCCTTTCTTGGAAGTGAAATCAATTAGTTAAAATGTACTTCTTTTCTTTCACGTTTTTTGAGATTTTATTTAGATGTAATAATTGTCTCATTAAAGCAAAATTGTTTTAATGGAACAATTATTGGAATGCACTTCTTTTTAAGGCTTAGTGCTTATCATGCTCATTTCATTGAACTGACCTGTGTTAGCAATTTTTGCAGATGGACTTCGTAAGTGATAAAGAAGGCAAAACTTACGTGATACATTGGCTGATTTAAGTCTATTTCTTGTGATGAACTATGATTTGTTCTTAAGACTGTATTGGAAAAGAAAAGTAGTATTCTTTTATAATTAATATAGTTGTTATGCAGTTTACCTGAATGCATAAGTTTTGTAGATGTAATGGTTATAAAGATAAATTGAAATGTGGGAGATTACCAGTATTGGTTGTGTAAATTACTTTGCATTTGTATGAAAGAGATGGGTTCCATCTTGTTGTCAATATTCATATTATTTATATGTTAAATGGTTAAATTTTAATAAGATTGGATCAAGGGATTAAGTTCAATCTCCCTACTTATGATACAACTTGTAAAGTTGTAGAATGTGATTTTCGTTATATAAACTATAAATCATAGTAATGCAAAGTAGGATGAACATACATTATTAAAAAAATGATCAAGGGGTAGAATAAACCCTAACGCTATACATATAATGAAAGACTCTTCATCTTTCATAACTATTCATAAATCATATAGATTTGATAACATGACTTCAATTTATCAGACTTCATTTGTTATGAAGTCTAATTTATTTTGGATATCTTCTCGCTGAACTTTCTAAAAAGTTAATGTACTTTTTACATATGAAATATTATAACACTGTGCAGTTATGCTTAACTGACAGTTTAACTATGTATTCAAAAAGTAAAAGTGGCAATGAATATAACAAAGTTCTTAAAGGGATAAATGAATCAATTTAGAAAAGAACTTATGGAATGTTGGATTAGGATTAGGCAGGTGGCTGAAATCTGTTTAAATAATCCAAATTAATTAAACAATTAATAAATTCCTTGGGTATGTACATCTCGATGAGGTTGTTCTGTAGGATGCTTTGGCACACACCAACTACAGGGTTGTACCTTCGAGAAGATTAGGATCTTCTCGAGGATACAATGATGCAGTCGACATGTGGCAATACCCTTCTGCATTGATCATCTAGATCTACACACATTGGACTTGATCTTAGTTTATCTCTAGATCTGGATAGTAGCATGGTTAAGATATGGAGTAGCCCTCTAAAACTTGGGGTACCTTGGCACATGGGGTTGACTTAGGTCGACCCAATATGCCAACTTACCCTAAGTTTTCGAGCCTCCCCTTATCATAACATATATTGTTAACTCAAACTAGGGTTAAACCTTGGGAAAGTGGACTGACGAGAAGTTAGTAAAGGACATTCTAGATAACAATAGAGTGGGGTGAAGGACATATTCCAGATTGACGAGTATGCCGTCAAGGAATAGTAATACAAACAGTATGTTAGAAATATTTGGCCAAAGTATCACAAGTTATTGGTTGCATTGTCCTATATCACCTAGTCTAAGGCTCGTGATGTCGATGAATATTGGTAACAAATATTTATATAGGATCCTTAGATAGATCACTCAATACCCTGAACAGGGTAAGAACAACCAAGTATATGTAGTATACAGAAAAGTATTCAATACTTGATGTTTAACATGAATAGATCGGTAGTTTACCGAGTCATGAAATGAATAGATCGGTAGTACACCGAGTCATTATAGCTGCATATGGTTATCTATTATATGAATGGTTGATAAAGAATGTGTGATCTAAATTATGAATTTAGATCAGGGAACATTATATTTTTTTAAAAAAATTCCTTGTTTCTAAAAGTCTTAAAATGGGAATGTTACATCTTGGTATCAGAGCTGAAGGTTGTAGCTCTTGGACCTATTGTGTCCACAATCTGATTAAACTTAAATTTTCTTGTAACAGAAAATGGTGAGAACAAGAGGAAATGTTACAAATAACCCTCCACCTAAAGAAGGAGTGGCAACTACCTAGAAACTTGATGAGATCCTTGCTACCCTATTAGACACAAGAGATCATTTGACTATGCTTGAGCAGCAAGTAATGGGAAATGAGGAGGAAGAAGAAGCTGACAACAATAATCAGCCACCTCCAGGGGATGATGCTAATGTGGGTGTTGATAATAACAACGTTAACATACCTGCTCAACTTGAGAACAAAAAGGCTAGACTAGCAACAAACTCACTAATGACATAAAAAGGATAAGTCCACCCAAGTTTGATGGCACCACATTAGGAGATGGAGCTGAGAATTGGCTCAGTGAAATGGAGAAGTACTTTGCAATAAGGAACTTCTCAGAGGAAACCAAGGCTATATGGGGAGCATATTAGCTTTCCCATGAAGCATCTTCATGGTGGGACAAACTATATGGCTGAGTTAAATATTGATGAAACTAACATCACTTGGGATCAATTTAAAAGTTATTTTAGACAATGATGGCTGCTACAACTCTACTATGATCAGAAAATGACTGAATTTCAAAACTTAGCTCAAGGAAAGCTAACAATAACTGAGTATTGGGAACGAGTTTACGAAACTCCTCAAGTATATACCTCAGTATCAAACTGATGAGAAGTTTAGAATATGGAAATTCATTATGGGATTGAATCCCATTATAGGGGAGAAGTTGATGTTCACATCCCAACCACTATGGAAGGGGTTGTTGAAAAATCCATAAGGCAGGAACAAAAATTAAAGGCTATTTCTACTCATAAAGAGGAAGTAAGGAAGAAAGTTCCAAACCCCTCTTCAGCTTCTCTTGCACCTAAAAAGGGACCATGGAAGAAGTTTGGTAATAAAAGAAAGTTTTCAGCTGATAATAATAAGAAAGCAACAACGAATAAGACTACTGGAAATTCACAGAACAATTTTTCTAAGAATAATAACAATGGACGAAGTCCTATGGAGGTCAGAATAATAACTATAAGACTGGAAATAACCTTGAGTCTAGAAAGGGACCTATAGGAGGTTGTTATAATTGCATGTAAGGATCATTACACAAACCAATGTCCTTTGAAGAAGGATGATCATAATCAATGAACAAGATACATGTTACAAAGGTGACAAAGAAAGCTAAAAAGAAAGCTACACTTATAGAAGTTCCTGGTAAGTTATTTGGCATACCTATAACTATTATTTTTGATACAAGTGCTACTGAATGTTTTATTTCTAGTAAACTTACTTCAAAACTTAAAAGAAAAGCTAGGAAAATGGATAAATCTTGGACTGTACATTATGGTAATAATGTTGTTCATATAGTTAGTATGTGTCTTTTTGGAGCAATCCTTGAATTACCTAACTTTTCCACTGAGGTTGATCTTTATGTTGCACCCTTAGGGTCTTATGATGTAATCATAGGTGTTAATTGGTTATCGAACATAAGGCTAAAGTGGACTATTTTGAAAAATGCATTAGTTGTTTAGATGATCTACAGAAAACAATAGAGATTCAGGGTGTGAAATGTGAGATTTCTGTTAGGAAACTGATCAACTATGCAACTTAAAAAGGCCAAAAATAAAGGATGTACCTTATATGTAAAAAATTTAGAAACTGCAGAGGAAAACAATGATTTCATGGATCGATATCCACTATTATGAGATTTTAGTGATGTATTTCCAGGAAGAATTGTCAGGTCTTCCACCCAAAAGGGAATTTGATTTCACGATTGAGATCAAGCCTGGAACTGAACCTATATCTAAGGCACTATATCGAATGACTACTATAGAATTAGTAGAGGTTAAGACTCAATTGCAAGAAATTTTGTCTAAGGGTTTGATTAGACCAAGTGTTTCACCTTGGGGAGCACTAGTGATTTTTATGAAAAAGAAAGATGGAACACTTAGATTGTGCATTGATTATAGAATGTTAAAAAAGGAAACAATTAAGAATAGATATCCACTCCCTAGGATTGATGATTTATTTGATCAGATGCATGGAGCATCAATATACTCTAAGATAGATCTTCGATTTGGGTATCATCAATTGCAAATTAAGGATGAGGATATTCATAAAACAACTTTCAGAACAAGGTATGGACATTACGAGTTTACGGTTTTACCTTTTGTACTAACTAATGCACCTGTGGCATTTATGAATTTAATGAATAATATCTTTCAAGAATACTTGGACAAATTTGTGCTCATATTCTTGGATGACATTCTCATATATTCTAAAAGCATTGAAGAGCATCATGAGCATTTGAAAGTAGTTTTGGAGATTCTGAGAAAGAGACAGGTTGTTTGGTAAACTATCCAAATGTTCTTTCTATGACATAGAAGTTCACTATTTGGGTCATGTAATAAGTAAAGATGGAATTGTTGTAGATCCTTCAAAAATTATAGCTATAACAGAATGGCCTACACCAAAGAATGTACATGAAGTTAGAAGCTTCATGGGACTTGTTGGCTACTATAGGAAATTTGTAAAAGACTTTTCCAAGGTAGCTGCACCAATAACTTCCTTACAAAAGAAGGATAAAAAGTTTTTCTAGAGTGAAAAATGTGAAATTGCATTTAAAACCTTGAAGGAACAGTTAACTTATGCACCTATTCTTGCAGTACTTGTTGATGGAGATTTTATGGTGGTAACTAATGCATCCGGTGAAGTTTTAGGAGGTATTTTGTTACAAAGTGGTCATGTTATTGCATATGAAAGTAGGAAACTTAAGTTACATGAGTTGAATTATGCTCCACATGATTTAGAGCTTGCTACCATTGTTCATGCACTTCAAGTTTGGAGGCATTATCTGCTTGGTAAACCATTTGAGTTGAAAACTGATCATCTTGGGCTGAAGTACATTTTCACTTAGCCAAATCTGAATGCAAGACAACGAAGATGGTTAGAGTTTTTGTCTCAATATGATTTCGACATAAGTTATATTAAGGGTAAAGAAAATAGAGTGGTTGATGCTCTAAGTCGTAGGAAGCACATTTCTACTCTTATAACACTAAGAACTCAGTTTAAGGATGAAGTAAAAAGTGTTATGGAATCTGATTCTTACTTTCAACAAGTAAAAGTAGCACTTGCTGCAGATTCTAATGATTTGAGGTATAAAGGTTTTCACTTTGATAAAGAAGGAATCTTATGATTTGAAAACAGAGTTTATGTACCTTTGCTTAATGGTTTGAGAAAGAAATTGTTAGCTGAATTTCATAATTCACCTTTCTCTGGACACCCTGGCATTACAAAGATGTTTGCTGATATAAAACAACAATATTTCTGGAAAGGAATGAAGAAAGATGTTATTGATTATGTAACACATTGTCTAGAGTGCCAATGTGTTAAGGCGGAACATATGCACCCACCGGTTTATTGTATCCTCATAGCATACCGCAGTATAAATGGAAAGTAATAAGCATGGATTTTGTATAAGGGTTACTCTATGTCAAGAAATAAACATGATGTTATTTTTGTAATTCTTGATAAACTAACAAAGGTAGCTCATTTTATTGTTGGAAATCTAAAGGATCATTCACCTTTTCTGGCTAAAAGATTTGTACATGAAATTTTTAGATTACATGGGGTACCTGAATTAATCATATCTGATAGAGATCCTAGAATGATGTCAAGATTTTGGCAAACACTTAATGTAGCTCTATGAACTAAGCTAAATTTCAGTTCTGCATACCACCTAAAAACGGATGGATAGACTGAAAGAGTAAATCAAGTTTTAGAAGATATGTTACGAATGTATTGTATGGATCAGTAGTATAGGTGGGAAGAATATATCCCATTAGTTGAATTTTCTTACAACAATACATATCATGCTTCTCTTAAGATGGCACCTTTTGAGGCACTTTACGGAAGAAAATGCAGAACCCCTGTTAGTTGGGATAACATAGAGGATAGAGAGGTAATTGAACCTGAAATCCTTACGGAAATGGAACAACAAGTTAAGTTGATTCATGAACACTTGAAAGAAGCAGCAGATAGGCAAAAGAGTTACACTAAATTGAAGAGGGTTGATAAGAAATTTGAACTTGGTGAGAAATTCTTTCTCCGGGTTAAACCGAAAAAGAGTTCTATAACTTTTGGCAAGGCTTCCAAGTTATCATCTCGTTATGTGGGACCTTGTGATATAGTTGAAGTAATTAACCCCGTAGTGTATCGTATAGCATTACCTCCTACTTTGTCACGAATGCATGATGTTTTCCATATTTCCTTACTTAAGAAATATGTTTCAGATTTGTCACACGTATTAAATTAGAATTCCTTATAGGTCCAAGACCCAGGAATAATCATGGTTAAACCCATTCGAGTGCTGAAACTCACCAGTTGCATTTAAGAAATCGAGAAATAAGTCAATGTAAGGTCCAATGGGACCAATTTAACGAAGAGAGTGCAACTTGGGAAAATCTAGAAGATATGAAAATTGATTTTCCTTATCTATTTGAATGAAATTGATTTTGTTGACTGATAAAAATTTATGATTTTATCTTTATATGACTTTAAATATGCCGTTTTGGGAAGATATTTATTTGATTTGGATAAATAGCTATTAATGCTGATTTCTTGAATTATAAGATTCTAATATATTTAGACTTGTGGTAAAAGAAGTGAATGAAGTGATTGTCCTGATTTATATTGTTAAAAAAAAGTGTAATCATCGGGATGATGATTCTTTAAGGAGGGGAGCATGTAACACCCTTGACAGTTGTTATTTTCCTCCTTTACATTTCAAGTGTTGACATGTGATTTTCCTTATAAAGATGTGTTCTTTTGAATTTTGGAGATCATGCTTGATATGGATAAATCATCTTCTGTTCTTAAGATCCTTTGACTAAATTGGAATGGCTTTCTTAAATCCATTTTTCATTTCTTGTAGGTGGGTTACAATCTAGTTTAAGAATTGTAAACTTTTCTACTAATCTGACTCATCCTTGGATCAATTTCAGTGATCCAAGGAATGTTTTAAAATCTTCTTTGAAGGATGAATGGTAAATTGACATTCCAGGAATTGATAGACATATGACTGAACTTTGATGGATACTAGTTATTTGATTGTTGTATGATCGTGTTCTATTCAATGGTATAACATGCTTGGATTTTTTTAGTTCGATTATACTGAGACAATGTTGACGCAAAACTAATCAGTAGCTGTTCATGGCATAGGAAAGATCCAAAATCCTAAGATAGATAAAAATAATTACTACCTAAACTATGTTACGTAACAGAATTCCTATTTTAACCTAAATTTTCCTATTCTGCTTTGATTTGGTTGATTGGCATCCTAACCTAATACTACCAGAGTTATATAATGATCTAACCTAATGAACCTAACCTAAGTGAAAACTACATTAGGCTATGTGTTAAGACCTATTGTGGTAATTGTTGTTTGGGTTATAGCCTAAGATATATATATATATACTACAAATTACCTAAGGTCTAACCTAAACAATATGATCTACCCTAAGCTAATGGGTTTGAATGGGGAATTAGGTGGTCGCATACATGGTAGGTGATGGTTCCAAGGCATTAAAAATGTTGATAAGGTTTTAATTATTTGGAGGTACTGCTAGCTTTGGCAGGGGTTAGTGAACTTGGTGGAGGCTTAGGTGGAGACTCCACTAAAATGGAATTCTTTGTTAAATTTGATTTGGCAATAACTAAACATGAGAGGCAGTGGCAAAGGAGGATAGGCGGAAAATAGGAGTTAAGGGAATTAATTTTTTTTGGTTTTCGTGCTCAAACTACCTTGGAAGGCATGCAAATGGTTGGGTATGTGGTTGTTTCACTTTGCATGTTTCGTGATTTTTACTCTGCATGCTCACTGGTTTTTCGAACCAGCAGATAGAACTACACTTGATGGCTATTTTTGAGGTTTTAAACCTATTTTCAGTTCGTGGAATATATAGGAAGCATGATGGAAAAAGAACATGGTTATTTGATTTTTGTGGAGAAAAGGAGAAGTTTTGAGCTCAACTGGAGATTCTTTTCGAGTTCACAGAAGCACTATCAGGCATGATAGGCTCTAAACTTTAACATCTCTTACTTTCCTATAAATGTCTCATTAAAACGATTCTACTCTATGAGATTCTCAGATTTCTTATTTTATCTATTTATCGGCTTGTAGGGTTTATTAAATCTATGGTTTTGGTTTTGAATTCCATGGTAAATAGAGTTCTGTTTAGAAACTTACCTTGTACAGTTCTTAAAAATAAGAATGCATGCAAAATGTATCTCTGTAACTTGGCTTTTTCATTTTAGGATGGGAAATTGAAGTATTTTGTTTAGATAAATCTTCGTTACTATTTGGATGTGGTTCAGAGTTTTGAGATCTTTGGGTTCTATCTAAACTAGCTGGAATTTGTGTTTTGTTGATCGTGAGCTTGAGCTGAACTTGTGTATTAATGGATCTTGTATTCGAGCTCATTTTAGATTTGGAACTTGGTTCTGGTTTTAGTGAGAACTGTTGATTTAGGTTCTTGTTGTACTGAACCATGTTGGAATTTTGTATATCTCTGGACTGTTGTCGAAGCACGTATAAAGCTCGGTGCTTATATCTTAGTTCCGTTGAGAGATAATATGGGACTCTGTAACCATGCTTTACATTCTTTTGAAATTTGAAATAGTTTTTGTAGATTAGTAACTACAAAGCACTCGTATTTGTTACTTGTGTGGACTCTGTACTCTGTGGGAATTCCTAGTCCTGCTTGAGCTAGTATTTGGACTTCGTGTTTTCATATAAAACTGTGTAGGAGCTTCTTGTTGTTCTGAACTAGAGTTTGGAGACCTAGGTAGCTCCAAACTATTGTTAGAAGTTTGTATTTGATTCTGAGCACGTAATTTAATACTCATGTTTCCTGAACTGTTGTTAGAGAAATTTTGTTCTTAAGGATTGTGATTTTTATACTTGTAATGACTTGGACTGTTGTTGAAGTCCGTAAATGGCTTAGAGCCTGTGTTTTCTCTAGTGATCATTTTCACTGTTAATACAAGATTGTAAGTACACGACACTCGCGTTTTGTTAATTATGTGGACTCTGAACTTTGTGGGAAACCTTAGTTCTATTGAGTTAGTCTTTGGACTTCACGTTTGATTTGAACTCATGTAGGAGTCACTTGTTGTGTTGAACCCGTGTTTGTATTTTGGAAAAATTAGGGCTTTGATGACGCCGTTTATGGCTCTGTACCTATGTTTTATGTAGAGGAATTTCAGATTGTTAATGGAAGTTGTATTTTCATTGCATTCGTATTTGTGTATTGTATAGTTCTGAACTTTGTTAGGACTTGTGTCGACTCTATTCTAGAACTTTGGAGTTGTGTTCTACTTGTTATTAATGTTTAAAAATTTACAACTCTTTTGTCGAGTTTTTTCTCAAGGTAAAATTGGGAGAACAATTGGACGAGTCATTGGGAAAAACTCTCAGAAATATCAACAGAAAAATGTTCTCATTGATGAATAAATTTGTTAATTCATTTTAAGAATTGTTTCTTCCTTCCTGAGATGTTGATGGTATTTAATTGGAAGTAGCCTTTTTCTCTTAGTTTAAGGAAACTTGTATCTCAAACCTCTTAGAATAGACTCTGTTTCTTTTATGAGAAGAACTTAGTAATTTAGTACTGTATACTATTAAGGAGGGATTACTTGACTTTGTTCTAATAGTTTTTGTATTATAATTTTTTGAACCAAGAACTGGTTATTCTTTTTGTAATACAAAAATGAAACCTGACCTTGGGATACCAGTATGAGTTGCTTGGTCTTCCTTTGCACAATCATTTGTAGGAATGATGTTGGAAGAGGTTATTTTATTTGGTTTTTATTGAACTGTAAATGTCAGTTTGTTGGCAAACTATTGTTTAATAGGACTTTACTTGTTGGTTTGAGATGAGTGAGTTATCTCTTGCACTCTATTCTTTCTTGGATTAAATGAAATTTTGTTGGATGAATATCTTAAATAAGGTAATTCTCTTTTGAAAGAAACAGTTAACTCACATTTTGAATTTGTTTTGTTCGTGGATGTGTAGTGTTTGAGCATAGTTGTAATGGTTCTTCTTCCTTGTCTAGAAGATGGATGAGTTAACCTAATCTGAACTATGCTTTAAACTTTCCTTTTATCTTGAAGCAAAGTTAAATGTTGTTTATTTTAAGAAAGTTTGGGAACAATGAGATGTTATGACATATTGTTTTCCTAAGGATAATTGATTGAATCAATTAGACTCTATTTTATAAAGCTGATATGGTGGAATATATTCTGTCCTTTCTTGGAAGTGAAATCAATTAGTTAAAATGTACTTCTTTTCTGTTACTTTTTGAGATTTTATTTAGATGTAATAATTGTCTCATTAAAGTAGAATTGTTTTAATGGAACAATTATTGGAATGCACTTCTTTTTAAGGCTTAGTGTTTATCATGCTCAGTTCATTGAATTGACCCGTGTTAGCAATTTTTGCAGATGGACTTCGTAAGTGATAAAGAAGGAAAAACTTACGTGATACATTGGCTGATTTAAGTCTATTTCTTGTGATGAACTCTGATTTGTTCTTGAGACTATATTGGAAAAGAAAAGTAGTATTCTTTTATAATTAATATAGTTGTTATGTAGTTTACCTGAATGCATAAGTTTTGTAAATGTAATGGTTATAAAGATAAATTGAAAAGTGGGAGATTACCAGTATTGGTTGTGTAAATTACTTTGCATTTGTATGAAAGAGATGGGTTCCATCTTGTTGTCAATCTTCATATTATTTATATGTTAAATGGTTAAATTTTAATAAGATTGGATCAAGGGATTAAGTTCAATCTCCCTACTTATGATACAACTTGTAAAGTTGTAGAATCGGATTTTCGTGATATAAACTAAAAATCATAGTAATACAAAGTAGGATGAACATACATTATAAAAAAAATGATCAAGGAGTAGAATAAACCCTAACGCTATCCATATATTTAAAGACTCTTCATCTTTCATAACTGTTCATAAATCATATAGATTTGATAACATGACTTCAATTTATCAGACTTCATTTGTTATGAAGTCTAATTTATTTTGGATATCTTCTGGCGCTTAACTTTCTAAAAAGTTAATGTACTTTTTACATATGAAATATTATAACACTGTGCAGTTATGCTTAACCGACAGTTTAACTATGTATTCGAAAATTAAAAGTGGCAATGAATATAACAAAGTTCTTAAAGGGCTAAATGAATCAATTTAGAAAAGAACTTATGGAATGTTGGATTAGGGATTAGGCAGGTGGCTGAAATCTATTTAAATAATCCAAATTAATTAAACAATTAATAAATTCCTTGGGTATGTACATCTCGATGAGGTTGTTCTATATTTTTACTACACATACTAACTGCAAGGCTGCACCTTCATAAGATTAGGATCTTCTTAAGGATATAGTGATGCAGTCAACATGTGGCAATACCCTTCTGCATTGATCATCTAGATCTACACACATTGGACTTGATCTTAGTTTATCTCTAGATCTGGATAGTAGCATGGTTAAGATATGGAGTAGCCCTCTAAAACTCGGGGTACCTTGGCACACGGGGTTGACTTAGGTCGACCCAGTATGCCAACTTACCCTAAGTTTTTAGGAGCCTCCCCTTATCATAACATATGTTGTTAACTCAAACTAGGGTTAAACCTTGGGCAAGTGGACTAATAGAAGTTAGTAAAGGACATTCTAGATAACAATAGAGTGGGGTGAAGGATGTATTCTAGATTGACGAGTATGCCATCAAGGAATAGTAATACAAACAAGTATGTTAGAAATCTTTGGCCAAAGTATCGCAAGCTATTGGTTGTGTTGTCCTATATCACCTAGTCTAAGGCTCGTGATGCCGATGAATATTGGTAACAAATATTCAGATAGGATCCTTAGACAGATCACTCAATACCCTGAACAGGGTAAGAACAACCAAGTATACGTAGTATACAGAAAAGTATTCAATACTTGATGTTTAACATGAATAGATCGGTAGTACACCGAGTCATTACAGCTACATATGGTTATCTCGTTATATGAATGGTTGATAAAGAATGTGTGATCTAAATTATGAATTTAGATTAGGGAACATTATTTAAAAAAAAAAAAATCCCTTGTTTCTAAAAGTCTTAAAATGGGAATGTTACAACTATTTACCGCATTCTTACAAAATTCTTAAAGATAATATATTGAAGGCATAAATCATAATAGCTTGCTACCTATTCATTCATTATCAATATACAATTTTAAGGATAATAAATGTATTGATATCATATAATTTAAACATAACTTATACACTTAACAATAATGTATACAACTTGTACCAAATTGGTCTCAAGGATGATCATTGTGTCGATAATATATAATTTTAAATACAACTTATATAAATATTGATTATATATAAAAAGTCACAACTTATAAGAAACTTTAAAGGTAATCTTTTATCAAAAATTATATATATACTTGTGGGATTCCTAAAATTTGCCAACACTACCTGAAACAAAAAAATAATATAACAACCCTTAATCAAGATTTATTGAATAAAAATCAAATTATGGTTCGAATCTATAAGAGAAGACCATTCAATAATCTTCGATGACACAAAAGTTGACCCCATAATAGCTAAAAACATCAATAGTTTTTAGTAAAGAATAAACTAGAATTTGACAAGGTTAATGGTTAGGACAATTTACCTTAACTATTATGAAGGCTATCAAATCCCGGAAATTCCTTACTCAAACCAAAGGCCAACCACTTCACAATCAACACCAAAAATACAACTACATTTATCTACCAAGGAAAATCTCTCTCGATACAATCCTACTCTAAACACTCACAATTCGAACACTTTAAGGTAAAATCTCATTTACCTTCAATGTCACGAAAGCTTATAACTATTCTCATCCTCCATACTCAGGTCAAAACCCATAGCTATAAATTCAATATCACTTGTACATCTCAGGGAAAGAATGTAATCTTGGGTATCATTCTCTGTAAATGAAAACACAACAAACCTACCACCAACTTACATTGTTGATAAAAATGTGTTTAGAGTAATATGGTTTTGAATTGAATTAATTCGTGGCTCATCCTAAAGGTATTAGAAAGACTAACATTCCCAACTATCAAGAATGTAATAACCAAAGCCCATGAAACCTTATGCCGAATGTGCGGGATGTATTACCAAAATATCCAAAACCCAAATAGTTTTTATCGAGTTTCAACTCATAAGTAATAAAATACGATTCGATCCCCAAACAGTCGAACATTGAGTACCCATATAAATAATATTCACACACAATAAGCCTTTTAAGCACCCATATACGAATAAGAAGGTTGTGTAATATAAACCATAGAAAACCCCAAGTTACTCATTATTACGCACAACTCATACCCTAGAAATGCATAAGTTTAATCTATATTCATCCATTTAAAATAGCATAAACAACAATTATAGGGAACATTGTAACTTCCTAAAAATTATACACAACCTAGATTCAAATAATAAAACAAAACGACATTACCCATAACGATAATATCTCAAATAACCCATTTCAACGATTTCATAAAGAAATAATTGTTGCAAATATTTTATTCATGCAAATAATGAATATAATAAGCCATTAGGAGAGGAATAGAACCAATCATGCCTAGTGAAATAGGAACAAGCTCAACTTAATAGTTTCCTTTTTTAACTTTACTAATATTTGAGCAAGCAACCCTAAGTTCAAACCCTTAACTTCTAAAGAACTAACAACAATTCGACCTCCCAATTTTCAAAAGTACAAAACACCAAACCCTTCCAGCAATTCATAAACATAAACAAAATAAAATCCCCTTTTTATTCTATTTCATCCCATAATACTTTTCATGCACATCTCCAAGAATGGCGAGCTTCACAAAGAACTAATTTTCATGCCAAAATTTTCTCACAAATAACTTCATGTAAAGTTCAAGAGAGCTCGAGTTCACAAGAAAGAGGAGTAAAAATGAATTTCCAATCAATCTTACTAAGTAGCTTCTCGAGGAATCTTCAATTTTCCCAAAGGCCAAGACATACATCAATGCATGCTTATCTATGTTTGCCACTTAAATTTAGCACACCCACTAAACCCACAAACAAATCTCCACCAAATAAAATAGTAATGTTTTCCAGCTTAGCCCTTTCATTTTTCTATTTGTATGACTATGGATCCTATTAAATGCCCCCATACATATTATAGGTTGCATGCCTCGCAAGGTGGATTACTAAGATACCAACAACTTAGCTTTAAAGACTATAGGTTCCAATACCATTTAACTTTATTTTTCATTATTATAGGCCCTTTTATATTTAAGGATGACCACCATTAGTCTAACAATGATATGTTAGCTTTTCATAACCTAGTCAATTAATCTAGGGCTCAAGTATGCATCAATATGATAGACATGGCCATATTACAATTGCCTTGTAATTACAATCTTATTCCTTAGTTATATACACAAGGCCCAAGGTAAATATTATTCAGAATACATGGTCCTCTTACCTTTCTCATTTAGTTTCATTCTCATACATGTGTTTGTATTCACTTGGGTTATTTGAACAATCTGATGTAGTTACATAATGAGGAACTATACCGGTGCAGTTAGAACTTAATAACCGCTAGCCAAGTTTATCAACATGGTTGCATCGTAAGACATTAGTATCATCGTGGAAATGCTACCAGAGCATAATCAAGGTTAATGCAACTAATTCATTACTTACCAATATCCTTTCATAAACACAACTCAAATTACAGGACACGACATATATCCCCTCCTATATAGTGAATAATGTAGCCCAAATCCATTTTGAGTGTTGCACTTATAGGTGATGGATAGAAAGTGATATCCCAATTACTCCGATTGCCCCTAACAATAGTAAGTCAAGTATATATATGATTCCCTTGTTTTAATTTCATCATTAAACACCAAAAATGTTAATCCAAAGGGATAAAAGAGACTTTAGCAAAGATGTCAAATTATGTGGCAATCAAAATTTTAAAAGGAGGGGGAAAAGGATAGAAGCACCCAAAAGGGATAGTAGCACTTAGGTGTTATTGTCCCTAATGGGAAATACTGAGGATGCACTTAGGTGATATCCCAATTACTCCCATTGCCCCTAACAATAGTAAGTCAAGTATATATATGATTCCCTTGTTTTAATTTCATCATTAAACACCAAAAATGTTAATCCAAAGGGATAAAAGAGACTTTAGCAAAGATGTCAAATTATGTGCAATCAAAATTTTAAAAGGAGGGGGAAAAGGATAGAAGCACCCAAAAGGGATAGTAGCACTTAGGTGTTATTGTCCCTAATGGGAAATACTATCTAGGATGCTTGGAGGATTTAATGTAAAATATAGATTTGGGTCATGTGTTGTTCAATTTCCAAAAGTACAAGTGTGACCATTTGAGAAGAGCAAGTGTCAAGAGTATCGAGAGGGTAATGAAATGAAAAGGAAAATAAGTTTTGTTAATGTCTAGTTTTCTTACTTAGGAATCATACATATAATAGTATACTTAGAGGTGCGATGTAAGTAGTAAGTGCACGATTTCATGACTATATTTTCCCCACTTTATGTTGGTGAATGAATATTCAGTTTCATCAGTAGATAAGAAGAGTGTACCTTGTGGAGAGCCAAGGGAGTTGATACTGATAAGGATTGTGTTTTATATTATGCCAAATGTAGATAGTGTTGGAAATTTTTCTTTGATGTCAAAGTAGTGTTGTGCATGATTAGTGTCATGGAGAGCTTGTTGGTAGGTTGTGGTTATTGATGTCAAATTGTTATGCATGATTGATGTCAAATTAGATATTTTTCTGATTTTTTTGAGTGTTGTTATTGATGTTAAATGATTTCAAATGATGCATAATGATGATGTCAAGGTTTGCATGATGGAAGTCATTTATTTGTGAGGTCATTTTTAGTACAGAGAGAGAGAATTTGAAGATAAAGAGGTATTGTGAGAAGTCATGAACATGGTAGTTTGATGAAATGAGTATGTACAAGTTGGTTGAGTATGAGAATGAGGTTTATAATGCATGTGCAGAGGTATGCATGGAAGTTGAAACAAGATGACCAAGGATTAGAAGATCTAGATGAAGAAAACATATTATATTGTTGAAAGAGGATTAAAGGAGAAAACTTATAGTCTATCCAATGTATTTTCAAATGCCTCATATTTTGTTTGAATTTTGTGGTTTGTCTTGGTATGGGACCAACAATGTTGGTTGACAATGTAATGCATCCTTCGAGTTTGACCTTAATTACTTTGAAGTCTATCTGAAGTCTATTTTATTTTATTTGGAATCTGAAATGAATGCTTCAAAGTCTATCTAAAGTTTTGGTTTGTTGTTATCTAGGACTAGCGGTGTGGGATGACTGTTATAATGGATTTATGAGTTTGTTGGATCATTTTTGTGATCATGTTTGGTGACCTTATAAGGATTTGAAAGTATATTTTTTATTTTATTGTTGTTAGTCGGAAGTCTCTATTTTTAGCACACAAATATTCCATATGTTCTATTTTCTAGCCAATCTAGATGCTTTGTTGGAGATAATGAAGATGTAAAGAGGAAAATATGAACTGATAAGAAGAAGAGAAAGAGAAAACTTAGACATATGAATATTGAAATGACATAATTATGTCATGACAATTTAGAATAATTCTATAGTGTGGTTAATCCATGTCTGTCAGATGTTTTTATATGTATGGATGACCCACATGTTGTTATACTTGCATAAGCGACCTATGTTTATATGTTCTTTGATTTTTTGTATGACCGACCTAATGCATCATGGCTGACTTATAGGATGTGTATACTTGAAACAGTAGATAAGAAAGATAGTTTAGATGTATTTTGAGAAAAGAGAGTGCATGGAGAAAAGTGCAAGCTAGAAGAGCTGGAGAGAGGTGTATGAGGTCCTAAATACCATGAAGAATGCATGCATGTTGAAAATATGAAGGTGTCCAAATGTGAAAGGTAGTTTTTCTATGATCATGAGAAGGTGAAGAAGAAGATGAGCGATAGAGAAAATGAGGTAGTTTGAATAATTTTAATGAGAAGCAGAGAAAGGATATAAAGAGAAACTAACGATGAAGAATCATAGTGTGTGTTAGAGGCCCTGAGTATATCGATATAGAGAGAAGACCAAGAGGAAGAAGAGAAGAAGAGAGAGAAGATCAAATAAGTCCATCATTTGTTGAGATAGCAAACAAAGAGGTGGAAAACATTCTTAGGTGGTTGACTTGGTGTTTATTCATCCTTATGGAGTTGGTGCTTCACTAAAACCATAGGGGATTAGTGCCTCCTCGCAAGTGAGTTCTTTTTATATTTGGGTTGGTGCTTGATAAACTAAGGGGTTGTTGTTTCCTTGTAAGTTAGTGCTTTCTAAAGTTAAGTTAGTTCTTGATAAATTAGGGGTTGGTAATCCTTGTGGAGTTGGTGCTTCATTAAACTTTTACCATTACTTATTAATGCAATGATTAGATTGTTTTCTTTCCCTTGAGGTTTTCCCACATACATATTGTGTTCTCTTGTTCTCTCTTGTTTCATTTTCATGCGAGATGGATGATGTGTTGCTTTGATGGTTTTCTAATTTAATTGATATTGTTTATATAATGGTTAATGTTTTGATGGTTCATAGAATTAAAGGAAATATAAGTAAAAGTTTTAAGACACTAATTCACACCCCCTCTCAATGGTTGGGTGTCCAACAATTGGTATCGAGTGTGATCCTTTGGTACAAGTTTAGAAACTCAAGGAGATCCTTGAAGCATAAAATGAAGTCCTATTTGGTGTCATTAGGGCATGTCATATGGAAATCAATGGTTTAAAGGAATATTAACATAAATAAGTCTTTCAAAAATAAAAATATCTGTAGCACATCTGAAAGTGAAGATAATAGTGACATCAATGAGATCATATTCATGGCCAAAGAAGTAAGGAGTGAGTGCTTGAACAATATCATGGAAGATTCAGAAGATGAAGAAGCTGAAGTTGACCTAGAAGCAGAGTTGGATAGTTCCCTAGATGAATTGAAGAGGAAAATGAATAAGAACCACAAGTTGAAGTCCTTTATCAAAGAGTATGAAGAAAAAATCAGCTACATGGATAGTAAGCATGATTTGATCATTAAGGAGATGAAAACTCAAGTTGAGATGGTGACTGTTGGTCTAAAGTATAAGAATGAAGAATGTAACAAGATTATGATAGATATTGAATCCCTAAGAGCCAAGAAATATGAATGCACAAAGTATGAAATAGAGATAAATACCTTAAAGTCCGAGCTAGAGAAAGTGCCAAGTAATTTGAATACCTTTGAGAAGTTTGATAACAAAACTAAAGCTCTAAATGACATGATGAGTAAACAAAAGTATACCAATGATAGGTCAGGTATTAATTTCGTTGGAGACCATAAGAAAAGCCATGAAGATGATAAATCATGTCCTAGTTTCAATGAAAATCTTGAAGCTCAAGCCAAGAATGACAATAAGGTCAACTTCAATAATAGAAATCTAGTTAGATAGATTAATGCAATGAGGTATGATAATTCATTAAATGGTTATTGTTACTCAATTATTTTATTTAATCATAGAGATAGAGAATGCATAAGGTACTTCAAGAGTGATTATTCATGGAACAATGGAAGAAATCACAATTCACATCAATAAAGAGATTTTTTTATTACAAATATCACCAAATATTTCATAATTCTAGGTTCTATCATCATGAAACATCTAAAAAAGAAAGAAGGATGAAGCTCTTAGAGGTAAGAATGGTGTTGTTTGCATTAAGTGTCAAAATACTAGTCATATTACAAGATACTACAAGTTGAGCAAGAACAGTCATGAAAATAAGGTTGAGGCTCCTATATTCAAGGATATGTATGTAAAGAATTTTGAATGTGAATGAAGTGAAGGATGAACAAAAGATAGATAATCCCATTTCTAATATAAATACAAGAAAAGAAGGATTTTTTTAATGATAAAGTATAAGACAAAGGTTGAAGAATGCCTATTATCCTTGATTGAAACTCGAGATAGAGAAGAAGGAAGATGATATAGTCATCAAGCTAGTTGTACCAAACAATACCAAAAGGATTCTAAAGAAATGTTGTCAATCTAAAGATTGCAAAGAAGTGTAGATTTGGAAATCTCTTGATTAATAAAACATAGAATTTATAAATTCCTAAATCTAATTGCAATGCAGCAGTAAATGAATAAGAAATGAAGTACCAAATTTGACCCAAGAAAATTAATCTAGAAACTATGAAATACTAGTTGCAAAGAAGAGATAGAAAGACTTAGTTGATTTGCAAATAATCATGGGCTATGCCGAAGTGACGAACTAATGAATAGAGAGGGAGAAGTTTCACATAGATCCTCATAAAATTATGTGACCGCAAGATTTACTTATACTTGTGGCGCTGGGAATGAGTCAAGCAGAGGCTCTGCAGCACTATCGACAAATTCTTGGTACCTATGTCTTCCTACAACTTCAAAAACCTCCTCCGAAGGGTCATGATATGTTTGGTGTCCTTCACTTCTTATCGCTAGTATATCACATAATGATTTTTGTTAATGTTGATAACTCCGTAATAAATAAATGACCTAAAAACCCTCAAAAGAGCATCAAATCCCAAAAAAATGGAAATGAGGGTTTGTACTATCCTCATCTATCAAACAAGATATCTTACGACCGAGTGTTGCACAAAATTTTAGACCCAATATAGCTCTGTGTGTGTGTGTGTGTGTGAAGATAATTTACCCTATGTTTCTCTTGTTCATGTTTCAATTGAAGGCAAGAAAGTAGCTAGATGTAAAATATGTAAATAGATTTGTACATAAAAGAATAAAATTACCCTCCTATGAAGATTATGTAGAATAATACAGTCCCTTACCCTTGTGTGGATGTTAAATGGATGTTTGAATGCTCTTGTAATGACCTTTGAATGTAACCTTATGTGGTGATAGCTAATGTTTAGTACTTGGTCCTTTATTATGGTCACATAACTCTATATTTATATGATTCCCTTGCTTTCATTTTGTATTTAAACCTAAAAAGGCCGACTACCAAAAATATAAGATGCCCAAATGTCTTGAAAATACCAAAAGATGTGAAAAAAGTACAAAGAGGCTAGGGATGCCCGTGAGGGGACAAGGGCACCCGGCACTAATGTTTTGGCCGGGCACTAATGTTTAGGATAAGAAATGCCATAGTATGAAAATATAGACTAGGATAGAAGGATTGTAAGATCAAAAATAGAATTAGAAAATAGGAAAATATGGCCAAAGACCGGGAACAATTAGTACTTTCCTCTCTTAGGATTCATATGAATAATAGTATGTGATCAAGACTATATAGATACCGAAAGTGCATGATTTAGTGTCTCGCATTTTCCCCACTTTGTTGTTGAGAAAATATAAATAACATAAAGTAGATAAGAAATGCATACCTGGTAACCATGTAGATTAATGGCGCAAAGTGTGTAAGAGACAAGGAAAAGCATGAAGTGATTAAAAATGTGAAGCGTGGAATCTAGAGAAGAGGAAGTAAAAAGTGATGATGATGACCCTAGAGAAAGAGTGTATTTGTAGATTTCATGATAGTACTTGTTGTTGATGTTGATTATTGTTGATGTGTTGATTGTGATTGATGTATGAATGATGTTTTTGATGTGATGTGACTACCACTTCCCATAAGGATGGGCCTGCAAAAGAGAAGAATGATCAAGTAGTCAAATACACGAGTATATGATCAAAACGAGTAAAAATTATGTAAATAAATATGTAAAAATAGAAAAAGGAACATGTTCACTTGATCCGTGATGAGAAAAAGTGTAGAAAGGATCATGTAGATGATGTAGAAAAACAATTTTTTCAGAGATATCTCATGCCAGCTTGTGTTATGTGTGAGTTTTTGGGCAATCTCACGTCAAGACATGGAATAAGTGTAGGGATAAAATTCTGGTGTCATCCTCTAACCTTTAAATTCTTCCCACAATGTGAAAACCATTGCAAATGGTGTGTTAAATTTTAATTTGTTTCGAACAGTTCTGATCTAATGCAAAAGTAGAAAATGTTGTGTAGTGTATGCATGTCGAATGTTAAAGGCTTGTTATCTTATAAAATCAATTGTGTGAAGTTTTGTAGATTTTTCTCGAACTGAAAATGATGTGTAACTCGCTCCCGGTCACAAGCGTCTAAGAAGGGTCGGGGTGCCCAAGCACTACCATCCTAGTCTAGGCATTGGTGTTTACGTTGTGATAAGGACCCAAGTTAGGATCTGGGCCATTGTTGCGACTGATGACTATGTTTTACTAGTACTGAAGTGTGTTGTGTGATAACTATGAACTTTTATATGGGGTGACTTATTCACCCAAATTATTCTCCCCTCATTTGGGTACATGTGACATCATAGAGGAATATACGGCTCAAAGGAGGACTAAACGATGTGTTGAAACTAATGCCCTGCAGGGGAGGGATTGATATATGTAGAAACCAAGGCACATGTAAGAAAAGTTGTTGAAAGAAGTGTTATTGCAA
Source organism: Taxus wallichiana var. yunnanensis (assembly GCA_018340775.1). Classification (NCBI taxonomy): domain Eukaryota; kingdom Viridiplantae; phylum Streptophyta; class Pinopsida; order Cupressales; family Taxaceae; genus Taxus; species Taxus wallichiana. The sequence continues at coordinate 641,363,122 of CM031240.1, forward strand.
ACAAGATAAACATGTATGTAGAAGAATGATTATAATCTAAGCATGCAAGAAGAAAAGATGCAAGAAGACAATGTAGAAAAGCAATAATGCGATGAAGTAGACAACAAAAAGTGAGTTGCAAACATGGGACATCACTCGTGATGTCATAAGAAAATCAAGGCCAATGTGGCCAAAATCATATGAGAAAGTAGAGTACAAGCTAGACATAGGAAAAGACCGCAAAAAATGGCATACAATGACAAGTAGTATAAAGCAAATAGTAATAGAAAACCATTGAATCAAGTAGACTTGCAAGATAAAATGTTACACGTGAAGAACTCGTTAGCATGTTAGAAAGATAGAAATTATGTCAAAGCATGTATAATATGATACAAGAATGTGTTATGCAAAATGAAACAATATCACATGTATTTTATGAAATTGGATAGCCCTAGGAGTCATTATGGGACTAGTAAGAGGTATTGCGCCAAGCATCCGTGTTGTATGTGTAGATCTATAGAATCTACAAGTGTGCTCATATAAACTTTACAAATCTAATTGAAATATACTAACACCTAGTAGTCTAAAATACATGCTAAAAATCCACCATAGAACCATCATGATCATAGATTATTAGATTGATAAAATGAAATTGAAATGAAATTAACATGAAATCAATCATCTAACTACAAACATTCCTACTATATATGTATGATTGCCTTTAAAATATGAACCTATGAAGATCACAAGCAATCAAATTTGTGTTGTTTCTTCAAGATGATGAAATAATCTAACTAATAAATGGGTACAAGGCCATGTTTAGATATTTCTTTACTAATCAAGCATGAAGTAATGGACGTAAGAGATTAACAAGCTATTCCAAATCAATGGAGAAGGATCTTAATCATATGCTTTCTGATAATACTAGAAAAATTATGGTGTGTTGGGCCCCGGAATATTGGCCAAGTATGAAGGCGTGTGGGCACATAAATCACAGTTATAGAAGGGCACGCAAGGAAAAAGTGCATAGGAGGAAGAGTTAAGAAGGCACATGGTTCGCACGGTGCGCGACAGGAGGTTCGGGACTTAGCCAATTTATGCAACAAAGGTAGAACACGTGAAAAGCATGATTGGTTGCACATGGATAAGATGCCACTGACAACAAGTTGGCCCAGAAAGAGCATGCCCGAGATGGAATCTTCTAGAAGATCATCATGAGATGGAATGGAGAGCTCAGGCCTGAAGGAACATGCTCGCATGGAGGACCGCATTCGACACTTGGCGACGGATCTGAGGGCATGGAAAGGTGAGTTGGAAGCCCGGGAAAGTGATAAATACAAGTTCCTATAGTAGGAAAATATAGACAGAGACCGAGATAACATACAGATGAGGATATGGAGATAGAGGAAGAGATATACACAGATAGAGAGATAACATGGGTGAAGCTCTGCAGGATTGCTGCAAGTGCAACTTTGATACAAAAAGGAATGTACTAGGCTTAGTATTGTAATTTATTTTTCTTTTGGCATAGTTATACAAGCCTAGTGATGTGCATGATTGCGGTCTGCCCTCTATGGCTCTTTGTAATGAAACAATGAATATAATGAGGTTACCTGTTACAAATAGACATGGATATCAGTAGCTTTAATGTATATTTCATTCATAGGAGTTCTCTTTCCTTGCATGCTATGAATGAATTATTGTATTTTTCTTTCTATTATAATATATGTTATGGATTCGTTAAAACATCTAGTCTAAAGAAGCTACAAGGATCAAGAGGCCGTTCTGAGCCATATGATTCTTGTATGTCTGAACTTCTTTCCTAAATACTCTTACACTAATCATAGATAAATGCTTCCCACTAAAACTCACATAAAATAGAGACTCGGAACTCACGCGTGCATCGGGTGAGCACTCAGCTTTTGATGGGTGATAGGTCGGCATGCATGGGTTTCCTTCCTTTTATAGTGGGAGTAAAATTGACTACATCTTGGTTCCATTGTTGGGATCTCTTTTCAAGTTGTAGTGGGATATATCATGCATCATAATCTGTGTAAAGAGTAATGATGGATCGCTTAACATTGGAAAATGTTGAGTCATGGTTCAAGAGCACGAAGATGAATTTTCCTAGAGATTAAGCACTCAACCTAAGTTCACTACATGTAGATGGGTAGAAGATAATCTCTACCATAATCTATATAAGACTTTTTCTCTGTTTCTTCCCAAAGAGAGTTATATGGATGGCTTTCAGCCTATGCATCTAGATCAAGTTGGTGTTATGGATCGTGGATATGGACCAAAGAAGACTACCAGAGGTTGCAGGATGCAGATATGATGTGGACCCATGTTGTAGATCATTGGTGGGGAGGAGTACTAGCTAGCTACACTCTAGAATACACCATTTCCATGTATTCTTGCCCGAGATTGCTAAGTTTGAGTTTCTACGAGAACCTAGAGGAACATTTCTACGTGTTATTCCTCTAGCTATGAAGATATTGATGGTTACCATGAGTTTAGAGGTGCTCCCAATGGCCGGCTAAACCATTCTGAGCATTGGGTAAGGAAGCTCGGGTGGAGGAAGATGGCAGATGATACGACAGAAAGGGAGAGGGAAGAAAGATGGCTCAAGTATGGCAAAGCATGTGAAAGGGAGATTACTAGGTGATGTGAGGCTGCTAGTGTGATGGATCTATGGAGACAGACATTGCAGGAAGGAGTTGAGGTTCATGTGGAAGACATGGAACTTGAGCAGTCTATGCTACCCCATCTTGGCAAGCATGTGAGGGAGACCCCTTTGGCTTTTGGTGAGAGTTCGTCGCATGGAGAAAGGAGAGTTATTGGCACATATCTGAACCCACCCAGTGACCGAGCCCGGATCTTGGTTTTCCTGATCTAGGAGGAAGTATTGACCCAATTAAAACTAGTGGAAGAGATAGATCCACGCCTAGGAGGTATAATTTTTCAGTTCCTTCTTCTATGGCTGCACATATTCCAATATTTGGAGGAGTTTTTGGACAAGGGGCAAGTGTACAAGCTTTTGGTCTCGCATCAAGGAGTGGCGTGGGATAAAGTAGCGGTAGTGGGATGCTATCACGAGACCATTAGCTCACAGCCTCAGCTGGGACCGTAGGGGCGCTTGGCACAACTCCTACAGGCCCTATTGGACCCAAAGTGGTTCCGTGGATCTAGTGGCTCTAGAGGTACAAGACCCAAAGTGGACCCAGTGGATCAGTGGAATGGAGGAAACACCGGAGGGAACCAAGGCTCGGTTCAAGACAAGGACCCAACCATCACCTTAAGGTTTTCTTTGAGATGTCTTTGCATTTACCAGATTACGGGGTTGAGGATGCTTTGCGAGAACATGTTCACAAGTGTGAACTACTATGGCACGTGAAAGGTATCATAACCCAGAACAAAAGGCTAGTCAATTTACAGCCATGTTGCAAGGGTGCACACATAGCTGGTATAGAAATTATGACCCTCATTAAATGGTGGTGGATTACACTGCCTTAAAGAAAGCATTCATGGCAGAGTTCCACATTCATGAGTTTGAGCAAAAAACCATTAGTGCTTTGAAGGAGATATAGCTAGGAATGGTAGATAGTGTGGGGAGTATGATACACGCTTTAAGACTCTCTTTTCTAAATTATCATATGATATACATCCTTCTCAGCATGCACAATGGTTTTTTGGAGGATTGATCACCCCTTTTAGAAGGGACTTGTCTCATAAGACTTTTACAGATCTGTTCAAAGCATTGGAGGCTACCTTATGCACCGAAGTTGTTAGTAGTATTGATACTAGCATTAGCCTGCTCTTTGAGGCTCGATTGCTGCTATGGCTAAGTTGGAAAAGCTAACTCGTGAACTCACCCATGAGACTCGTAGTGGTTTGTGGTGCAAAAATTATGAATTAGAGGGGCATGTTAAGGACAATTGCCCCAGAGGACTGGTGACGTCTTTGTGACATTAGACTATGAAATTTGTCATGGGGACCATGATACGTAGATGTCCCTTGTCATGAAAGACGCGATCGTGAAGAATGTATCTTGTTATTTTAATATTTTCACCTTCATGACCCATAATACAAAATATTGTAGGCTCATTAATCGGATACATGAGGCCATTAATCATGGGGTGTGCCAAACCAGCATTGTTAGTGGTTCTAAAAATGATGATCATCATTATGAGGAGCGTGCGGATGGAGGTGCGCGTGGAATAGGTTTTCAAGGAGTATTTTGTGGATGAGGTAACCATGGAGGAATAAGTGAGTTCCCATGTAAAACATGTTTCAACTATTGATCTATAGAACATTACAAGCGTGAGTGCCTGGACTTATTTTAGTGCTTGTGGTGTGGAAAGAAGCATAAGTATGAGGAGTGCCCAGAGTTATTTGAGCATATGAATCAGCAGCACCAGAAGGACAAAGGTGTTGTGATGGTTAGCATCAAGAAGGAAGACATACAATGGATGCCTCGGGTAACACAAGATGAAGGTTTGGAGCCTGTCTTGGTAACAACGAGGGAAGTTATGCATGCAAGAGAGGTACCAAGACAGAAGACCCTAGTTACGAGGGAGGAGTTAGTTCATGGAAAGTATCCAGACCCTGCGCATTAGAAGGAGATATATCAAAACACCATGGATGTTATTTGAAGCTTGCAAGGGGAGATCTAGTGTCTAAAGGAACAAGGAAGGAGAGTTGAGGCACAAAAGGATGACCTGGATGAGGTCAAAGAGGTGTGTAAAATGCTAAGGTAGGACAACATCATTCCTTTGATAGGATCTTGATTGAGAGAGAAGGTACCATGCACCAGAGAAGAGTGTGAGAGACATTTCTTGCATGCAAACCTTCCCCCTCACAACCTCGACTATGAAAAGGAGATTACATTGAATGCAGTTGTAGATGGATGGCTCCTTAGAAATATACTCATTGACACTGCGCAAAGGTTAATGTTTTGAATTTAGATGCATGGCATCAGATGGAGAGACCTGCATTACAGCCATCTTCAAATGTGTTGTATATGGAAAACAATACTAAGGCAATGCCCATCAGTGTCTTGAAGGATGCAGCTATTACTATTCATGGAGCCAAGTTTACTAGGGACTTTGAAGTCTTGGCGCTCACCAAGGTGGACAATTTCCCAGCATTACTTGGGTGCCCTTGGTGTTACAAGAATAATGCGGACCTTTAGTTCAACAAAGGGTACATCAGTTTCGAGAACAAAGAGGAGTGGGTCATTATACCCTTGGTTGATGGGAAGTTAGCACCCTACATTGAACTATTGGGAGAAGAAGTTCTAGACAAGATTTATGTGCACTCAATCAGAGACCCTAAGATGGTACACCCTATTAATGGGGTTATCTAGTTTGAAGATGCTCACCGGTGAGTGATACTACCAAATCGGCAAGTGAGAATTGGGTGCATGGGACTTACAAAAATTTATGGGACGCTAGTTGAGAGGATCGGTGACCAAGGTAAAAAGGAGTGCATGGTTTGGTGCTTTAGAGAAAAAGAACTACCCAAGTACTTTGGGCAGCCTTCCCCGAGATCTTTCTGCAGAGATAGAAGCTCAGTGGAAGAATGAGAAGGAATGGAGGGAGATGCTGAGTTACGTCTTTCTCAGCATAGTATCTCATTGGTGGGCCACGCATCAAGAGAGCCTTTTAGAGTGGCACGAGGTAAGAATTTCTCTCTCTATCAGATTTTCTAGAAGTAATATACCCACCATCATCAGGGAGTACCATGGGAAGGAGCTCACCTCTTTCCATATCCAGGAATGTGAACGGGTTTGGAGAGAAGGCACGGAAGCCTTGCCACCATCCCTCTAGGTGCACAAGTTGTATTATACACTGCAGGGTTGTGTACGCACATGGTACATTCATTCGGAGACACGCCGCCAGATAAGGAATTGGCAAGAGCTCGTGGTTGATCTTACTTAAGCCTTTGAGTCTCGGAGTACCAAACCATTGGTTGATAAGGCCTTACAAGGTATCAAGCACCTTACCATGGGGGATAGTGTCAGAATGGAAGATAGGCTGTTGGAACTACTAGGTGAACCAGGATTGGAGGTGCGCTTTGAAGAGATTGAAGAAACAAAAGACTTACAGCTTGAGCGTGCATGTTTGGAAAAGGAGAAGGGAAAGTTAGTATATGTGATTGATGCAGAGGAATCAGAAAGTTTAGATGTTAGCCATTCTATAGGGATGCACAAAGTAGTGGATAGTGCAGATGCTCGCACGCGTGCTTACCATGAGCCATTAAAGACAAAGAAAGTTAACATCAGGTTTAGGAGAAGAACCTAAGGAAGCTATTATTGGGGATTATTGGATGGAGAACAAAGTATCAAAGATCATTGATCTATTACATGAATTCGAGGATTTATTCTCGGTGGGTACCATGAGCTAAAAGGAGTTCACCATTCCTTGGGGGAGATGAGGATAAAACATAAGGAGGGTGTGTGCTCGGTTAGAAAAATTCCCTACCGGATGAATCCCAATTTATGCATGAAGGTTAAGGAGGAGATAGACAAGATGATAGATTCTAGGATCATTGAGGTAGTGGAAGAATCAAAATGGATAAGTCTGATGGTAATCAACATCAAGAAGGATGGGCGGATTAGAATTTTTGTGGATTATAGGGAATTGAATGTAGTTTGTGTCATTGATCCATTTCCGACCCCCTTCACTGAAGAAATTTTGGAAGGAGTCGCTAGGTGTGAAATATATTCCTTTACGGATGGATTTTCAGGATACCACCAAGTCCGGATTGCAAAGGAGGACTAGGAGAAGACAACTTTCACCACTAAGTGGGGAATTTTTGCATATACGGTCATGTCATTTGGGTTGAAGAATGTGCCTATTGTCTTTTCACGCATAGTGGTGTAAGCATTCCAGGACTTCATTCATAAGTTTCTCTAGGTTTATTTGGATGATTGGACAGTATATGGTCTAGTTAAGGACCACTATGACAACTTGAGATTAATGTTTCAAAGGTGTAGACAGTTGAGGATATCCCTCAACATTAAGAAGTGTGTGTTTGCTACACCCTTTGGGACTTTATTGGGGCATATCATATGTAAGTAGGGCTTGTTGGTAGATCCCACTAAAGTTACAATTATTATGGGGTTAAGGGAGCCTACTAGCTTGAGCACAAAGGCGTGGACCTTGGGCATATAGGGTATTACAGAAAATTCATTAAGGGGTATGCCAAGATCACCATGCCCTTAGAAGAGTTGCTTAGACACAAAAATACCTTGTATTAGGGAAAGGCACGGTAGAGGGCATTTGATACATTAAAAGATAGGTTTATTACCACGCCTATTTTATGATTTCCCTCTTAGAAAAGCCCTTCCATGTACATGTAGATGCCTCAGAACCGCCACTGGAGTAGTGCTTGCACAAACAGGTGAGGGGATTGTTGATCATCCTCTCTATTTTATGAGAAGGAAGATAACACCAGCAGAGTAGAATTATACCACAACCGAGTGCAAGGAATTATTAATGATCTATGCACTTTTCAAATTTAGACAGTATCTACTGGTGACACCCTTTGTATTCTACACCGACCATATGGCATTAAAGTAGTTAATGAACAAGCCTATTCTTCAAGGGCGCATATGTTGATGGGTGTTGTTGTTTCAATAGTTTGAATTCACCGTTGTAGTGAAGCCTGGAAAAAGCAATTTTGGACCCGATCATCTCAGTCAAGATATGATTAAGGAGAGGACGTGTAAAGTATTGAGGAAGCAATGTTAGATGCACAACTATTTAGATTGTGGTGCACACCCTCGATTTAGAAGAGATTGTATATTTTTAAATGAAGGTGTGGTGCCGCATGGAATTAAGGCATTAGAAAAGAAGCAATTGGCCATACGCGCCATGCTCTACATGTTGATTAGTGGAGACTTATATAAGTTGGGACGAGATGAAGTTTTGCACAGGTGTGTATTAGAGCATGAGCACTTGTCTATGATGGAAGAAGCACACATAAGAAGTGAGGGTGGGCATTACGCAAGTGATGCCACCGCGTAGAAGATATTAATGGCAGGATTATGGTGGGAAACCTTGTACAGGGATTGTAGAGATTATTGTAAATCATGTGACCACTGTTAGCGCATTAGAAAACCGTAAAGGAGAGATGAAATGCCTTTGGCCCTATTCCTAGCAATGAGCCTTTTTAAAAAGGGTGATAGACTTTGTAGGACCTATTACACCAATGGCGCATAGGAATGGATCACGTTATGTCATCACTTGCATAGATTATCTCACAAGGTGGGCGAGGTATCCCCAACTAAAGATTGCATGGCAGCAACAATAAATGGCAAGGTTCTTATGCGAGAACATTATCACAAGGTATGGATGTTTATTGAGTTTGACCAGTGATAGGGGTACACATTTTCTAAATGGGACTATGAGGATCCTATTATCGGTTCATGGTGGCTCATCATAATACTACGCCCTATCACCCATAAGCAAATGGAACCACGAAGCATTCAACAAAATACTAAGTCATACCTTGACCAAAATATATGATGTTAGAAGACAGATTGGTATGACAAAGTATCAATAGTTTTATGGGCTTACAGGACTATGTATAAAATACTAAATAAAGCCACACCTTTTTAATTGGTGTTTAGCACAGAAGCTATTTTTCCGGTTGAATTTATGTTACCTTCTCTGCGAATAGCACGCGCAGGAGGTTTAGCCGATGAACAAGAGCTAGAAGAAAGGATTTATGAGCTAATGAAACTGGATGAGAGATGATAACTTGCCCGTTGGAGCCAAATAGCGGAAAAGGAAAACCAAAAGGCTTGACATGATTGCCATATTAGAAACAAGAAGTTTGAGGTTCGGCGAGATGGTGTTACTTGTATGATTCTATATTTCTGCGCCATCCTGGAAATTTGAAAGTCCATTGGTTAGGTCCCTACACAATCTCATACATCCTTGATTCGGCACATGCTAGTTACAAGTGTTGGATGGAATGAAGTTGCATGGAATCTTCAATGGCAGTAGGCTAAAGCCCTACTATAAATAAGTCTTCTTGGTGTTTGTAAATAAGGTAGTTTTTCCAGTTAGTTTAGAAATTTTCCTTTATGCATTTTCCTTCCTTGTGTTTCCCTTTCACGTTGTTGTTTTGTTTTGTGCCTTGGGCACTGGTAACCTTATTGCTATTTTTGGAGAATTTATGAGTGTGCAAAGGACTGCACATCATTTAAGTGTGGGGTGGAGAAAAGTGAAGGAGAAAAGTGAAGAAGCGTGTGATTAAAAGTACCAAGGAAGTTGTGTTGAAGAGCCTTGTTGAGTAGCCCAGTTGAAAGAGAGATGAAGAGAAAAGATAGAATGGTTGGTGCCAGGATAAAGCTACTTGTAGATCCCACATACAAAGGAAAAGGAAGCATAGTTAAATCAACACGAGGTAGGCGAAAGTAAAAATCTAGATAGAAGAAGTGCCTGCCTGAGACTGGAGTTAAAAGCGCATGCAAGATTCTCCTATCAAGTTGGTTGGGTTACGCACCAAAAGGTTGGAAGATTTTTCATGTAGGTTGGGCACGCAAGTGAAGGAACCGAGGATGGGCTTTGTTTGAAAAATCTGCATTAAATGAACAAATTATGGGGTAGGTAAATTAGCATTTAATGATCGAGAAAAGGAGAAACTATAAGTAATGGTCGGGAACTCTCGTTTTACTTTGTGAAAACATAGAGTTGGAGATATAAGTGAGTGTTATCAGCTAGGGTTTTTCAGATTCAATCAAGTGGAAGATCTGTGTGATTAAAAATATGAAGAGCTAGTTTGAGATTGTGAACTAGAAGGAAGGAATTACACGGGTGTGGAAAGAAGTAAAAAGATGCTATCTTGTGAAGAATTTATCAAAGTTAGGGTTCAACAAACTAGGGCACGGGTTTAGAAGAATTGTATCGCAGATCTGAGATCAAAGGTTGGGAGAAGGAAAGCAGAGTAACAAGGAGAGGATTGGAGTGATAAAATTACCTTGACCATGACACCCAAGAAAGGAAAGGGAAAAGCTAAGGCTAAACAACCAGAACCCAAGGTAGATACAAATGAAGAATGGTATGCAGAGATGCAGTACCCAGATGGAGTGATGATGGGGAAGGAATGGGAATCCCATTTGAGAAGCATACCGGTCAGTGACTATAATCACCACACTAACACTATAGAGAAAGAAATGGCATTAGAATTGGTATGCCCAACCAACAAACGAACACCTGAAGGTTTTCCTATCTATAATGATGACGTAAAGGTCAAGTGGAAAAGGCAGGGTTACTGCAACTCTATGAGTTGCCTTATTTTGGGAATCTAGATCACTTGTACCAGTGGTTGATGTCTCAGTTCATGAGGACTACTTCCACTTTGCTAGGCACAAGATGCGCATGACTCCCCAGTTGATTTCACAGTTTACAGGCCTCATATGTGAGGGAGATAGCCTAGAAGATGACCTTGGTGACAAGGAGGCTATTCAAGAGACCGTCACATAGTATGCCTACAAGAAAGGGTCATGGTACTATGACATCTCAGACATCAAGGACCCCTATGAAGATGGTCGTGTACACAGTAATGAAAGGCTGAATGGCTAAGAAAGATGGATACAATTCAACAAGCCATGGCTACATGTCTACAAGAAGATTGCAGAGGGGAATATATATAAATTATCTGCATACATTGCCGAGGAAATTGTCAAGTATGTGAAGGAAGGGGATAGGATCCTCTTTGGAAATTTCTTGTTCACCATAGTGTTTATAGAAATTGGAATGCCAGATGCACCATACAAGTTTGTGTGGGAGCACCCACCAAGACCCTTTGCTGCGAAGAGGTTTGAAAAATAGGCATGTGATACAGTGATGGCTCCCCACAAAGCACGGCTTGAAAAATGGTATACACACTTGAGAAATGCATTTGAGGTGGAGTGGAGGATCCCTGAACAACTCCCAATAGCCACACAGGGAGAAGCTAAGTTCGCAGTGTACCAACACTACTACTTGGGTAGGTTCAAACTTATTGATGAATCATGGAGCCCTTGGTGCAAATTTCCTTTCATGTTCACTGCCCAATACTTCCAAGTGGGAGTGAATAGATTTAAAGAATCAAAGAAGCTAAGGCTGGAGCTAGGAAAGTTAGACCAGGAGCATAGGGATATGAGGAAGAAACTAAACTACCCCGGAGGTAAGCATGCATACGTGGAGAAGTACATGTCACACGAAATCCATATGACTAGGCCAATAATGCTTCCCATCGTTGGAGGATCCGTAGCACGCGTATACATGCGTATAAGGCCAAAATTTGACAAGGGTGTGTACTTGGTGGATGAAATATAAATACCTAAGGACCCCTTAGGAAATAAGAATCCATCGTCTAAGAAGAGAGGTAGAGGAGAGGAAGGAGCACCAAGTGTACCGACTGCTCAGACAGTGAGCATGCCTTCTATAAGTGCCAAGCCAAGCACCTATGTTCAAAGAAAGAAGTCTCCAGTAAAGGAGAAGACACCAAAAGTAGAGGCACTCAAACAACCCACCACTATGGAGGAGTCACAAGAGGAAGAAGAGAAGGCAGAATCTCCAGACCAGAAGACACCTCTCAGGAAGAAGTAGGTAGATGAAGAAGCTAACTCGGAGGTGACCGAAAACTTTGGAGAGATATCTGGGAGAAGGAGAGGATGAGAGTGAAGGAGGTGGTGATGAGGAGGAAGAGCTAGAGAAAGACAAGGAACCTTTGGAACCTCATATATTTAGTGTCTATGACTCGGAGGAAGAGAGTGGGGATGAAAAACAAGAGTTCATATTCGCGATGAAAAGGCACACAAGGTGATGAAGGCACTGAAGATACAAATACGGATGAGAAGGATGCCATGGAGAAGTAGGGAGACATAACTTTTACCAAGGAGTAGATAACCAAAGTGGTAAAGAAAGAAGTAAAGAAGATACTCGAGGCCCTTGTAGACCAGAGTTACAAAGATATCGTAGACATATTACTTGAGGAAGGGAAGGAGGAGAGCATTGAAAAGGGACATGACAGCCTAGGAGGCCCCACTCTGACAATTAGCTTCCCCAAAGGCACATGCTCAGGTAGAAGAAATCTAGATGCAGAACAGAGGCAGATAATGGGCTATGTGGATGATTCAAGGAAGGTGCTATGCGTGCAAGGTTCTAGAGCACGATACCCACTAAGAGACTTATAGCCATGGGATCGTTCGAGAAGGAGGGTGCATACCCCAGGACCAAGAAGATGCTTTCTTGGGCATTTGAGTCCCACATTGACGAGCCAAACTTTGAGGTCTACCAAAAGGCACTTATTTTGTTGCCGATTCTAAGGAGATAGCCCCTTGGTAAATGCTCAGGAGCTCTCAGACGAGCAAGTGTGCAATGCTCTAAACAAGGTCATGGTTGAAACAGAGGCAAGGCTATTCGCACAGAATGATAGCATAAGGGATTTAGAGGGAAAATTGGCCAAGAAGGAAGAGGAGTTGGCTAAGGTGGCCAAAAACTTGAAACAAGAGGAATTAATCAGTGCGTAGCGTGAGCTCAAGGAGGAAAAGGAAAAGGTGTAGGAGGTTTACAAAAAGGTAGAATCGATAAAAAGTGCCATCATTTTAAAACACCTAGATCTAACACCAATCCCCCAGAGGTACGCATCAACACTTTGGAATGCCTAGAAGACTTAACGCGCATCCTCACCATGGAGAGATGACCCTTGGCATTGGAATCTGCAGAGGAAGTGGTCATGCGCCTGAAGGAGGAGGACCGATTAAAGGTGATAGCACTTGTTGCCGAGTACAACCAAGTACTCGTGGAGATCAAGGTCACTACCCAGTCTGTAGAAGCCACATACGACACATGCGCGGATTGAGATAAGGTGGCAAACTCCTTGGTTGCCATGCTTGAAGTAGAGCTGAAAGAGTTCCAGGAAAAGAACAAGGGGAACAGGGTAGAGAGGGACAAGGTTCTAGCTGAGGTAGAAAAGAAATCAAAGGTGATTAAGGCTTTAAGAAGCTCAATTAAGGCCCGGATGAAGGAACTATACCCCCAGATCACCAGAAGAATGGACAAGCTCGCAGGATCTGGGTAAGGAAATGGAACAGATTGTGGACACTTTGGGCACCCAGGGAGCTAGCCTAAGCTTTGATGAAGTGAGCACCCTGGTGGGTGACCTATGCCAGAAGGCGAAGGGTGAGGTCAAAGTGTGGAACAACCTAGAGGTAGATCTATGATGGGACTTTCCCAACCTTTTGAATTAATGTCCCCCCCATTCTTCATTCTTTCCCCTATTATTTCATTCCTTATTCATTTTGTAAAATATATGTCTACATCTTGGTTCCATTGAACCAACTTACACCTTGGTCAAGTAGAATGTTTCCGAGGACGGAGAACAGGCATAGTGTGGGGTGATGTTGGGCCCCTGGAATATTGGCCAAGTATGAAGGTGCATGGGCATGCGGGATCCCAATTATAGAAGGGCACGTAAGGAAAAAGCACGTAGGAGGAAGAGTTAAGAAGGCACATGGTTCATGCGGCATGCAAAAGGAGGTTCGGGACTTAGCCAATTTATGCAACAAAGGTAGAACATGTGAAAAGCGTGATCGGTTACATGCGGATAAGATACCATCCTGAGCAACAGTTGGCCCAGGAAAGAGCATGCCCGATGGAATCTTCTAGAAGATCATCATGAGATGGAATGGAGAGCTCAGGCCTAAAGGAACATGCTCGCATGGAGGACTGCATTCGACACTTGGCGATGGATCCGGGCGTGGCAAGGTGAGTTGGTAGCCCCGGAAAGTAATAAATATAAGTGCCTCAGAGTAAAAAATATAGATAGAGAGACCGAGATAACATACAGATGAGGATATAGAGATAGAGGAAGAGATATACACACAGAGAGAGAGAGAGATAACATGGGTGAAGCTCTGCAGGATTGCTGTGAGTGGAACTTTGATTACAAAAAGGAATGTACTAGGCTTAGTATTGTAATTTATTTTTCTTTTGGCATAGTTATACAAGCCTAGTGATGTGCATGACTGTGGTCTACCCTCTATGGCTCTTTGTAATGAAACAATGAATACAATGAGGTTACCTATTGCAAATAGACATGGATATCAGTAGCTTTAATGTATATTTCATTCATAAGAGTTATCTTTCCTTGCATGCTATGAATGAATGATTGTATCTTTCTTTCTGTTATAATATATGTTATGGAGTTTGTTAAAACATCTAGTTTAAAGAAGCTACAAGGATCTGGAGGCCATTATGAGCCCTATGATTCTTGTATGTCTAAAATTCTTTCCTGAATACTCTTACACTAATCATAGATAAATGCTTCCCACTAAAACTCACATAAAAGAGAGACTCGGCACCCGCGCGTGCCTCAGGTGAGCACTCAGCTTCTGCTGGGTGATAGGCTGGTACGCATGGGATTCCTTCCTTTTATAGTGGGAGTAAAATTGACTACATGGTGTAAGGTGTTAAGGTAGGAGCTTGTTCCTTTATATAACTTTCCTATTTGGGGAAAGCTTGAATCCCAATGAATGTGGGATAAAGGATAAAATATATTTACACTTGTTAAGCATGCTTAGAAAAATTAACAAGTGATTAGCAACTCATGAGAGTTGGAGGTTGCTTTAATTAATCAACTAAGATTAAATAATAGGCTAGAATAATATTTTAAGGCTATTTGGAGGTGATTTAGGAGGAATTTGATATGATTTAAAACATTTGAAAGTGGGATTTAGCCAATAAAATGGTTTATTGATTAAATGTATTGTTAAAAGGATTAATTAACTAATGATATTTAATTAATTGATTTGAAGAGGATTATAACTAACGAAGTGTCGTTAATTGGCATCTGGAATGTGATAAAGGCTAGTTAATTAATGAAGTGTCGTTAATTGACCAAAATAGAGGGAAACATTAGTTAATTAGCGGAAATCACTAATTATAATGGAAATGATGAGATAGAGGATAATTAGTACCACTTTTGCATTAAAATTGTGTAAGTGGATTTTAGGTGTCTACATTTACCCCTCTTTAGGGTGGTGCAAGTGATGCCACTTCAAAGATAGTATATTATTACTGTAATGAAATTACTAGTATAATTCGATTATGAGCAACAATAGAACACCAAATAACATAGTATTTTAGAATAATGATCTCAATATGCAATTAGAATATCTTTGCCACTTGAGGGGCAACCTCCAAACCATATAATAAAACTAAAATTCTCAAATGACAATGAAATACTACCTACAATCCCCTATATATAGTATTCATATGTTATGGCCATCACCAAGGCCAACCTATTAAGCATGAGAAATTATAAATGATATAATAAAATGATATGGTAAGCCACAAGTCAGCTACTCATATCCTAATACAAGCAATAGGTTAAGGGCATAACATGCCCTTCCCCTTCAAACCAATGTTGTCCTCAATGCTGAATAATCCTAGATGTTGCTGTAAAAACCTTCATCCTCCCAGGTTGCATCTTCTATGCTCAGATTCTTCCACTTGATAAGATATTCCTTAATGTCTCTGGTTCTCAGCCTCTTAGTACGTGTTTGTAGAATCTTCTCTGACTCCAAAATGATTCTTCCTTCCTCATCAAGTTCTAGTAACTCTGTCTAGGCTTCAAATTTTTGTCCAATAACCTTCTTCAGGCATTAAACATGGAATATTAGGTGTATGTGTGAAGATGGAGGAAACTCTAGTTTATAAGCAACACTGCCAATTTTTTGTAGAACATGATAAGGGCCATAATATTTAGAATCAAGTTTGTTGTCCTTTTTTTGTTGCTTTAGGGACATCTGTTTGTAAGGATGGAGATGTACAAAAACTCAATCACCAATTTCAAAATGTCTTTCACTATGGTGTTTATCTACTTGTTGTTTCATCTTGTTTTGTGCTAATGCTAAATTCTCCTTCAAACTAGCCAAAACCTATTATTGATGTTGAATGTGTTCCTCAACATCTCTGACCTTAGTTTGTACCCTCGAGGAGGAAGTGATAGAAGGTGGATGTTAACCATATAATGCTAAAAATAGAGTCATTTGAGAAGAGGTATGAAAAGATGTGTTATACCACCATTCTACAAGTGGTAGCCATTTAATCCACCTTTCCTACTTATCTAATACAAAAAATGCGTAGATACCCCTCTAAGAATTTGTTGACCACTTCCATTTTCCCATCAGTTTGAGGATGATAAGATGAACTGTGAGATAGCTGAGTACCCAAACATGAAAATAATTCCATCCAAAAATTACTTGTGAAAATAGGATCACAATCACTTGCAATTATCTTTGGGGTTCCATGTAGCCTTTGAACTGTCTCCAAAAAAATAGTTGCAATCGTATCGCTCAAATAGATGTGATACGGAAAAAAAAATGGGCATATTTTGTGAGCCTATCCATAATCACGAAAATAACATTCTTACCCTCTGAACAAGGCAATCTGGTGATGAAATCCATGGAGACCTCCTCCCATTTCTAGCTAGGAATTGGTAAGGGTTGCAACTAGACCTGGTGTCTTAATTATTTCCCCTTTGTTCTATTGGCACACTAAACACTCTGATATAAAATTTTGTACATCCCCCTTGAGTCCTTCCCAAAATAATTCTCCTTTTATTCTATGATATTTCTTCAAAAACCCGGAGTTTCCACCAACAGTGAGGCATGTAGCTCTGCAAAGAATATTATGCTTTAACTCGAATATTTACTCAAGTATAACCTATCCTTATATCATAGGGAATTACCTTTCCACTCAAATTTGTTAGATGTCATAGATCCTTGCTTGATATTATGTATTAGAGATTGTGTATCCTTGTCTTGATCCCATTCCAATCTTGCTTCATCCACCCAATCGGCCATTTACATGGACATTCCACATATTAAGGCATATGTTGATGTATCCCTTTTGGACAATGCATCAACTACTACATTTTCTTTACCCTTTTTTAATATTATTTCAAAATCAGAACCCAACATTTTTTTACCCACTTTTTTTGTTCCTCGGATGATAACCTTTGCTCCAAAAATTATTTGAGACTATCATGATCAATTTTTACCTTGAAGTCTCTAACTATGAGATAGGGCCTCCATTGCATGACCACATGAAGAATAACTATCATTTATTTCTCATAGATAGGTTTGAGAAAATATTTTCCTTTTAATTGGTGACTCTCAAATGTAATTGGTCTTCCTTCCTACATTAGAATTTCTCCCAATCCTGATCCTGAAGTGTCACATTCAACAATGAAGGTTTTTGAGAAGTTCGGAGTAGCCAAAACAAGGGTGTTTGCCTGACAAGGATTCCTTTAGCTACTCAAAGGATTTAGTGGCTACGTCTGTCTAATGGAAGGAATCCTTCTTTAGAAATGTAGTTAGTGGGGTTTCTATTCTACCATATCCCTACATAAATCTTCTGTAGTACCCTATTAGTCCTAGGAACCCATGAAGATTTTTGAGATTTTTGGGCCTTGGCCATTCCACCATAGCTTTGATCTTCTGAGGATCAACTTTGATGCCTTCGTGGGATACAATGTGTTCCAAGTACTCTACCTCTTGTACACCAAAAGAACATTTGGATGGATTTGCATAAAGAGTATGTTTCTCCAAAACTTAATTTACATGTTGTAAGTGTTCTTCCCATGTCTTACTATAAATCAATATGTCATCAAAGAAAACTAATACAAATTTCCTTTAAAATGGCCTAAAAATAGTGTTCATCAAGCTTTGAAAGGTTGAAGGCACATTTTAAGACCAAAAGGAATTACCAAAAACTCATAATGGCCCTCACGAGTCCCGCAATCCATTTTATGACATCTTCCTCTTTTATTCTAATTTTATGGTACCCCGAATGAAGATCTAATTTTGTGAAATAAATAGCACCATGCAATTCATCAAGTAAATCATCGATTACTGGAATAGGAAACTTATCTTTGATAGTGTACTTGTTGAGTTCTTGGTAATTTGGACACATCCTTCATGTTTCATCCTTCTTACGTACCATGACCACTGGTGAAGAATATGCACTCTGGCTCTGCCTGATGATACCTACCTTCAACATTTCATGAACCATTTTCTCGATCTCACTTTTCTAGGAATATGGGTATCTGTATGGTCTAATGTTAGGTGTTTGGCTCCTGAATCAACCGAATGGCATGATCATGCTCCCTAAATAGTGGTAGTCCCTTTGGAATTGCATCAAAATTAGATGAGTGAGCAATCAACAATCTTCTGAAGATTGGGTGGCATTAAATACTCTATATTTTGTACTTCTATGGAAAATAACTTTGTTATAAATCCATCTACTCCTTTTCTAAGAACCTTCTACATCTGATGAGAGCTAATAATCTATGGAGACTTAGCTACCATCCCATTCAATTGTATTATCCTTCCATCTAAATGAAATCGCATGAACAATTCTTGGAAATTCATCTCTATAGTACCTAAGGTTATGAGCCATTGCACACCTAGAACAATATCTACCCCTCCCATAGAAATAGAAAAAAAAGGTGAGTTTAACGTGTAGTCTCCCATGGAAAGCTTGATACTATGGAACTTTTCAGTGCACTTGAATGTCCCACCATCCACAATCATAACTTGCATTTTGGAGCTGGGTAAATAAAAAATTAAGGCGAAGCTAACTTACTATTTATGAAGTTATGAGTACTCCCCAGTCAATCAACACCGCCACCTTATATTTTTGAGATAGCCAATAACCTTGAGTGTTTAAGGAGTACTAATACCTAAAAATACATGGCGAGAAATTGTAGGTTGGTGATCCTCTACTTCATCTTCTCTTGGTTCCTCGGCCTCTCCTATAATTTCAGCTTTCTCATCATCCTCATTACCTCCGTCAATATAGAACAACTTATTCTCAAAGCACATTTGTGTCCCGGTCCATATTTGCTATCACAATTAAAACATAATCCTTTTTCTCTCTTTTCTTCCATTTTTTGAGGAGTCATTCTAATTGGCCTAGTAAATGAAGGGGAAGAGATACTATGGTCTCTAGTGTTAATGAAATGTGGCCTCCTACTACAAAGAAATTTTTCCTCTACTCTACGTGTCATGATAATAGAATCAGAAAGCTTGAGTGGATTAAACATACATACCTCATGCTCGATGTGGTCCTTAAGACCCCAAAGAAACATGTCATTTAGATTCTCTTCTGGAATATTCTCCACCCTTAAGGATAGGTTATGGAATTGATGCACATAATCTTTGACTGATCATGTTTGTCATAAATTTGCTAATTGACTAAATTAGTTCTCTAAAACACTGGAACTATAGTGTAATTGCAACTCCTCGTAAAAACTATCCAAGTGACACCGAGACCATTCTTCGCCTCTGAGCACATAACCATCGATACCAAACGAATTGGTCTGGTTCAAGATACAGGATGCCAATGTCACCTTTTTTATGGTGTTTGATGTAACTCAAAGAATTTCTCCATTTGATTTATCCAATTTAGGGGATCCTTACCATCAAGTTTATGTATATCCACTTTCGGCATCATGTTCCATGGTTATGAATAAGTTGGATTCTTATTGGGATGGAAAAGTGATCCAACATGGTTATTTTTTCCATGATTTTGAACTGAAGATCCTCCTTGGTTGATACGGGCTAGATTTGGGCCATACTTTTTACCTTTTACATGTTACATGGTATCATCCAACTGATGATTAATTTGGTCTATGTCTCCTTTAAAGGCCATCTCAAATTATACATTTTGTAGCTCATACTCACGTTGGATCACCTTATGATCAACTAAGGTAAACCCTAGTGCTGAGGAATCTTTATTTACCCCTTCTGACTCCATCTCTTCAATCACTACCCCATCTTTATCTGGGGTTTTACCTAGAGTAACTGGATTCTTTTTGCTCTTGTGGAAAGCCCCGCCATGATGTCAGACCTTAGGGTTTAGGGTTTTGATATGAATTCTGAAGAATAGGAAAACACCCAAAGAATATACTAATACTATTTTTTAGAGCTTTTTGAAAATGTAAAGAACTTGAAAATATTCCACAATTTTCACCCTAGGGAGCAATTTTATGATAAACCCTAAATTTGTAATAACATGTGAAAAATAAATTTAACAAGTCTAAAATTTATAGGGAACATTAGTTGAAATTTTTTTCAACTCTAGTTAAAATATCTCCCACCAATTCTCTATGGTTCACAATATATGGCATAAACAAAAAATTAGGGTTTTTACTATATTTTGGCCCAGATCACAGCTCTAATACCACTTGTAATGAAATTACTAGTATAATTCAGATTATGAGAAATAATAGAACACCAAATAACACAATATTTAATAATAATGATCTCAATATGCAATTAGAATAGTTTTGCCACTTCGAGGGGCAACCTCCAAACCATATAATAAGACTCAAATGATCAAATGATAATGAACTACTACCTACAATCCCCTATATATATACTATTCATATGCTATGGCTGTCACCAAGGGCTACCTATTAAGCATGATAAAGTATAAATGATATAATAAATTGATATGGTAAGCCACAAGTTGGCTACTCATATCCTAATACAAGCAATAGGTTAAGGGCGTAGCAATTATAGACAAGTATATTTTGAAGAAAAATTAGCGAGAATGAAGGATGCCCCTCGAGTGTCGATGGGGTGATTGAAGAGGTCGATCGAAGATAAAAAATATGAAGTAAACATATAGAATAATTTGGTGGAAGAAACCATGCTAGTAATGAGATTGATAGATGAAAATTGAAATAACATGTGTATCTATCTCATTCAATAAACAACATTATTTCATCACTTTTCTTAAATGATTGACGTCATCATCCCTTATTAAAATATACACATACAACAAAAGTGTACGATAACATGAAAAGCTATAATACTAACATTTGTTCATTTCTAAAAATTCTCAACTCCATGCAACACACATAATGCAATGCAATACGATAAAGTAAAAAAGCTAACTCCGATAGGGAAATAAATATAAACACACATACTCAAATAAACAATGTTCAAGATAGTTGCACCAATTTTTTGTTATCAAGCTTCAGCTTCCCAAATGTTCACATTAATGACTAGGGTTAAAAAATGTGCCCAAGCAAGGATACATGCGAGGGGAATACAAGGAGGACACCGGGGTCCTATGAAAAATTAATTGTGCATTATGACATAGTACCAAGAAAATCGTTATTGTTAGGGAGCACAAGCATAGTAAACAAACCATCTTTATGGATGGAGGTAGATCCAGATGAGTAAGGATTCTTATGTAAAAACAAGTGAAAACATAAGAAATATGTTTTATAAGAAAAATTTAGGATATTTGAGGATAATTCATTTGATACAAACGTCATTTGCATGCATGTCATTTACCAGCTTTTGAAAAAATGAATTTACAAAAAAAAAAAAATTAAATGATTTTACCAATTATTTGGGTTTTTAAATGATTTTACTAATTTTTTGGGTTTTTAAATGGTTTTACAAATTTTTTGGATTTCTTGAATTTTTGAAGAAGAAAATGATCGAGAAGAATGAAAATATCATGGGACATCACCAAATAATGTTGGAAAGCAAAAATATGCCCCAGGTAGTAGAAAGGGTCATCGGGAAACAAAAACATGCCTAGCATAGCGAAAACGGACAAAAATGATTATTTATTAAAAATAATCATCACGATGAGTGCTAAAAGAATTTTTAAGAATCACAACGGTCACTTAGTGCCTCGGGGGTGAGACACATGAAGAATTAGGGCACAACAACTATAAATAGTAAGGCGGAGGGTAAAAATTCATCACGGTGAGTTATTTGTTATTGACTCTTACCACTTTTGAGAGTGATTTTACTGACCTGCGAGAGAGATGGCACATATTGTGAGGCATAGACACCATGCATATTGAGTCTAAGAGTACTAAAAGATACCTACAGATGGTCCCATAGTACGTACAATTTTTTTTATGTTTTTGAGTTCATTTAATGCAATTTTTAGGCAATAGAAAATGATGATTTAACATATGTGCAAGCCTCTAAGTAAGGAAGCATGAAGGGCATACGCTTATGTTAAAACAAGTGCATCAGTGTTACACTGGTTTTTTTGGAATAGGGTAGGCTCATGGCCTCATGAAAATGAGTGCATGGGTGTCAAAAATCCTATGCATACATTACAAGGCACAATGTAACACTACAAGGTGTGCGCATACGTGAAAATGAGCACATATGCATCAAAAATCCTATGCATATATTACAATGTTTGTGATAGCTCTACAAGGTGTGCCTTTATGTGAAAAGGCATGTGCATGCATGAAAAGGCTTGTGCATACACAAAGTGGTGTCTATTAGGAATTCCTAGAAGAACGTAGAAAATTTCTAGAAGACTGTGAGAGGAATTAGGATACCTTAGGAAGGTATTTTGAGAAATAATGATGTTATTTAACTTTTTAATTAATCATGTTGGGTAATTTTACACATGGGATTATGCAACTTATATGTAGGAAAGTGGCATGGACACCTTCATACCTATGATCGAGACCTTCTCTCATCAGGACCAGAGTGGACTAGTGGTTGTACTAGAGGTGACAGGATTAGCCCACTTTGCAGATATGCCTCAAATTATGCTAGATCATGCCCTTCTCGAGCCTTAGCAGAGAGATGGCATAGTGAGAGCTAGACCTTTAGATTTCTAACTGATGAGATGAAAGTCACACTAGATGACGTTTATCGGATCCTCTAAGTTCCTATTCTAGGTAGCAGAGTGACTTATGACGGATGCCACAACCAGATCATGGGCCACATATGGGATCTCTTTCAACTAGATGACCTTCCTCAACGATGCCTGGGAGTGCATTTTTATAACTACTTTGATGATAGGAGGATTTCCTACCTACCTATATATTTGATGGCATTTTTTAGTGTCTACTTGTTGCCGAACAAATTTGGGAAAAAAAATTCACTTGCGTTGATAGGATTCATACACATATTTATGGATGGAGAGGTATTTTCCTAGGGTCAGTGTATACTAACTCACTTATATTGGGATCTACACTTGATATCTTATAGAGGGATGAGGAGTGTGGGCCCTACCACACTACTATAGATTTGGTCATGGGACCATATTGTGATCGGGCACCCACTCGGAGACCTTAATTCCAGAGGAGGTAAGGATCCCTCATGTAGGAGATAGGAACCCATAGGTGATGAAATCATAGATCATATGGGGGACACATTTTATTATAGACATCCCTTCAAGGATATAAAACCATGTATGATTACATGGTGACCATACATGGTGATCATACTTATTCTTTCATTGGCAAGAGGATACAACAAAGCTTAGTATTGTTGGGGTATAACACTTATTTATCGGTATTCGCAAACACATTTTGGAGTGGTACCATTTTGATAGAGTGCAGTGGAAGCTAGGTGTTATTAAGGGTATTCCCGGGGATGAGATGTGGTATACACACCGAGATATGGAGGTATTTGAATTTGGACTCTGCATCAGACTATGGAGAGAAATACAGAGCTTTGACATTATAGATCGATAATGATGGGATCAGAGAGCACAAATAGAAAATTATGGCACTACTCTAGACTATGTATCATGGTATGTGACAATAGTTCCTCATCAGCTTACCATCCCATATGCTAATATAGATGTAGGTATAGTTATAGTAGCAGAAGAGAGGTAGTTCAGGGATGAGATAGGCCACAACTTGGGTAGGCCGAGGCCAAGGTAGTAGAAGAGGCATATAATAGACAAGGACTAGAAGATTAATAGCCATAGCCATGGGGTCCATTTTCATAGGTTCCTCTATAGAATTCTTTACATTTTCTCTTACAGTAGGTTATCATACAACTGCCACCATCATTGTATCATGTAGTGATTCCATGGAGGGGGTAGATGGGGATGAAGGATATGGATGGGATAGATGGGGGTCTTCACAACACATTCTAATGGGTGGGGGATGGAAAGTAGTATACATATCTCCAAAATGATCACCCCTAGATAGATTGATCGAGGACATGGGATCTAGATGTCCTTAGGTACAATTACAACAAGTCACTGTAGAGAGGGACCAATTATTTACTTGAGAGAAAAATCTCTAGGTAGACATGGCTAGACTCACAGCGGAGTGTGATGCTCTACATCACACAACATTAGCATTAGGGTCTCCATACTTGGTTTATGATTTTGCATCATCATATGCTGAGGAAGCTCACTATAGAGCCCTATATCATGCCACACCCCCCCAGAGGGACATAGACCGTCCCTTTTAGTCAACTTTAGGTAGCAGATCTAGATCAAGATCACACTAGCCATCTCATTTAGTGAGATCAATGCAGATGCCACCCCCTTACCAAGGAGTTTCTACACTTTGTAGGGTGCAAAGACATTAGATGCCGCCACTTGGTTCCAACCAAGTAGTCAGGTATGTGTGAGAGGCATGCATGGAGAGTTGAGCTATGTGTGAGAGCATGCTTGACTCAGATTATTGATGTACTATTTTTTATATATGCCTTGAGATGAAGGAACCTTTTTGTAAAGATGTATATGTATTATTTTTTACCATATGCCTCATGATGAAGGCACATTTTTGATCCATTCCCATGCTGCCTTAGTGTATCTGATGTATATTAAGACACATTGTTTTGTACATGAACATTTGTATTTATATGGATATATGATGATGATGGACTATGTTATTTTATCACATTTTTTGTTATATGAGATAGCATGTTTAGCCCATATTTTTACTATGGTCTATGATGAGGGGGATAGAAGGTGATCCCTCTTGCCCCTCTTTTGATGATATTATATGATGTTATCTTAGCATACATGTTTTATTTTCATTAATATGATGATGTAGCTTAGCATTTATTGATATGTGATGATGTTTAGATGGGATGATAGATGATACTGATGATGAAATGATAAAAAACTATACAAGAAAACAAGACAAGAACATGTATGATTTAATCAATCCTAATCAAAAAACACAACTATGTACAAGTATGTAAGATAAAATTGAACCCAATACACTCCACAACATATTAAAGTAATGTTATCCAATTTTTCACACATGAAAAAATTGGACAACGAGGTCCTACTACGATCAAATCCCAACATTAGTGTCAGGGGCCCATTTCTGGTCATCACAAGAGATAAAATGATTAAAATAATTAATAGGTGGTATGGGTGAGCTCACCTAGCATTAAATGGTATAAAACTAAGCTCAAATCAGTGTAAATTTTAGTTGACAGCTCAGTCAAATCACAGTGCCATCTCGGAGATCAACTTGGTGGATGAAGGGAACTTTCTAAGAAGCACGATAAAGCTCAATGCAAATTGATAAGTGAGTTGGGTTAGTATAAGATCTCAATCAATATGAGTCAACCTAATAATTAACGAAGTTTTTG
The DNA here is from genome assembly GCA_018340775.1 of Taxus wallichiana var. yunnanensis. Classification (NCBI taxonomy): domain Eukaryota; kingdom Viridiplantae; phylum Streptophyta; class Pinopsida; order Cupressales; family Taxaceae; genus Taxus; species Taxus wallichiana. The sequence goes on from CM031240.1 coordinate 641,388,515, forward strand.
AGAAGGCTAGCTCGTATAGTTTGGGATGTCAATCGAAGACATAATACCAAGCTAGCTCAAGTGCACTTAGAACGAGCCAACTCAGGATTGAGATCGAATGGAGGATTAGCTCGTGAAGTGAGCTCACTTATGATAGAAAATGAACTCGGTGTAGAGCTCAGTTAGCAACTCAATTAGGTGCTTGACATGGTCAAGAATAGAGCTCAGTTTTGAACTCAATAAAATTAGGAAAGAACATGACAGAGATCTTATGTGCAATAAAAATAATTGACTCAATTTGTAAGAAAATCTAAGTTAACACTAAGGTGGCCTTCATGGAGATGAAATAATATCAAGCCAAAGTGTATTCCCTACTCAGGGAATTTTTAAGGATCACGCTAACTCTATGGAGAATTGGGGCCGAGCTCGATGGAGGTTTAACTCGGGGTACTCAAAATGGAGGTGAATGTTTTCTTGTAGAGAAGAAGATCGAGCTTAGCATTGGGTGAAGCATGGCGAGAGAAAACTTAGCTTGATGGGAGAACATCGGTGAGCTAACAAGTTAGTCGTAAAGGTGAATTTGAGCTCAACCTCAAGCTCGATACATTAAACAAAGTAATGGGAATTCTAAGATATATCATTTGGTGTGGGAGGTTGAATTCACGGGGTTACATTCCTGAGTTATGGAGAGGCGTACAGGTATATGAGTTCAAATTTGATTGAGTCCAATGGCAATCTCGCAGTGCATCAAGTGTTGGAAATGAGCTCAGTTTTTAAGGGACCAATAGAACCGCTATGTGAAGACTCGATTGGAGACACAACTTGAGGACAAGCTCACCTAAAGGATTTCATGCACATGAAAAAGTGAACTCAAGAAAACTTTAGCAAGCCATGGAACTAGGATTTGTCTGAGTTGTTAGTATGGTGTATACAAGTTGGAAACACAACATGAATAGATGAAAAGGAATAAGTGCTCCATTGAGTCTTTGATCTGTCTCTTGGAAAAGTTGGCCAAGATAATGATGTGATAGTTCAGCTCAAAAGGTCGAGCTAAGGTGATCTAGTTTGAGTTGTTCTTGGAGCTATGGCCGGATCGGCTCACTAATGGGATGAATTCAGCATATAATTAATGGGCCACATTTTTCCTTGAAGATATAAGCTTCAGAGTTTCAATATAGAAAGCTCAAAGAATAAACTTAGTGTAGTAACTCATTAGTTGAACGAATGAGCTGGCCAAGGTTAAATTCAGAAGAGACAACTCTGCAATTGTCATGGAATGGGGATAACTCATAGGGATCTAGCCAAGAAAATCTTGTATTGACCATGGAAATCTAGATTGAGCTATTTCATAAGATAGGAAGAATGTCGGCTCAACATGGGAAGATGAGCTTGGTACTTGGTGTGTGAAGAGGAAGAGTTGCATCACCGAGTCGAGGGAATGAGTTTGATCACTAGCCAAATGTTTGGGAGATGACGAGTTACATCAATGAGCTTGGTGTGAGATTTCGGGACTTATAGAATAGAAGAGAGGTGTGATCTCGTGTGAATGAGCTAACCGAGGTCGATGTGTAGTTATGAGCTTGGATCCTCTTGAAGAGTAGCTCGAGTGGGAAAAGTATGAGAATGTGAGTGATTCAATGGGAATCAATATACCAATCTCAAGCCAACAATATGCTCAAAAGTATGGAACATTTAAAGCTCATTGTGATAATGATATTTGAACTCATACTGAGTAGTTCAATTCATAGCATGAAGTGAGTGATGGAATAGGCATGGTCATGTAAGAATTGGGGTGATTGAAACAAGATGGCTTAGGTAAAGGTAAATATCGAGGTCACTGTGGCCGAGCTTGAGTAAAATTATAGGTGTGGAGAAGGAAGCTCAAGTTAAGACCATGTTAATATCTCGAAAAATGGGAAAGAAAGGGACAAAGGATAAGTTTAACGTTAATGGATAGACATAGCCATTATGATAGGTTGACAATGCACCGAGATGAGACGCAATCGAGATTAAGAAAAATCATGGTGGTCGAGGTGTTTCAGAGGCCATCATGGCATGATAACGTCAACTCACAGGTGAAGAGCCAGCTAGGAAGAGATACCTAGAAGCAATTAAAAATATGGAGTTCACGGATCCCAAGATTTCAAGTCACTCGATGCCCAGAGCTTATGGGGTCAATTTAGGTGAATTATCTTTCTCGATCGAGCCAAGCCAAGTCATGAAAATGAGAGTCAGGGAATTTTTGGTCTTTTCCCCAGTCAAGTGGGAAATATGGTGTCCAAAATATGTGCTCAAAATACTGACGGATTCAAACCATCATGGAATTGCGGTACTTGAGACCCTACTCACCGAGTTGGGCCAAATTGAAACCGATTGGGTTTTCGTTGATAGAGTCACATGGAGTCGAGGAATTTTGATCTTTTACTAGTTGAGCTAGTAGAATAGTTCAAATCTCACACTTTTTCATCTTCATGGGAAGTTCACTCTATGTGTGGTGTAGTTGAGATTTTTGATCTTTTCTCTAATGCTTGAGTGAATTCTTGGTAGAATAGTTGTTGAAATCTCACATGCTTTTGACCAAGTCATCTTCATGGGAATGTTCAAGTCTATGTGTGGTGTAGTTGAGAGTTGTCCATATTTCACTCCCAAGCTAAATATTGGATCAAACCATGACCATGCATAGAAGGAACCTGAGAAAACTCATTCAAATCCTATAAATTGGTCACAAAAGATTTAGCAACGAAGTGACAGAGGCCAAGAGAGATCAAAGGATCCTGTACAAAATAAAACGACTCTGTCAGGTTGTTTCTACATCTTAAATCCATTCTCCAAGTTACAGGTAGGAAGAACTATAAAATAGCAGAGTTAGACAAGAAGGGAAGATGCTACAAAGGAGCCAGAAGCAAGAAGAAGGAAGAATGGTGAAGATTCAAAGTCCTCGGCTCGAAAATAGTTTAAGAAAGGGTCCAAAATTGACTAAGTATGGAGGAGGCAGCGGAAGAGACCACATGTCCTCGCAGCTTCTCCAAAGATGGATCCAAATAGAGAGGCTCAAACAAGTGCCACATCTCCACGTGTCCCAAGGAGGAAAAGGAGGTAGGGTCAAATGGTCAAATAGAGTCAAAGGTGGATAGGGTGGGCCTCAAAAAATTGGCTAAGTATGAATGAGCAAGCGGAGAGTGCCAAGTGTCGTAAGCAGCATCATCTCAAGAGTTGGTCCCAAGGTAGAGACCCAAGTGAGCGCGAGCTCACCACGTAGCCCAAAGTCAATAAGTAAGAGGACCATTGAAAATTCCACAAAGTAGTGGAGGCCAAAAGTGTCAACTCGACACTCTTCCAAAGGAAAATTTGGGTCGGGTTTGCAAACAAGTGCGGTGCCTCCACGTGTCCTCAAAGGGGGTAGAGTTAGTTGAATAGTCAATGCATAAGCCAGGATGGTGGAGGCTACCAAGTGTCTCAATGGTGCTGATTCAAGGGTCAAATAGAGAAAAGGTTCCCAAGCGAGCACCAGATTGACACGTGTCCCAGGGAAGGTGGGCGTCGGGGAAAAGTTAGTTTTTGCCCTTTGCCCCAAAAAGGAGTAAAAGTTACAAAATGGCCCGTGACTCTACCAAGGAAAATTCAACATATAGACCCAAGTCAAAGCCAAGGTGGGGAGTCGGGAAAAAAGTGAAAGTTTTCCTTTTGTCCAAAAGGCATAAAAGCAAAGATGGAAGCGCATTTCCCAGCCAACCAAAAGGAGCCATGTGTCCATGCGGAGCTTCGGGGCCACGGGAGTTTTCTAGATTTTGTGATTTTCGTGAAAAGGAGAAAAGTTAAGTTTTGAGCCCACAGACCCTGATTTTTGTCCCAATCTAGCCACCACATGTCCCAATCCAAAAGGGGGACCCATTTTTCAAATTGTTTTCCCGCCCATTTGTACAAAATCAATGCAAAACTTCAAAGGGGCATATCTTTCGACTCAGGGCTCAAAATATAGCAAATTTGACACCGTTGGAAGCATCTCAATGTCCTCTATGCCATGGAAGGATTAAAAATTCATTTTTTTAGCCTTAGTAGGTAAAATGAAGAAAATTCTTCCAATCCATTAATGTAGAATCCAATCTCTTCAACTACTAGATCTGATTCGATTCGATTCACTGGGAACTAGAAGTGACATATTGTGGGTGGATTTGCAGAAGGCATTGATATTCAGTGGTTGAGCTTTCAAGGTAGGATTCAATGTGTATCTCATGGTGGTTGGAGTAGGATGTGAATTTTCCCTCTTCTCTCTCTTTTCCTTCTATATATATATAACACTTCTCGTTTGAAGAAGAGACATTTTGGGCATAGAGAAACTCTATCAAATTTGTTTCTCGATGCCATTTTTGAGTAGTGAACCTTCTCCCATGCCTAGAAAATGTATTTGTGCCTCTATTCTAGAAATGTAATGGTCTATGCACCTTCTAGAGCAATAAAAATGTGTTTTTGTGGTGTTCTTCAACCCTTTGCATCATTTTGTTGTTTCTCCATGTGCTCTCCCTTTTCAGTCTTGGTTTTTATGCATGTATTTCACATTTGTAGGTGCAAGATGTTGTGTTTCATGGAGTTTAATGGATGATTTATAGATCTAGGCCATGTCACTTCTATCTAACCTCCCTCATCTCCATTTTTCTGTTTCTTTCTCCCTCAATAGAATATCTTGCTTCCTTTGCTGGTGTATCACCACTTTAGTGTAGGCTCTTTTTTTCCCTCTTTCTCTCTCCTTGGTTCCTTGGAATGGTTAGATTAGGTTAGATTTAGTTTTCCTACACTAGAGTAGCATGGCAGGTAGTTTAGGAACAAGAACCAACTTTCTCTGAGAGAGCTTTCCCACTTTTGCAAGGTCCCACACCTTGGGGAAAGTTCAATGTTATGCAATCACACCAAATGAGTCTGCCTTAGAAAAGCATAGATCCATAACTCATTTGGGGGTGCTGTGATTTCACACTAATAGTTTTGGCATGCCCGGTGGGACCAAGAGGTCTTCATTTCATTTCATCAAGTTGATGTGTTCTTGGTGAGATTCAGCCTTTAGAGGCACATTCAAAGCACATCTGGTGACTCCATCTGGTCAAAAACCCATTCTCTTGAGTTGCAGACCTTTTCCATCCATATCCACTCATTTTCATCCATTTTCTTCTTCCATCTCTTTCATTTTCTCCCACTCCATGAAGTTGTGCAATCATGACTTCATTCCCTTCATGGAACTCACACTTGCAGCAACAACAATACGTTCCACCTCCAATGCTTTTCACAACTCCTCCAAATCAGCATTATGAGTAGATTCAAAATCATTATACCTATCCACAATAGCAACAATGCCAAAACTAGTTTGGCCATGAAGCTTATCAGGAATAGGGATATGCATATAATGACAACAACCAAATGGAGGATGTTGGTCTATTGGAGAAGATTCAAAAAATGGAGGCTAGCATGGTGTAGTCCAGAGGCATAACACAAATGAAGGCATTCAAGATTGGTTTCAGGGCACCTTGTCTATGGGAAGGCCCTTTTCCAAGACACTACAACCCTCAAGAGAAGCTTGACTTCATGGTTGAAATGCTGCCCCAACTTGCACAATGGATTGAGGAGATAGAAGCATATGAGCAAAGTCTAAATCAACCTTGTCAATGGGTAAGTCATTCAACAGCTCCTTGTCTTTCTTTTTCACCCTCTCAAGCTTTACCATTTCAGCATGATCAAGATTCAAGCCCCTCAGTTGCTTCCCCAAGTGTTAGTTTCATCCCTCCATCCCCTAGTCTTCCATCCCATCTCATTTTTTCTGCCCTTTTCTCTTCCAAATCCAAATTCCCTCCACAAGAGCCAAAAGAAATATCCTCCCCTCCAAAGAAACAAGAAGTTTCATCTCCTCCCTCTCCACCACAAACAATTGCAAAGTTGGTTGAACCCCAACCTGCCACTCCTCTTGTTTTCCCAAGTCCATGTTGGGAAGAGTCCCAAGAAACCAGTCAAGGAGAACAACAAGAAGAAGAGCCCAACAAAAAAGAAATGACAGACAATCTGAAGAGTTGGGCTACCAAATTTGGGTTTACAAAGATCCCCTTGATGGTCAAGCCAATAGAGGAGGTCAAGATTGAAGAACCAGTGGTGGCTGAGGCTGAGTTTGTAGCAGGAGAAGAGCAAGAACAAGAAGAAGTAGATCAGCAATCAGTTTTCTCAGAATGTAGTGTCTATGTTGGCACTTTGTTTGAAAAGAATGTTGATCCAATTGAACTTGCACCATCAGCCATGGAAGGAGAGAAACAATCAGCTCAAAGTTCCCATTGAAAGGAGCAAATGGGTGAAACCAAATCAGAGTTTGTAGCAAGAAAGAAGAAGACATCATTGATGTTTTCTTGCTTTCATTTGAAGGGCCTGATTTGGTCAATAAACCCATCATGGAGGAAAGCTCTAAAAGAGATCTTGCAGCCCCAACTTGTCCTCTAGAACAAGATTGGAGAGTTTGATTTGACAAACTTCATGCTAGAGGAAGAGTTCGATCAAGAGAAGATAGTCTTCAAGTAACAGAGGAAGGAGAAGACTCTCCAGATCCAAAAGAAGAGGAGTACATTCTAGCGGTGGAGGAGAGCATTCATTTGCAGCAGCCTGCATTTTATAGCAGCCCTCTAGAATCAAGTTTGGAAGATCTTGATCTTCCATGTTCTTCAAAAGAGGAGGAAGGAAAAAGGTAGGAGGATCTCACCACTTCTTCCACACCATCCATCCAAGAAGGTCCACAAGAAGACTCCATTTTTGGAGTTGAATTTCAGAGCAAGGGGCACATTCAAAGGATCAGACCATGCCCAATCAGGTACTTGGCTTCATTGGGGCCAAAGGAGCAGCCACAACCAGTCATGCTTGCTTCTAAGCATGAGGATGAGCATCAAAGTACCAAGGGTCATCATCAATACCTCCAGAAGTCTGATGCAAGTCAGCTGGAGGAGGTATTTTCCATTAATGTTGATACTTTGATGATTTGGGTGGAGGACCGGCTTATTGTTAGTTTTTCACTCATCCAACCAGCCATGTTCAGTGCCAAATCAGTTGCATGGCTGCCTTTTTTGAGGAAGGGAAGCTATTTCTCCCTACCAGTTGCAGGTTTTGTTTGAGCTCCCTTTTCTCTTGGTTAGAGTAGTGTAGGTAGATTTGTTTTCAGTAGAAGAAGTGCTTATGCACACTCTGCATGTCTCATTTGAGACATGTATGATTTGATCTTTGTATATAAGTTTTGTTTGTATTGCTCAAGAGGGGCATGAGGCTAGGCTCTTAAACTATTTAAGGAAAGAAGGCTCATGTTTTCCTGTGATAGTTGTAAATCGAAATAGGGAACAAATGCAGAGCAACTAAAAGCCATTTCGAGATAGTCCATTTGAGGGACAAATGAAAACCACGGGTCGAATCAATTTTCTACTCTCAGAAATCATTGTCTCAAGGTTTTCTTATGAAAATTGAGAGTGCAGGCTCGGGGACAGGCAAAGATATAGAAAAGGCTTGTAGTCAAGCTCACAATGGCTCAAGGATCAGTTCCATGTTTATCAAGTAGACTCCATGCCCAATGGATGCTTCAAGGCCACTGGTCTCTCCATCTAGCAGGTAGATGTCCCCATGAGTCACCAAATTGTTATCCATATTTCACTCCCGAGCTAAATATTGGATCAAACCATGACCCCGCATAGAAGGAACCCAGAAAACTCATTCAAATCCTACAAATTGGTCACAAAAATATTCAAAAACTGAAGTGACAGAGGCCAAGAGAGATCAAAGGATCCTGTACAAAATAAAATGACTCTGGCAATCCATTTCTACATCTTAAATCCATTCTCCAAGTTACAGGTAGGCAAAAACTATAAAATAACAGAGTTAGAAAAGAAGGGAAGATGCTACAAAGGAGCCAAAAGCAAGAAGAAGGAAGAATGGTGAAGATTCAAAGTCCTCGGGCTCAAAATAGTTCAGGAAAGGGTCCAAAATCAACTAAGTATGGAGGAGGCAGCGAAGAGACCACGTGTCCTCGCATGCTTCTCCAAAGATGGACCCAAATAGAGAGGCTCAAACAAGTGCCGCATCTCCACGTGTCCTAGGAATGGAGGTAGGGTCAAATGGTCAAACAGAGTCAAAGGTGGATAGGGTGGGCCTCAAAAAATTGGCTAAGTATGAATGAGCAAGCGAGAGTGCCAAGTGTCAACGTAGCGCATCTCCAAGAGTTGGTCCCAAGGCAGAGACCCAAGTGAGTGCTGAGCTCGCCACGTAGCCCAAAGTCAATAAGTAAGAGGGACCATTGAAAAGTCCACAAAGTAAAGTGAGGCCGACATAAGTGTCAACTCGATGCTCTTCCAAAGGAAAACTTTGGGTCGGGTTTGCAAACAAGCGCGGTGCCTCCACATGTGTCCTCAAAGGGGGCAGAGTTAGTTGAATAGTCAATGCATAAGCCAGGCCGGTGGAGGCTGCCAAGTGTCTCAATGGTGCTGATTCAAGGGTCAAATAGAGAAAAGGTTCCCAAGTGAGTGCCAGATTGATGCATGTGTCCCAGGGGAAGGTGGGGCATCGGGGAAAAGTTAGTTTTTCACCCTTTGCCCCAAAAGGAGTAAAAGTTACAAAATGGCCCATGACTTTGCCAAGGAAAAAGTCAACATATAGACCCGAGTCAAAGCCAAGGTAGGGAGTCGGGAAAAAAATGAAAGTTTTCCTTTTGTCCAAAAGGCATAAAAGCAAAGATGGAAGCGCATTTCCCAGCCAACCAAAAGGAGCCACGTGTCCATGCAGAGCTTCGGGCTGCGGGAGTTTTCTAGATTTTGTGATTTTCACGAAAAAGGAGAAAAGTTAAGTTCTGAGCCCATGCAGACCTGATTTTTGTCCCAATCTGGCTGCCACGTGTCCCAATCCAAAAGGGGGACCCATTTTTCAAATTTTTTCCCACCCATTTGTACAGAATCGATGCAAAACTTCAAAGGGGCATATCTTTCGACTCAGGGCTCGAAATATAGCAAATTGACACCGTTGGAAGCATCTCAACGTCCTCTATGCCATGGAAGGATTAAAAATTCATTTTTGTAGGCCTTGTAGGTAAAATGAAGAAAAGTATTCCAGGCCATTAACAAAATCCAATCTCTTCAACTACCAGATCTGATTCGATTCGATTCATGGGGAACCAAAAGTGACATATTGTGGGTGGATTTGCAGAAGGCATTGATATTCAGTGGTTGAGCTTTCAAGGTAGGATTCAATGCATATCTCATGGTGGTTGGAGTAGGATGTGAATTTTCCCTCTTCTCTCTCTTTTCCTTCTATATATATTGTAACACTTCTCGTTTGAAGAAGAGAGACATTCTGGGCATAGAGAAACTCTGTCAAATTTGTTTCTCGATGCCATTTTTGAGCAGCGAACCTTCTCCCATGCCTAGAAAATGTATTTGTGCCTCTATTCTAGAAATGTAATGGTCTGTGCACCTTCTAGAGCAATAAAAAACATGTTTTTGTGGTGTTCTTCAACCCTTTGCATCATTTTTTTGTTTCTCCGTGCCTCTCCCTTTCAGTCTTGGTTTTCTGTGCATGTATTTCACATTTGTAGGTGTAGGATGTTGTGTTTCATGGAGTTTAATGGATGATTTGTAGATCTGGGCCATGTCACTTTTTTCGACCTCCCTCATCTCCATTTTTCTATTTCTTTCTCCCTCAATAGAATATCTCGCTTCCTTTACTTGGTGTATCACCACTTTAGTGTAGGCTATTTTTCCCTCTTTCTCTCTCCTTGGTTCCTTGGAATGGTTAGATTAGGTTAGATTTAGTTTTCCTACACTAGAGTAGCTCGTGTGGCAGGTAGTTTAGGAACAAGAACCAGCTTTCTCTTGGAGAGCTTTCCCACTTTTGCAAGGTCCCACACCTTGGGAAAGTTCAATGTTATGCAATCACACCAAATGAGTCTACCTTAGAAAAACGTGATGGAAACCCACTAAACAGGGCATGTTGACACCGAGTTATCAATGGAGATAAATGAAGGTTATGCTGCGTTAAGTTTGAGGAGTCCACCAAGGTGATTGATGCCGATAAATTTGTAAAGGGGTTCATCTGAGTTTTAATGTGAAGCGGCTAAGCCAAGGTGGTCGGTGCAGCAAGGAACTCACCAACTAGCTTGCTGGTTGGCAATTATAATAACCAAGAAATATTTAAACCCCTTCCAAGCATAAATAAACCAAGGACTCCACAAAAATACCTATATTATTTTTAATAAAATATTTTATTAAAATATTATTTTAATTAAAATATTTTATTAAAAATATTATTAGTAGATAATTAAATTCAATTTTGAAATTTATGAAGTAGTGGTGGAATGTTCTCCCAAATGTAATTAAATGATGTAATTATCATAAAGGCCATCATGTTCCCTTATTCATGCCCTAGAATTTGGGCTTTCTCCATCCTTTTCTTTGAGCAAAATTCTTCTATAAATTTAAGTTGGTAAGCTCAATCCAAGGGGTTAGACAGGTTAGACATCTTAGGCAAGTGTTTGTTTTTCAAGAATCCTCTTTCTTCTATAAGTTTTCTTGTATGTTGAAGGAACTTTCAAGCCTCCTTTCAAGACTGTAATGAAAACCATTTCCTCTTTTGAATGTATGGTGCATTGTGCATGTTATTAAAGTAATAAAGTGTGTGTTTGTGACTAATCTTGGTCCTTTCATCCCTCTTTACTTCTTTGTGCCTTTCTCATTCTTGCAGTACACTTGTGAAAGTTTAAGTTTCTATTGGAGGTTCTTAGAGTTATATTCTTATCAAATGGTGGAGTATTGCATGAAGTTGAGTTGTGGTGCTTGTTCACCCTTCTTAATTTCATCCTTCTTCACTAGAAGACTGATAGATTGTTTTTCCTGACCAAGTTTAACAAAGGGAACACTTGCTTCTTAGTCTGTGGTATTTTATACCCTCTCTAAGTTGCAGTAGGTGAATTTGATTTTTGTGCACACACCCTCTTCAAATCAACCCTTCCTAAGTCTAAAAACACCCTTTATTTGGTGCATCACCATCTCTACTATAGTTTCATTTCTTATAAATCTCTTTCCCTAAAACCCATGAAAATGTCAGTGATAGGACTAGATAACCATTTTATTACACTAGGTGTAGTACAACAATTAGTTTAGGAAGAGGAAGTGACCTTCTCAAGAGGTCCACCTCAAGCCCAGTCCCACAACTTGAGAGGTGATCCCATGTTTCCTAATCACATTGAACATCATGTTCACATTCTGGCCATTTGGAGGGTGTAGTGATTTGGAAACAATAGTTTTGCACATCCAGTGGAATAGAGTTGGTACTTCTCTTCTCAGTTACACAAGTCAAAGTACCTGACAACTCTATATCTCTAGATTCCAAGTCTCAGTGTGTTAACTTATGTGAATAATTTAGACAAGAGCTTCTTTAAAAAGGAAATTATCAACATATTGAACTTTCCTTGTCTCCTCCAAAGAGAAGAAGAAGAGGCATTTCAACATCACCAGTTGCAGCTTTACCTTGTAGGGGTCATTCAACTCCTCCATACGGAAGGTTTCCTCCACCAAGGAATAATCAACCTCTTATTGTTATGGCATGAAACCAATTTTTCCCCTTTCAATGCAAGCAATCCTCTTTTGTTGGCTCAACATGACCCTATACCTATTGCGGCACTCAAAATTTTACCCTTTTACATAGGGGAAACTCATGTTACTCTAGTGGAACATATTATTTATGTATCCAACATTTGTGTAGTACATAATATCACGAGAGGACAACGTTGTGGTTAGACTTCTTGCTACCTCTTTCAAGGGAAAAACACTTTAATGGTTTTGAGGGTTAAGTGTTGGCACTATAACCACTTGGGACAAGTTAGGAGAAAATCTCTGTAAACATTTTGAAGACAAGAGTGATCACCTATCACTTTTAGAACAACTCACTACCATGAAGAGATCTCCCCAAGAATACATGAGTGATTTCAACTTCGATTCCACAGGACCTGGAATAGGATTCCGGCACTCATAAAGCCTTCTCTAAATAATGCATTCTTGTACTATTTGTGAGCCTTGAATAGTGATGTAGTAGTCATGATCTAGTCCATGGGAGGGACTACATTACCTGATGCCTACGAAGTTTCCATAAGAGCAAAAATTCCTTGATTCAAGCTAGAAAGATAGCTCCATGACCACCAATGCCATTGTCTCTAGATCTTATGAATAATCAGCCTATCATTGCTCCTATTCTAGTAGCCTCTAATCAACCAGCCCAGTATTCTCTTGCCTCTTCAAATGATCTATTTGAATTCAAGTCATTACTGCAAACTTTTTGAAATGAGCTCATTGCACTCAAGAGGCAAAAATTTAAATACAATCATCCATATCAGCCACAAAATCAGAAGTATCAGGCTAATCATCCTCCTTTTTAAGGGAACAATCAGCTGAAAAATCAAGATGTGAATGTCATGCCTTTGAAATTTCAGAACCCTCTTCTTAGCTCATCTAGAGCCATAATACCTATCCAAAATAATCTAGTTCAAGAATATGAATGGTGTTATCCTTGTTCTCAACCCCACAATCAAAATATTTTTCCCAATGGAGTTCTTAGCTAGGCCCTTATGGTTTAAATCATATCTTCCCCTTTAGAGATAAAAAAAAATTCATCTACATAAGAAACAATAGATCAACCATAGGCACCTGAAGAAACCACTTTGCTAAACTAGCAAGCATAAGATTTTGCGGGTTGAATATAGATTCCTCATCAGTGGCGGAAAACACTCATTCTAAGAAGAGAGCAATGGAACCTCAACCTTCCAAATCTGATCAAGCATCCACTTCACAGCCTCATACACAAGCGACAGTTGATAAATATGTGAGAAAGAAACCACCAGAAACACCTGTTAGCCAAGTTGCAAGGAAAGAAGGTTCTTCAAGAATCACGGTACCCAACAAGCACTTTCTAAAAGAGGATCCTAATGCCCAAAGAAGTGTCAAAAATTGGAGCAATTCCCTTCATCATAGTAGAATAGATGAAGAATAAAAACCTAAGCGTTACTATGTGGGATGCACTCTCAATTCCTTCTCAAAGAAATTTGTTACGAGAGGCTCTAAATAGTTTTGGTATAACCAACGGATTGTTAGGTCATGGAGTAGTAATTGCTACAAGTTTTGTCAACCAAAAGGGAAAATTATTCCTAAATCCAAAAAACCACCACCATTCTATATTTCCCTGATCATTGGAAACCACCTGGTGTATAATTACATGATTGATTCTAGTGTCAGTAGCTTAGTCATGCCCAAACAAATTGTAGATGTACTAGGCATACAATATGTGCCGATTATAAGAGGAGTTATTTAGCTAGATGGAACAGCTATCAAGACTGTTGAGTTATCAAGGGACTTCAAATTACCATCCATCCATGCCTAAGTTTTTCATTAACCCAAGACATATCATTCATTGATCTCCCTCCTCTATTTGTATCGTCTGCCTATCATCGAGATTTCACCGCCAAGATGGGTAGTTATCTATCATCTGATTGGTCACATATGATTCTCAGGACTCGATACTTAACCAAAGTGACTATAAGGGTAGAACCAATCTATCATAATCATGTAGAACCCTACACTACTATTCCTATAAATGGGAATTACACCATCAAATATTCAAAAGAAGAATATGTTGATAATGAACCAACCACTTTTGTTGAGGAGGTTCCTGATACATTGCTAGATGAAGTAAGTGGAGATCATCAGTATGATCCCTACACATATGCGTTGGAAGAAGAAGAAGCTAGTTTTTTGTTGTTGGAAGAAACAGATTAGGTACATATTGCATTCAAAAGAAGATACAATCATACCGTAACTAATCAAAACACCAAGTAATTCTGAAGGATTGTGTAAATTGTTCTTCATGGCTTGAGAAGTAAGAATGGATCCAATGCTGGTGTTCTATTAATTTCTCTAGAGGGAGATAAATACTTCTCATCTTTCTAGTTGCAACTCAGTTGCACTAATAATTTTTTTGAATATGAGGCCCTTGTAAGGAATTCAGCTAGCCCAAAAGAAAGGAATCAAGATCCCGACTCTTTTTGGAGATAGTGAGTTAGTTGTTCATCGTGGATGGCATGTTTCATACATCTAAGAATGATATTTTAAGATCATACAAGAACCGATTATGGGACTTGATTGAATATTTCAAAGCTTTTGGGATCCACACAGTTCCTCGAAATCAAAATCAAGATGCTGATAGGCTTGCTACAATTGGCTCGCGCAATGAAATACTTGTTGATGTCATGAAAGAAGGGAAAAATTTGTCAAAATGGTGGTTCAACCTGTAGTCTCTGATAATGTGAGTAGTTGGAAATTGTTCGATAGTGACAAATAAATTTTCATTTTCCTACAAGAAGAGGCAAAGTTTGCTACGAAAAATTAAGATAAGTTGCAAGAATCATATGGTGATCAAATCATATAATTGAAAATCAACAAACTACCAAAATGCTTAGTCACTCTGAATCCATTTTCAATTCAGATGATCAAGCCAAAAGACAAAGATCTAACATGGTGGTCAAGGAAGAAGATTTTGAGGAAGTCAAGGTAGCAAATGAAAAGTTTTTGAAGATTGGAAAAGTATGTACTTCTAAAGAGAAATAAGCCTTCATCAAAAAATTCAAGATTATGACGACATTTTTGCATGGAGCTATAAAGACCTATGTGGTTTTGATCCAGGTATAGCACAACATACCATCGAACTGGATCCTAATGCCAAGCCATTTATCGTCAGAAACAAAGGCCAATTAATCCCAAAATCGAGCCACTAATGAGAAAGGAGATAACCAAACTCATTAAGGCCTGTATAATTTTTCCCATCAAACATTCCTCATGGGTAGCCAATCTGGTGCCCATAAGGAAGAAGAACGAAGAGATTCATTTGTGCATAGATTTTAGGAATTTAAATTGTACATCATTGAAAGACCATTATCCTCTTCCATTAATGGAGCATATCCTTCAAATGGTGGCAGGAAATCAAATATTTTCTTTTCTCAATGGATATTCAGGTTACAATCAAATTCTAGTCCAAGAATCCAACCAATTCAAAATGGATTTCACTACCAAGTGGGGCACATATTCTTACAACAAATTGTTATTCAAATTGTCCAATGCTGGGGCTAATTTCCAAAGAGCCATGGACATGGTGTTTAAGGAACTAATCAATGATATAATTTTGGTTTACTTTGATGATATAACTGTATATTATAAGCATACAAAATACCACATCACACATCTAAAGAATATTTCCCGAAGGTGTAGGGAATTTGGAGTTTTACTTAATCCCAATAAATGTATTTTTTATAGTGCATGAGGGAAGGTTGTTGGGGAATGTTTTTTGAGCGGAAGGATTGTCAATCGATCCATCCAAGATTTTTCAATTATGTCCTTATCTCTCCCAAGTCATAAAAAGGATCTCTAGAGTATTCTGGGAACCATAAATTTCATACCGAGATTTATCTCTCAATTCGCGACATTGGCTAAACCACCGACATGCCATGATGAAGAAGAAAAATCCATTCATGTGGATAAAAGAAGGACAAGAGAGATTCAAATCCATCAAAATGGTCATTTCTCAAGCTCTCATGTTGCTAGTGAACCCTAGGTTTAATAAATATTTTATTCTCTATGATTTTGCAGTTCTCAAGAGAGCATTTCAGGTATCCTCACCCAGTAAAATTACAACCTAATGGAGTAACCAATTTCTTTTTCCATCAATCCCTCAAATAATATGAACTCAAATATTCATTCATTGAAAAACAAGTCTTTATGGTTATTCGAGCTTTGAATAAATTCAAGCATATGTTATCGAACAACAAAATTCATTTGATGTCATCCTATCCAGTGTAAAGGAATTTTTGTTGGATAAAGAGATGAATGAAAAAGTGTGTTGGATGGATCATGAAGGTGATGGAGTATGATGTACATATCAAAGTTACCAAAATTTTCAGATGTAAGGGTTTGTGTCAACAACTTGCGGAATATATGGAATCAAAAGGTGATGAGGACGTGATGCTCTTAAACATTGATGAGATTGATGATCAAGTTGATTGGTTATCCAAAATGAAGAATTTCCTCTTCTCAGGAGTATATCTTGTGAACAAGGATAAAAATTAAAGATGGACTTTCCATCTTCACCTCTATTCCATATGTCTTGGTAGGTAATGCTCTCTTTCTAAAGTATTTGAACGGTGTTCTCCTTCAGTGCGTAGGACTGGAACATGTAAGTAAGATACTAGAAGAGTTTAATAATTTCCCTATCTAGAAGACATTAATTTCATGAAAAAGTGCTACTAAGATCATGCGAACCAGCTACTATAGGCCATATTTTTCAAATATACCCATCTTTAGGTAAGGAAACATCAGAATTTTCCTTTTTCATGGGCAAGAAGAAATTGGTAGCTCTTATGCTGCATCCAATTCAAGTGGATCAACCCTTTTTCAATGGGGGTTGGACTTCATTAGAATTATTAATCCCCATCCAAAGTGATGGAACATAAATGGGTCCTTACTGTAATGGAATATTTTACTCGATGGATAGAGGTGGTAGCATTGAAAGAGAGAAATGAGAAGGTAGTTCTTGATTTCTTGGAAGGTATAATGACAAGGTTTGGTGTTCCATTTACAATCATTTCGACAACACATTGGATTTTCTTAGTATGAAGTTGAGTGAATGGGCTATTAAAAATTAAATGTACCTCAAGACTTCATCTAATTACTATCTACAAGGAAACAGATTGGATGAGTCTAGTAACAAAAACCTCATAAGGATTATTAAGTGCACGATGGAAACTAACAAGAGGACTTAGCATACACAGCTTAAGACTGCCTTATGGGTAGATTGGATCACACCTAAAAGGGCCATAGGAAATTCTCATTTCATGATTGTATATGGAAGGGAATTAAAACTTTCATTGTCCTTGGAGTTACCTTCTTTGGAGCTAGCTCATCAACTTAAAGCCATGGAGAATGATTCCTTATCGGTAAGATTTTTTGAACTCATGGAGTTAGAGGAATTGCAAAACAAGGCTATGAAAACTTTGGAGAAACATCAAGCTTAGGTTAAGAAATATTTTTACAAGAAAGCATCTGACAATCATTTTCAAGAGGGACATTTAGTTCTCAAATGTGACAAATATAGAGCCAAACCAAGAAAGCACTCCAAGTTTAACACTCTCTAGAGTAGGCCATACATCATCACGAGTTGCAAAGAGGTGAATTCATTTCATCTATCCCATATCAATGGAGAAGAACTACCCATTCATGTGAATGGGATACATCTAAAAGATTTATTTTGAGATCATTCTCGCCCCCTGTATAATTTAGTTAGGTGTTTTCCTCCAAGTGCTTATGCACATTGTTGTGTGTTTTGTGTTGTTCTTGCACATTGTATCATCCTCGGAAGTTTCTCAAGGGAAGGAAGGTTCAAATTTTCCATAAGAGTTTCATACATCTGCTTCATTCAAAATTCTACAATGTTCATGATGCCAAGACTTCAATAGATTTATTATACCTAGCATTCCAGGGAGGTCTAAGATTGCCTATATCAAGGAGACTCGAGATATATCACGAGAAGACCAAAACTATTACAACATTTGAATTCATTCCCAATGGATGAATTAAGGCTACTTGAATCATGCTTAGTAGGAAATCATCCCCGAAAGGTCGCCAAAAATTTTATCTAGTTTTGCACACATGAAAAAATTGGACAATGAGGTCCTACATTGATCAAATCCCAACATTGGTCACAGGGGCCCATTTCTAGTCATCACAAGAGATAAAATGATAAAAATAATTAATAGGTGGCATGGGTGAGCTCACCGAGCATTAAATTATAAAAATTAAGCTCGAATTTGTGCACAATTTGGTTAATACTTGGTGGAATCATAGTGCCATCTCGTAGATGAACTTGCAGATGAAGGTAACTTTGTGAGAAGAACGAAAAATCTCAATGCATGTTGATAAGTGAGTCGGGTTAGTATAAGATCTCGGTCAATACGAGTCGACCTAATAATTAATGAGTTATTTGAGAAGGCTAGCTTGTATAGTTTGGGATGTCAATCAAAGACATAATACCGAGCTAGCTCAAGTGCACTTAGAATGAGCCAACTCGGGATTGAGCTCAAACATAGGATTATCTCATGAAATGATCTTAGCCATGATATAAAATGAACTCAGTGTAGAGATCAGTTAGCAACTCAGTTAGAGCTCGACATGGTTAAGAGTTGAGGCTGGTTTTGAACTCAATCAAATAAGAAAAGAACACGGAAGAGATCTTACATGTAATAAAAAGAATTGACTTGAGTCATAGTAAAATATAAGTTAAGGATAAGGTGGCCTTTGTGGAGATGAAATAATGGCGAGCCAAAGCGTATTCCCTACTTAGGGAATTTTAAAGGATCACAAAAACTCTGCAGAGATCGGGGTTGAGCTCAACGGAGGTTTAACCGGGGTACTCCGAAAGGAGGTGAATGATATCTTGTAGAAGAAGATCAAAATTAGCGTTGGGTGAAGCATGGTAAGAGCTAACTCGGATCGATAGAGAACATTGGTGAGCTAACAGTGTCAGTCAGTAAATTTGAATTCGAGATCAACCTCTACTCGATACATTAAACAAAGTGATGGGAGTTTGAAGAGATAGAATTTGGAGCTGTAAAATGGGCAATATTGGTGGTGAGTTCACGTCATAGGAGCTTGAGTTCATGGGGTTACGATTACCAAGTTATGTTGAGGCATAAAGGTAGATGAGTTCAAAGTTAGTTATGTTGAGCTAGGTTTGAGCTATTTTGAATGACTCTACAAAGTGTAAAAGCGGGGGTGAGTCCAACGGTGATCAATGGAACTCACAGGTGCATCAAGTGTTGAAATGAGCTCATTTTTAAGGGACCGATAGAATGACTATGTGAAGACTTGGTTGGCAACACAACTCAAGGATGAGCTCACCTAAAGGATTTCATGCACATGGAAAAGTGAACTCAGGAAAACTTTGGCAAGCCATGGAACCGGGCTTTGTCTGAGTTGTTAGTATGGTGTATACAAGTTGAAAACACGACATGAAGAGATGAAAAGGAATAAGTGCTCCATTGAGGCTTTGATCTGTGTCTTAGCAAAACTATCCAAGCTAATTATGGGATAGTTCACTCAAAATGCCAAGCTAAGATGATCTAGTTTGAGTTGTTCTCAAAGCTATGGCCGGATCAGCTCACCAATGGGATGAATTTGATGTATGATTAATGGGTGAGCTCATTCCTTGAAGCTATAAGCTTTAGATTTTCAATATATCAATCTCAAAAGAATAAACTCATTGCAATAACTCGTTAGTTAAACAAATGAGTTGATCGGGGTTAAATTTAGAAGAGACAACTTTGCACTTGTCATGGAATGGGGATAACTCATGGGGATCTAGCCAAGACAAGCTCATATTGATCATGGTAAGATGGATTGAGCTATTTCATAAGACAAGTAGAATTTTGGCCCAACATGGGAGGATGAGCTCGATACTTGGCACATGACGAGGAAGAGTTTCATCACCGAGTCAAGGGAATGAGTCTAACCATTAGGGAAATGTTTGGTAGAGGTAAAGTTGCATCAATGAGCTCAGTGTGATATTTTGGGGCTTGTAGGAATAGAAGCGAGGTGTGATCTGAGTGAGTGAGCCACCTGGGGTTGATGTGGAATTTTGATCTTGGATCATCTTAAAGAGTAGCTCTGAGTAGGCAAAGCATGGATAATGTGAGTGATTCGGTCTGAAACAATATACCAATCTCAAGCTAATAATATGCTCAGAAGTATGGAACATTTAAATCTCATTGTGATAATGATATCTATGTCAAACCGATTAATTCAATTCATAGCATGAAGTGAGTGATGGAATAGGCATTGTCATGCAGAACTGGCTAGGTGATTGAAACAAGATGGCTTGGGTAAAGGTAAAGATCAGAGGTCAATGTGGCCAAGTTTGAGTAAAATCACAAGCATGATTTAAAGCTCGTAGTGATAATGATATTTGAGGTCATACTAAGTAATTCAATTCATAGCATGAAGTGAGTGATGGAATAGGCATTGTCATGCAGCAACTAGGGTGATTGAAACAAGATGGCTTGGGTAAAGGTAAAGATCAAAGGTCAGTGTGGCCAAGTTTGAGTAAACTCATAGACATGGTGTTTCACCATTTTCTTTACCTTTTGAATGAAGAAACAGATAAGGGTAAGGGCCAAGGAGGAATACCTGTTAGATGGGTGGTTGATGGTTGTAACACATGTTCTAACTTCTTGATCCAGTCTGCCGATGTGAGAGAGCTTCCTTTTGGCTAGGAGGAACTACCCGTAATATAAAAACAAGACCAAAAAGATAGTTAAATGATATATGACAATGGAATACCTAGCGTATGCTAGTTCTAGGAAGTGTGATGCTTCTTAGATGGTTGTCAATCCACTATTCAAAACAAATTAATGCAATAAATAAGTAAATTCCTATTGTAGTTGATATGATTTAGGTATCTTATTTAATCACAATAAGAAAATATAATACAACAGGCTAGGCTATAGTTAGATCTGAAGAGCTGGTAGGTGTTGGGGTATTGGAACTAGTCAGGGTTAGGTTTTGGGTTGTTTAGGTTATTTGGTAAAAAAATTGGTTATATTCTTGGGTAGGGTATAAAACACCGAGACCATGTCAGGGTTGGGTATAACTAATGACGTTTATGGGTAACCAACATCGGTAGAGTAGGGTGATAGTAGTTTACTTAAAACTTTATTGTAGAGTCTAGGTGAGGTTGGATGGGATTGAAGAAGGGGGTGTCGAGGTCTATGGGAATGCTGAGAACACTCAGAGAGGTGGAAGGGTCAAGATAGGTGATCTGATAAACAGGTGGGTGACATTTTTGGTTTGTCGAAAGATGGCTATGGAGAAATGGGAATGTTAATAAAAGAATGATAACAACTCTATGAATAGAATAGGAATGGAAATGATTAATGAGAAAACACTTACCAATGTTGCTTGGGTGGTGGTGATGATTGGTTGGTGGAATGGATCTTGGTGCAATAATGATGCTTCCCGGAATGTTATCGTGAGTGCCAATGCTTATGGATCTGTCTTGGTGTTGGCTTTATGGTGGATTCTGGGTGTGTGAAAAGACTATGGTTCTCTAGGGTGTGGTGGTGCAGATATCTACTTGTCTTCTTGCTATCATTATGTGCCAACCAAAAACAAGGCTATTTAGGTGGATAAATGGTAACCGACAACGGTTCTAGGTTGATCGGCATCGGTTTAGGGATGACCGATGCGTTGGTTAAGGTGGGATTCCCTAGGTTTACTAAAATGGGTAGATATTTCTAATTTCTTGGGCCCAGTTAGTTTCTTCTTGTGGATTAGAATGGAAACTTCCCTTCTAATGGGCGGGAATGTGGTTAGAGAGATTTTAGGGATTTATTTTATGGTTTAGACCAAATCTTAGCTCATTAAGGCAAGTAAGACTTAGTCATTGTTAGTTATGGAAACATGCCAAGAATAGGTCTAGGGTGAGGTGGCTGGATGAGATGTCTAGGTGAGGTGGAAATTAGGTCAATTAATGTAATTAAATGATGAATATTGTGAGGATGGGTATTAATTTAATTAAATTAATATTAATGTGGTGTGGAGGGGGGTGTGGTTAGGTGAGTATGTTTGGGTTAATTATTCGATGGGGCACCAAGGGGAGTGTGACCCAATTTTGGTGTCTACATTTTCCCTTTTTGTTTTGTTGCTTCTTTTGGTAAAATAGCGAAAATTTTGTTGGTGCTCTAACAAAAATAAGATGTGGTTGCCCCATGTGTGGGTAAAAGTGGTGTTACCCCAAGCATGGGTGAAGGTGATCCCCCTCAAACCAAGAACTGGTGGACATTTGTTTTAAATTGAACTTTTTGTAAGCTCTTTAACCTTTATTGTAGAAGACAGAAGTGGTGAGTGGTTTGATAAAAGGTGGATATGGGTAAAAAGAGCGTAGATGTGGGCGAATGTGGGAAACAGTAGAGCTCAAAGATAGGAAAATAGGTAAATGGGTTAGGGTCAAAGGTAGTGGCATTCAAATACATGCACATGTTATAAATTGTGACATGGTTATAGGCTGAAGAGCTTGAAAACACTACATCGTCAAAGGTCGATAGGTTTATCCGAACAAGGTTGGAGTGATTCTGGTATTCAAGGTATATGATATGGTGCGGAAGCACATCACAGATCAAGTGCAGAAACATTTAGGTATGTTTCGCTACACCAAAGGTTGGGTCAGATAAATGGCATGGAAATAGGAAAGGTAAGGTCATTAAGTTAAACAACACAGGTAATAGTGTCGCAAGGTATAGTGAGTACATGAGTTCATAGGTCATTAACAATGTTCCAGGTCCAAGTAGCGAGGTCATGGCACGGTAGGGCCAAGGTACAGTAAAATAACAAGTCCCTAAATGTAATTAAGGATAGGTATAGGTAATGTAGGCTTGGTGGTAGGTTGTGATAAGGGTGGGTAAGGTTAAATGGTGGTTGGGTTGGTTAGGTTGGAGCAGAAATGGGAAAGGGTATTTGACAGAGTATGACAAGAAACCGATGTCGGTCATATCAACTGATACTTGACGATGATCTAGGTAAATGGCCACACCATGGTTTTCTAGGGCACATGACTGATGTTGGTTTAGGTACAACCGACCATGGTGTGCTAGGGCACAAGACCAATGTCGGTTTAGGTATAACTCGATGTCGGTCAAGTCAATATGGGTATATAAAAAGAAAAATCCGTATAATACAAATTCATTTGTACATTTTAGCTTTTGTGAAAATGATAGAGCATTGAATGAGTTGTGCTTTGTCGGGAGGAAAGGATGAGGGATGATATCCCGCTGAGGTGGAGAGATCCAGTTGGTCAGAGGGGCTAGGTAGATAGGTCCATGAGATCAGGAAGAGTGAAGTGATTGGTAGAGAGGTTGGAGATTGATTTGGACATGGCGGAGGTGGGAGAGGGTTCAAGTGGACCACTAGCACAATGACCAGACATGCCACCATGGAGGTGACATCGAGATGAGGTAAGATCTAATCCTTTCTATGTATCGTTGTTAGATGTAGAAGGGAATATGGGTCAGGGGGTGTGGGTAGGTTAGAGAATTGGAAATTTGGTGGTTAAAATGGGTGAAAAAGGGTTGGGAAAGGTTAGAGGTAGGGGGAGAGGGTTGGGGAGGGTCTTAGGTGAGGTTTGGGTAGGTTCATAGGGAAAATGGGAAAGAAAGTAGGTAAAGGGAATTGGGTTTCGGGTTTAGGCACGGTAATAGTGACTAACGTTGGTCAAGGTTTGGCCGATGTCGGTCTTGTTACACTGACATCGGTAAGGGATGAGGGGAATTGGTGCTAGTTATAATGGACCGGTGATGGTCAAGAGTAACCGGTGCAGTTAGGGTAAAAAGGCTAGAGGTCTAGGAAGGGTAAGGGGAAAGAATAGGTAAAGTGGGTAAAATAGATAGCGGGTAGGGGGAAGGGAAGAAGGTCAATGTTGGGTAAAAGAAAGTTTTAATAATGTGTGTGATTGGTTGAATGTAGGCCAGGGACCAGTTACGGATGAGAGATAGGGTACCTCCCTTGCTCGTGGAGGTACGAGGTGTGACAACTGATGAATGGTGCCATGTTGTAGAGGTTGGCCTGATTGGGGTCGAAATTACCGGCACATAGTCTGGGATCCAAGTTTGATGGTCATTCTCATCGACAGATGGGACTCAGTGACCAATACCTTCCATTTTCCGATGAGTGAGATCACAGTCACCCTAGAGGATGTGTACAAGATCCTGTGGCTACCTATAGGTGTATTCTATCTCCTTAGAGGCCTCTAAGGAGTTGATGTTGACCGTGTTTGGTGAGGGGCTGGTGGAGATGAGGTTCCATAGTGCCAGTATGAGCTATGGAGATATGTACCAAGCCCATCCGGAGGAGATGAGGCTAGTAGTGTTGTTGATGGAGGCAATATGTTGCTTTGCACTACCGGATGTAGAGGGTGGGAGATTCCCATGATCCTTGATGGGGGTTATGCATGACATGGTGGAGGTAGGACCTGTTTTTCATGGGTGCCCACATTCTTGGTATAGTTATACAGAGAGTTATGGGCTTATGGGTGGCTATGGAGGTTTAGCCTTGTGTTGTACTTTCCTACTTCATTGCTAGGAATATGAGCACATTGTGTGTCTTCATCCAATTTGTATGCCTCGAGCCAAGGCATTTGAGCTGTGGTTTGTTCTGTGGGCTTCAGGAGATGGGTTCCTATGATTGGGGAGCGTTGAGCTATTAGAGCTACACATGATGTAGCTTATTATAGGTGATTTCTAGAGGGGTTTTCTGGCGTGGACATCATTTGGAGGCCCTATGTGGGTTTTCCATCATATGGGTGGATGACAGAGGAGCTACAAGAGCTATAGCTACTCTAGTGGATAGAGGGGCGACGTGTAGGAGAGCACAAGATGATACCAGTGGATAGGGTTAGACGACAGTTTGGGTTGCTTCAGATATACCCCCTCCCTTCCCACAATATAGGAGGGATGATGTGGAGAGGCCTCTACCTCTACCATAGCCGATAGTATTGATAGGGAAGGAGGAGCAGGTGATAGACCGGTGGATTGATGATGTTAGGGTGACTAATAGATACAAAAAGTGGTGGTCTCGTATATTTATGAGTAGTAACACTGAGGCCAGGGTGGCCATATTTAGCCACCATCACTATTCAGAGGGACACCCTACAAGGGCAGGTGGCTACCCTGATTACATAGTTGGGGATAGTGTAGGGGCAGCTAACTTTGCTCATAGGCATAGGTTTGTATTTTACAAGCATAGGTGTCCCTACAGCCCAGTAGCACAAATACAGTACCACACAGGGTGGAGATGGGGATGGGGTACATGTGGCCACCCTATAGGCACATATTACATGTTTGCGGGGCCGATTGCCACTACATAGTGTACAGTCGTGGCCCTTCAGCCTAGAAATAGGTACAACTACAGTTCCCTCGGATAAGCACAAGTACATGGATATGGTCCCTCTTTATAGGTTCCAGGTGGGTCGGGGTCCCAAGAGATAGGCATGGGGACCGAGATCAATGGATCTACCCCGAGATAGTGCTGATAGGTAGGTTGAGGGATGCCTTGGGTGAGGTCAGGTATTATCAGGATATTTTGATGGCCGTAGGGATAGATTTTCTATCCTATAGGGATTATAAAGAATAGCAGGGCCTCGAGTGAGATGACAAGGTTACATACCCATAGTGTAGAGAGTACGGGGTTGGTGAGCCCCGGACAGGAGTCGGGTGAGACTACTAGTTCACGAAGGCTAACTCCCGATGAGGGACCATTAGAGGACAGATCAAGGCATGGTGGAGATAGGTTGGTAGGGCACCCCACTAGAGGGGAGATGGAGGAGACTGATGAGACAGGGATGGATATTAGGTGGGGTGATGATTAGTCATTATTGATGATTAGTGTATCCATGTTGTTGACATAGTTTTGATATGTATACCAACTCGTGCGGAAGATGATGAGGATGTAGATGAGAGTTTTTGTTATTTTTGATCATATACCTTAAATTCGTACGGAAGATGGTGAGGTCAGTATATGAGATATTTTGAGATATTTTGATTATTATTGGTAGATATGTTCACATGTATTTTTATACAGACTATCTAATTTATAGATGATGGTGTTTATAGTATGGATGGTGTACATGTTTTAATTTGCATTGCTATATATAGATAGGTGGAAATCAAGTGGATTAGGCCTGATAGAGTCAAGGTCATGTAGGCATGGCAGAGTAGGGTTTGTTTAGGTATGGATGGATCTAGGTCATAGGCATGGATGGAGTCAGGTCATAGGCATGGATTGAGTCAGGTTAGTTTAGGTATGATTGAGTCAGGTTGATTTAGGCATGGTGGAGTCAGGTTGGTTTAGGCATGGATTGAGTCAGGTTGGTTAGGTATGGTTGAGTTTCTAATTCATTAATTTGTGTAATTAATGATGATTTGGATTGTTTTAAGATGATTTGTAGGAAAATGTTTGATTACGGTAAAGAAATTGTAGACAAGATGAAATAAATGTGTAAATTATGATGGTAAAGATGTGTAACAATTATTGCTTGTTGGGTGTAATTTCTAGTTATCGATATAGAAAAGAAACTAACATAGAATGTAAATAGGAAAGGGAAAGAGGGAATTGGTTAGGGTAGAGAGTGGCTGAGCTAACCTCCAAGGGGCCCATGTCCTTGAAGTGTCACCTACATAGTCCCAGTAAATAGGTACCCCAGACGATGTAGTTCTCCCATAAGCTAGGGAAGATTAGGATGAAGTAGCGAGAATGGGTTGATGGGTGCTAGGCATGGGTGAATGTAGTCAAAGGAATTATTGAGTTGAGGTCGTAGGCATGGTTGAGTTAGGTCATAGGCATGACCGAGTTTAGGTCGTAGGCATGGTTGAGTTTGTTTTAAATAGAGGTCTCAATGAGTTGGTCTGTTATAGGAGAATCAATAGGTGATGAAGAAGGTAGAAAGGTAAGAGGTGGAAAAATAATTGCTTCATGGATAAGAACCCTAATGAGTCTACCATACCCTAGATGGGCTTATGAATGTAAAACCCTACAGGCCTTGCGTAATGGACTATTCTAAGGGTAAAGAAAATTCACATGATCACAAAATGTCACATTTTCCACAAGTCCCTTGAGTAACGAGGAATTTAGGTGAAAAAGGCAAGGGGTGAGAATGGGAGGTTTAGCGTAACTTAGTGTATGATAGCGTGTCTTTCAAAACAAGAAACCCAGGATCCAAAATAAGAAAGTCCATGAAGAAATTTTCATAATAATTTTTTTAGTAGACGATCGATGTGGGAACTCTATATGGGATGATTATATTAGCTCCTTGAGGTCTTCATGAATTTTATCGATGTGGAAGCTTCTAGATATTTATTACATTTGTGTAATGACCTTATATAGTTGTCCTTCAAGGGAGAAGTCTATTTATAGTGGTGGAATTAGAGTGAAGAGATGTCCCATTTGGGGGAGTCATCTTTTGCTGGAAGTTTGACTCAAGGAGTTGTATCCCTTTTTGTTTTTAGATGTTTAAGTCATGGACAAGACTATAGAGGAAGATTAGGTTCTTGTTTAGAAGAAAAGACCATAGCACACAGAGATATTAACTGTGGAAGAGGTGGTTTCGAGTAATGAATGACCATGGGATTCCATCTTGAAGAAGATGAAAAGTATCCATGAGAATCATGCTATGAGTAGAGTTATGGTACTCATATTGAAGATAAGGCTGAAAGGTGATGGGAATCACATGATTCTTTTTGAGTCGTGGACCCTCAAAAGGGGTAACATGGAAGGTGAATGATGCTCAAGGGATGAGTGGTCAATAGATAGAAGGTGATAGAGGACTTGATATCAATAATAGAATTGTCAAACATGCAAGGCATTAAGGGGCTCAGGTTCGGGTTTACCTTCGAGTGAAGAAAATGATAAGCACCTGATCAAAAGGCATGGGTAATGATATAGGGTCTAAGACAATTAGGAGCAAATTTTCCCCATTTAATTTTCTCCTCTTTGGTTACATGTTGATTTTCCTTTAGGATGAGGTCACCAACTTGAAAGGTTCGTTTGTGAACACGTTTTTCATATGCACATTTAATACGAGTAAATTTGGGGATGGTCAAGAGCATTGAGATGAAACTCATTTAATAACTCAAGTTGTGTCAAACGATCATGGAGAAATTCATCTTCATTGAGCATGTCTTGTAGTGAGATGTGGAGAGATGGAATCTAGACTTTGAGAGGTAAGACAACCTCAGTACTATAGACCAGAGAAAAGGGGGTGGCTACAACAAAGTGCAAATACTAGTACGATAAGCCCATAAGGTGAAGGGGATGTGTGTATGCCAATCTTTCCCAATATCATCGACTACCTTCATAATAATTTTTTTCAAGGTTTTATTGGTCGATTCAGCTTAACCATTTGTTTGCATGAGTAATATGGTGATGAGAAACGAGTTGGATGCCAAAAGCATCACATAGTTTGTGTTGGTTTTTTTTTTTGAATTATTTTCCGTTATCAGTGATAATGCGGTGAGGGACACCAAAATGATAAATGATGTGATGGTTGATGAATTCACATATTTTCTCATCTTTTTAGAAATGAGAGGAATGGCCTCTACCCATTTGGTGTAGTATTCAATAGCGCTTATGATCCATTGGTGGCATTATGAAGAATGGGAGTTGATCTCGGTGACAAGATCCAAACCCCATTGAGAGAAATGCCAAAGTGTTGGTGTGTATTATTTTCCACA
Source organism: Taxus wallichiana var. yunnanensis (assembly GCA_018340775.1). Lineage (NCBI taxonomy): Eukaryota > Viridiplantae > Streptophyta > Pinopsida > Cupressales > Taxaceae > Taxus > Taxus wallichiana. The sequence continues at coordinate 641,416,848 of CM031240.1, forward strand.
TCATTAGGTGAGTCATCTCACTTACATGAAGTCGTAGGTCCACATGTCATTTAGGGGTCATCATGAGATTCTCTTACGCGTTAGTGCATCAGTGTGTCATATGCGTCATTGGGAGTTACACTTCTATTCTGGGAATGTAACTCCCCCTCTCCACTTGAGTTGTCATGACTGCAACATTGGGGGTTACTCAACACCTCCTATATGTACACCCTTTTGGATCTATGAGATAGAGGAGAGTTTTGTGGCTTATCGAGGTTCTACTGTTTGTCGAATCTTTGCATGCACATTTGGTTGATGCTCACTCCTCCCGAGATCTCTTCACACTATCGTTCACATGTCTGTTGATGTGCACGTCATCCCTCATGATCCTCACTTGTGGGTTTTCATACCCTCTTACATGGTATCGAGAAAATCTTGTGGATGCATGCACTCCTCGGCATTTTCATGCTTTTTTTGACTTCCAAATGATATTCGATTCTCGTTGCATGTGTCATAATGGTTATTCCAACCGTGCTCTTCTTACGTTGATTTGGGCATATACCTCTTACATGGGGTTGTTCGTAGTTTGTTCGGTCATGTTGGAGTTTTTCAAGTGTTTCCATTTTCTGGTTTTTTGGGTTCTCCACCTTTGCATGCATTTTCTAAAGGCATTTTGCTAGGATTGGGCTTCAAATTTGAGTTCTTTTAGTCCTATTTTGAGAGTTTTAGAGGTGTGTATGTTGTCCAGAAGGGCCAACTCGTATCCATCTAACCTTATCAAACTCACCCTGCACTGTGTTCAGCTCGGTCTACCCTTATTTTCAACTCGACTCAAGTTTTTCTTCTACGGCATTTTTGCGTGAACGTGTTTTCTTGAACTCGATGGATCTGGTTTTGTAATATGTACATCTTTTTTGGTTGAGCCATTTCTTGGTCCTTAATTCATGGGGTTTCTTTTTGGATCCTTGACCTATGAGCTCGATCTGTGTTCTTTACACATCTCACCTAGCTCCTAGACTCCACCATTTGGATCGACCTTCGGTTTAGTGCTTGGATCTACATGGTTGCTTCTTTCTTGTGCTCACCAGGTTGTGTTGAATGCATCTGTGAGCTTGGCCTTCACCTTGACCGCTTGTTCTCATGTTGGATTCAACATTTGGAACCCCCAGTTCTACCCTCAACTCTATTTTGCATTATTCATATCACCACTACCACTCAAGGGTACCTTTTTACGATTGTGGTATCTCTGTCGTCAAGCTCATTGGCGTAACGCTTACCTACATGGGGAATCTAGTTCGGGCTCTGCTTGGAGTTTACAACATATCTATAGTGAGGAATCTAACCTACGTCAATGTTAGTCACACTACTTTATAAAGTGCCACATTCTCAGGGGTTAACTAGTACTCTTGGGTTTTAACATGCCGACACACTATTGGTCGAGTCCGACATCTTGCTTTTGTGCACTTTACACCTTTGATTCCACATCATAGAGAGTGATCTTTCTAGACTTGAGCATCATAGGATCACTTTACATCCTCTACCACTTCTCACCAGGGAAAGGGAACTATTCAACTGGTGTGCTTCCATGGAACATTACTTCACTCATGAGGGTTTTTCACCCTTCTTACTTGGGCCGCCTGTACCCACCGATCATCATCATCCTGGAGGACTTCCTTGACATCTACGACCATGTTTTTTGTGACATGATGATGCATGTCTCTCAATCTCTCTGGTTTCATGTGGAAAACTTAGATCCTCCCCACCATGTCTAGAGCATTCTTCAATCCCTCTATGAGACCCTTCACATACTATCATTGTTGTTGCTGCTAATGATTTAGTTGTCTCCTCTTCTTTGTGTGATGACAGTTCCACTAACATAGACTTGCTTGGTTCTACTTCTGATGACAAGGATTGTGCACCCAGTTCTGATGTCGAGAGTACTACAGAGGACTCTTCTCCTCTTTCTCTCACTATTCCAGAGAGTGTTGACACATCCCACATCTCATTAGATATTGAGCAGTCTCCTTCTCAGTCTCATACATATCATCACACCCACCTCCTTTCCACTTCCAGTGTGCGAGGCCCCTTCCACTCCTCTACCTTCATTGGATGACTCATACCTATTTGACATCACTCTTCTATTTGTTGAGCCCCCTTATTGGGATGAGTATCTGCTAACCTTAGTCATCTTTTCACAGTACACTTGTGATGCTCCATAGGCTCATCATTCATCTATAGGTATTTCATAGGAGTTCATTATCTCCATTGTTGGGAGTACACCTTCTGGGACTCTTACCACTTCCACTTTTCCGAGACCTTCATTGATCCACCCTTACTTGTGGATCCCTTTTCTGTTGTGGGGTTCTGTTACCTTCACATCACTTGGACATCCTTTCTACGAGTGTTCACTCTTCATAACCTAACAGCTTCGAACTCGTGACATTACCTTCGGTTGCTTCGCACTCACTTGCTAGACCTATGTCACACTTTCATGGACCAGACTCAGAGTTCTTTATACTACTACCTTCGATTTCCTTCATGGAGTGGGCGGACTTTCAAAGACGTCATTTTTGTCCTTCCTAAGCGTGGCACATAGTTCGGTGTGGGTGGCTCTTCTTCGATCCTAGAGTCGAGGATATTTTCATCGACATTCTTCTAGAAGACCTCCTAGAGTTGCAGAGTTCAAATATGTCCATGGCATCTTCTGCATTCCTCTCATCTCCCTCTTCTTCTCTCTTCTTCTTCTTTCCGAGAGATTTCCTCTTTGTACATGGGTACCTTTTTAGGCTCGTCTATAGCTGGGACCCATATTTGGCATCTTTCTTATATTAGAGAGTGTTTTGTTCTCTTGTGGTGGATGTTTTTCCCACTGGGTTTTCCTTCACTACTTGGGACCTTTTTCTTGTACGTGGGTACCTCATCAAGATTTGTGCCAGACCCATTTCTCATTTATAACTTACCACCTCATCCTAAGTTACGATGAAGGGGGGTGTTGGTGTGTATTATTTTCCACATCATTAGGTAAGTCATCTCACTTAGGTGAGATTGTAGGTCCATGTGTCATTTATGGGTCATCATGAGATTCTCTTACGCGTCAATGTGTCAGTGCGTCATATGCGTCATTGGGAGTTACACTTCTATTATGGGAATGTAACTCCCCCTCTCCACTCGATTTGTCATGACTGCAACATTGGGGGTTACTCAGCACCTCCTATATGTACACCCTTTTGGATCTATGAGATAGAGGAGAGTTTGTGGCTTATTGAGGTTCTACCCGTTTTTGAATCTTTGCATGCACATTCATTTGATGCTCGCTCCTCCTAATATATCTTCACACTATCGTTCACATGTCCATTAATGTGCACGTCATCCCTCGTGATCCTTGCTTGCAAGTTTTGTTCCCTCTTACAAAAAGGTCTCATGCGACTTCGTAAGGCATGACTAGGTGTGTGATGAAGATTAGCATGTTGGTGGAATTTTACGCAACATTTGACATAATGACAACATTCATGGTTTAAGGTTGGCCAATAATAGCCTAGGTGAAGAATGCGCTTTGCGATGGCTAAACCACTAAAGTGACCTCCACAAATTCCATCGTGGACTTCCTTAATGGTGTAGGGAATTTCAGAACTCGTAAGGCATCGTAAGAGAATGCTGTTGAAGCTATGCTTGTAAAGAAGACCACCCATGATGACATAACAAGAGACACTTTTAATAAAGGCACATTGTCCATTACAAGTGAGATCAGCAAGTATAATGGAAAGGGAAAGATGATCTGCATATTGCCTATACCAAAGGTCATGTGGGTCAGGGGAAATAGTTTCGATGGAGTAAAATTCACGAGGTAAATAAGTGGGTGATTGTAGCCTTTGTATGGTGACCAATATTTTAGAGTCAAAGCAGGTAAAGCCGGTATCGAGAATCCAAGTAGCCACGGTATCCGTAAATTTATTCATAGAATGTGGAGTGGTTTTAAGTGTGTAATGGTCAAAGGTGGTCAAAATTATTTCTACATGATGCTTATAGTTTTGAAGTATCTCATTATGGAATGGGTATATACCATTGACTTGGTTTATGACCAACTGAGAATCACCAAATATGTTGATGGACTTAACATCCAAGACATAGGCAGCCTGGAGGCCTAGTACGAGTGCTTCGTATTCAGCAATATTGTTTGTATAATCAAAATTAAGTTTGAAAGACAAAGGCATGGGTTCACCCTCAATAGGAATAAGGATAACACCAGCCCTACCCCCACACTAACACTTGGAGCCATCGAATAAGAGTGTCATTTGGTAAGTGGGTTCGTCTAGGGAAAGGGTAGTTATAGACTCATCTGGGAAGTCAAAGTTAGAGGGTTGATTCCCAGAAATAGGTGCATCATCCAATTGGTTGGTGATATCCTGGCCCTTGATGGAATTTTGATGAATGAATTTGAGGTCAAGATTATCCAAAAGCATAAACCAACGTGTGACATGTTGATTTTTATAAGTTTTGGCATACATATAGTGTAATGGGTTGGTATTCGTAATGATGAAGGTTTTTGGTTGAGTAGGTAATGGCAGAGTTTGGTGGTGACGAAAACTAAGGCTAGGAAAAATTTTTTTCAGCATGGGTATATCTAGTTTCATAGTCAAGAAGGGTATGACTTATGTAATAAACCGCTTTCTCTTGGTGTTGGTTGTCGTGATGAGCGAGCATGGCACCTAGAGAATGGTTAGTGGCAGAAATATATAGGTAGAAGGGTTGGTCATCCTTAGGAGGAATGAGCATTGGTGGTTGAAGGAGGTATTGTTTCAAGGCTTTGAAGGCTTTATGGCATTCAGCATCCCATTTGAATGAAACGTCTTTCTTGAGAAGATGATGGAATGGTTGACAGCGATCGAAAAGTTGTGAGATAAAATGATGAATTGATTGTAACTTTCCTTATAGGCTGCGAAGTTGACGGAGATTAGTGGGTGGTGGAATTTCAAGAATAGCCTTGACTTTAGTAGGATTGACTTCTATGCCATGTAAAGAAATGATGAAACCTAGGAGTTTTCTAGAAAGTACCACAAAGACACACTTCTTTGGTTGAAGATGCACACAATACTTGATGAGGTGGTTAAAGATGACTTTAATAACAGGCAGGTGTTCACTTGATGTTTGTATTTGGAAAGAAAATCATCGACATAATCTTCCAATATGTGATGCATGATGTCATGGAAGATGTAAGTTATGGCTCGCTAATATGTAGCACCAGCGTTTTTAAGGCCAAAAGGCATGACTCTATAGTAGAAATTCCCCAAGGGGTGATGAAGGAATTTTTGTGTTGATCCTTGGGAGTTAGTAATATTTGATTATAACCTGAAAAGAATCCATGAGCGATAACATTTCATGGCCATCGATGAGATCAACTAGTTGGTCAACACCTGGTAGTGGGAAATTGTCTTTGGGATAGGTGAGGTTGAGGTCATGGAAATCCATGTAAATGCAGAGTCCCCTATCACTTTTGTGATAGGAATGATGTTAGAAATCCATTGGGGATAATCAATGGGTAGAATGAGAGAAACTGAGACAAGGTGTTGAAGCTCTTCTTTGGCTAGAAGAGCAATGTGAGGATGTATTTTCCACAGCTTTTGTTTGATGGGTTTGGCATCAGGAATGGTTACGATATTGTGAACCACAATTTTTGGGTCAATACCGGGCATATTGGCATAGGACCAGAAAATGCATTTCTATGGTCCTAAAGGAAAGAGGTGAAGGCTTCATGTTCAGTAACATCCAAGGATTGGCTGATCTTTAGAATGTGTAGGTCATCCTGGGTATTAATGTTGATTTTGATGGTTGATTCATTGAACATGGTTTGCATCTCAGGGTAATGACCGATGAATATAAGAGTCTTCTACACCAAGGTAGGTGAGGATGGACTCATCGTCCTAACATTGAATGATGTTAATTGAAGGCATATCATCATCGATCATGTCAGGATACAGGAATGGGAGAGAAGAGGGAGCCTCGCAATCGCGTTGATAGGTTAGCGGTCCTAGGAAATGGTGTTTATGAAAAATAAATTTAGGAGGAATAGATTCAGGATCTATGGAATCTATGGGTGAAGATGGTAATGTGGATGAATGAGAGGGGAAGATTTCCCATCTTGGATAAGGTCGAAAAAAATCTTCTTGGAGGGTGGAGTGTCAAAACCAATGCCACTACAATCATTGTGTTTATGAGAAGTACAGAAAATGATAGTATGGAGGCCTTGTTCATAAAATCCAAAGACAAATCCTTTCCATGCACACCGGTGGAGAAAAGTGAGAGTGAAGCAGTGGTTAGTGAGGGAGTGTAGGTCAGATGAAATTGGTTGGATTTGGGATGGAGGTTCAGGTTTATAGGTGGACATATCGAGTCCCCCATACATTAGATTAGTGCGAAGGTGGGGAGGGCCATAAGGAAAAAATAATTGGATGCGGATGTCATAATTGGGGTGTTGGCGGAGGTTCCCATACTCTTGCGGGGTGAGGAAGGTGTCGATATTGTATAGGTGGTATTCCCCCAGAGTGAGGCGTTGAAAAAAACACTTTCTAAGGATCAGTAGTTGGTATGTGGGTAGCAGGTATAGATGGCTCACTAGATGTTGGGGAAATAAGTGTGTCAGCAGGTAGAGGCTACAACTGCAGTGGGGATAGCAAGGTTAGATGCCACAGAAGTAGTGGTAGTTTTGGTGGATGGGCTTGTGGGTGAAGGTGAAGTGGTGATAGTGGCAGATGCCTTGACCGGTATAAGCACATCATTGGGCTGATATAGCATGTTATAGGTCTTAAAAGGTGATGGGTCAACAGGGATGGTGTAATTATGTCCTTCGTGTTCAAATTTGAGGCATCGATGTAAAGTTGAAGGGACACAACCCATGGCATGGATCCAAGGTCAGCCGAGTAGCAAGTTATATTAGAACTCTCCTTCTAGAACATAGAAAAGTTTCAAGATAGTGTAGGGGCCCATGCAGACATGGAGAACAATGGTACCCAGGGTAGAGGTCATGGCATCATTGAAGGAATGCAACATAATAGGGTTACCATGCATGTAATTGGCAGGTATCCACATTTGGTCGTATGCATGGGAGGAGATGATGTTAATTCTAGCACCACCATTGATCATAACACGTCATATGTGTATATTATTGATAAAGATAGAGATGAAAAGAGTGGGGTTGGGGTCATCAGACTGGAAGGGAGCAATCTCTTCATCTAAAAAGTTGAGGGTGGTCACTTGGCAAGTGGGCGAGGTGTAGAGGAAGGTGAAGACCTAGTGAGAGAGGCTACGTGGTTAGGGATAATGATGGAGGCTATGGGTGTTGGGTCATTTAGTAAGACTTCAATAGATTGAAGGACTTCCATGAGGGCTTGATGATGTGACTCTAGGTTTAGACAAGGTCATATAAATACATTTTGAGGGGGTGTAGTTTTTTTAGCATTGTGTGATGTGTGACCCCATTAGAAATAGGATATGAAGGACTTTGAATGATGACTTTCGATATGGGTGTGGACCATATGTTGGGTATAGGGTTGTTTGATGGGCGAGTTGTTTTTTCCTTGCCCTTGTCTTTTGAGCACGGGTGGTAATGTTGATCATGTTAATCCAAGGGGATTGGATGAAGAGGGTGTGTCATGGAAGGTATAGTGGTATGAGGACATAACCCTAATGGGGAATATGATCCTTGTGAAATTAGTAGAGCGCATTGGCATTTTAGTGGTGTTTTGGCCAACTCTCTTATACAAACCATGTTGATCTCAAATCTTGGGGTTGGATCAAAGAGTTGTGGGGGTGGAGATTTTTGTCTCAAGTAGGTAATGGGAAAAGATCTATAGAAATTGGTGAAGGTGAAATGGGATCCTCATCAAGAAGATCATCGTTGTCAAAATTTTCTTTAGGATGATATAATTGGAAAAGGGAAATTTTTTAAGCCTTACAATTCTCTACATCGTGTCCTGGCACATAGTGGTAGGCACAAATTTTACTTTCGTCAAACCCTTTTGGTTTGGGTTTGAGTGGGTCGTAAGGTATAAGAGGTGGTAACGTGATGACAAAAGTTTCAAGGATATTGGTTAAGATTTTGGCGTAGGACCCTACTAGTGGATCACAATGGGAGGTGAATGTGGGTTTGAGTATAATTACAGCTGATTGTGGAGGAAGAGGCTTTATAGGAGGGGGTGGGTTAGTTTACTAGTTTGGTGTGTGGTGTGGTCTTAGGTGTTGGTTAGATCTACTTGGGTAGGGGCATGGTAGAAGAGCTGGCGATGGAAGGTTTGGTTGGTTTAACTACCTTATTAGAGGGTAGTGGATTTTTAGCTTTAGGTTGCATCTTTTTTGGCAATGATGACAAGGGTATACGAGATGTGAAGGGAAAATATGATGGTGGAAGAGGATGGGTTACCCACAAGTGTAACCGAGGTGGTGTGGTGGTAGGTGGTGTAGGCTAGGCGGGAGGTGTGATTGAAAGAGAAGAAAGTGTCATGGGTAGTAGAAGACATTATTGACGGTAGTGGAGTTATGGGTGGTAAGAAGGTTATAGGTGAGTGCAAAGGTTGTGTGGGTTACTTGGGTATATAAGATACCTATGATGAGGAAATGTTCTGCTAGGTTCTTGGTTTACTGGTGGATGGGGGTTGCTTGGCCGGGTCGAGAGGTGAGGTCCTAGAATGGATGGAAGGGGTGAAGGTGATAGTGGCATGGTAGGTGAGGTTTGTGTATGAGGTCTAGGAAGTTGGATCTTATTTTTAGGGGTCGGGTTAATTTTAGTGTTAGTTTTGGAAGATGTGGCTAAATATAATTTGATGGGTGGGTAACTGAGGCTAGCTGTCGGTATGACCCCTAAGGTAGTGATAGATTTAGGTAAGGGAGATGATATAGGTGTGGGTAGGTGTTTGGGTGTAGATTTATGTTGGGTTATGGTAATAGGTGTGAGTTGGGCCATGGGTGGTGACGTGGAAGGTATTTTAATAGTTGTGGTTATGTTTGGTTTGGTTTCTCAAAACACTTTTGGAAAGATAGTGTAGGTGTCGAGTGACAAATATTTGTGTTGAAACAAGAAGTAGAATGCATCCCCAAAGTAAGGCTCTATCGACATAGTTCAAGCAATTGGCCAAGTGTGAAAATAGTTATGTTATAAGTGTTGTCCTCTCAAAATTCCCCTCTTTTGAAAGTTGAAAAATTTTGAAAATTTTGAGTTGGCACCCTTCAAAAGTGTTTTAGTAAGGTAAGAAATTTGAAGAGATAGTGAAAATTCCATTTCTTGGGGTCATTTTAGTGACTTGTGGGTCTATTGGACATTTTGTCCCTCATGTCCCAAAGTATTGGTGGGCCTTTTGTTCACCGATTGGCTGATTTCCCCACAAGTCTTGTCTATCATATTTTTTGGAATTTTTCAGCCCATCTATCCCAAGTACGCCTGGGCCTCTTGTTCCCGATCCCCCACATCGCTCACATTGGTCGAATCGGCTCTTCGCGTCCTTTGTGTTTCTGTGTCCCTGGACCACCCGTGCTCTTTTGGCCCGCATCACCCACATTACCCACATCAGTCTCATCGGCTCTTCATATCCCTCATGTCCCAATGTCCCTTAGATCATCTGAGCCAATTTTTTCTCTACTTTTCCCACATTTCACCTTTTTGAGTCAATGCAAGGTATATTTAATGCATATTTATGATCTTATCTCTCCTAAATGACTATTTAAAGGGGCACCCATATAAGCACTTGTCACATTTCTTACTCATTATCTTTCACCCATGTTTTTTCAAATTGAGTCATTTGTTCATCTTCCTGTATCCCTTTGCAATTTTTTTTCCTCAGTGCACTGCCAAAATGAAGATCAAGTTTCAAGGGCACGAGCATCTGTCACCTTTGGAGACTTTTGTGCCCAATATTAGAGATAGCAAAGTTTGACATTTAGATTTTGATGATTTCTAGGGAGCAGATTAGCATGTGACAACCCTACTCCCATAGCCCAAATGATAAATGATAGTGGAATCACATACGCCACTAGTTTTCCTATCTCTATGTAATGTGTCAACACTGTGCTCGCCTGTGGGACTAATTTCAATCAAGACACCAAGGAGGTTGTCAATGTGCATGGTGAATTGATTACAAAATTGGACGTTGCCACTATCGTCACTACCCTATGCATCCCCGAAATAGAAGACTCCATTGTTCTCACTCTTTCTCAAGCTCAGGCTCTGTTTGATCAAGACAGCAAGAAATATAAGGCTTGAGTAGCTAAATCATGGTTGGAGTGTCCTAAAAAGAGAGCATCCCGACTCTCGAAGGAATTGTTCCGGGTTGATTTCAATGAATAACTATCATATTTCATCACTTTGCTTGCTTAGATCATGGGAATTCCCTCTACCAACGATTTCCATTTTTGGATGTGCCATTTCATAAATATCATCGAGAGAGCATAATCAAAACATAAGTTGGGCTGAGATTATCTCAGGGAACCTAATCGAACAGGTTGTTAAATATTCAAGAAAACCAAGAAGTTCTACATGACTTCTATCTCATGTATACTCTAGCAGATCTCGGGAGTGTTTCAGCTCCACTTTCATTGAAGGTAAGAAGGATGAACCCATCTATACATATTGCCCTCGGTTTACCCTCAAGGTCGATAATCATAATTTTAGAAGGGTAAATGATGCTTTCACTATCTATATTGTCGACTCTTAGAGGGTAACACTTCCGAAGGTTTTCTCGATGAGGCTATGGTTTTGATAGCCAAGTATGGGGATTTTTTCATCTAGTTAAAAAGTTCTCATACATCATACTAGCTTGTTTTGAAAGCACACCTCTCAAGCTTCCCATGTTTTGCAATGAAAAAATGGCTTTGGCTAAGGTGTGTAGGCAACTGGATAAACTTCATAGAACTTTCCAAGATAAGAAGATAACTAGTCTTCATTTCCATATCACCTTTAGGAATTATACATGCAGAATAGCTCTAGATGCCCAAAATATAGAAAGGGCTATTGCTCCTCTTACTGTTCATTTCTTCAGACCCAAGACTTGCTTTGATCTAAAGAAATTCATTGATCAAAATCTCAGAATAACTTATCATCATTGTCCTGACACTAAGGATTACTGGGCTGATTGTGCTGATGATTTTGAAGCCATGAGGAGGCATTTTGGCATACTTTCTCTACAATAGATTATAGATCTCAATCTCTACCAGGTGCCTGAAGGGCTTAGGGACGATGATGAATATTTGCAATCCTTTGAGTATGAAAGATCAATCAAGCACACTCCTCTGGAAACCTTGGATTGGTATGTGAAGGAGAGAGATGACTTGAATGAGATAATTACCCCTATCATTGTCAAAACTAAGGTTTGGTTTGATAGGAAAGTTCATGAATTTAGGAGGAACCAAGGTAGATCCTCTTCAAGAGAGACTTCCACACCTAGGAAGGAAGTACATACACCTAGTACTGAGGTACTTGAGCAAACTCCTCCTTCTTCCTCGATGAAAGAACTTGAATTATCTACTCCTTCCACTCAAGTGTATCAGAAGAAGGTCAAATAAGTTAAGTAAGAACCAATCAAGGAAGAGACTCTTCTGGAATAGTTAGAATTGCCTATTGGGATAGAGAACATTATTGTTCTAAGTGAGAATGAGGATGATGAGACAAAAGAACTAGAAGAAACCCTGGAACCACTGATGAGGTGGAGAAGGAAGGATGAAGAACTAAACCTCCAAGTTTAACAGACTCCTCTATAAAGGAAATTCTTGAGGTTCCATTCACTTCCCCACTGGAGGCAACAGTGGTTAAGAATCTGAGTGCCATGAGTTCTCTTGCACTCGGACCCCTTGATTCCTCTGTTTCTTCTTCTTCCTTTGCCTAGGTGCATCCCCTAGTTGATAGTAAGAAAATGAAATCTTCCTCTCAATTAATAAGGCCTGATTTTGATGTTGTAGCAGCTCTTCTGGGTACTACCCTCCTCCTCTAGCAAAGAAAGAAAATATTACTTCGAGGTTGGTAATTGATGCTCAAGGTCAGTAGTTCCTGGAGGTTACAAATTCCAAAGTAGATAAAGAGGAGAAAGATCTTTTGATCTCTGATTTGGAGCTTTTCAGAATCCCAATGGAGAATCCACACCTGAGAGTGAATTTGATAACCTTCGAGAAATCGTGACTAAGTTTATTGAATGGGTGGATAAAGGCAAGCAAACCATGGAGCAGTTGGAAGAACAAAACTAAGTTATTTCCAACTTTATCAGATCATTATTGGGAAAGGATAAAGCTTTGGATCTAGCTCCATTGGCCACTCTCCCACCTCCCATAGTTCTCAACCAAGATGAGGTCCAAACCATCAAAGACATCCACAAGTATTCTACTTATGGTAAATTTGTTGAGGCCATGGTGGATGATATGACTATAGCAGGTTTGAACTTCATTGAGGAAGCCTTCAAAACCAATGAGAAGGTGATCAAGTTGTAGCAGAAACTCACTTCCTCAATCAAGGCTATGGACAAGGAACTAAAATTCTAGAGTGGATGTATTGCAGATCTCCATCTAATGGGCCAAACGATGAGAAGATCTTGTTGGTCAACAATGTGTTTGATGATGTCAAGAATAACTTATCAAGGACATGGATCTTCAGCGTTGAGTGGAAAATAAAGGTTCTAGAAGAAGCACTGGGAGAATTGAGGAATGTATGGCAAAAAGGAGAGTATTTTAAAACTTGTGTTTTATCTACCTTCAAATATATCCACTGTCATCTTCAGGATGAAACTACAGGTGTTTTCTTCTCTCTTCAAGAAATCAAGGCTTAGTTTAAAACCTTCGACAAGAAAATTTGTTCAAATAAGATTCAATCACTAAAGAGAAGATGAAAGACATTTGTTCTCTCCATTCAGCTATTGCTGAGGCTAATAAAGAATATCTGGAGCATACTGAGTTTGATAAAGATATGGAGAAATGCCTAGGCACGTGGACGCATGCTACTTCCAACACAACCATTCCAAGAGGCATGGAGATAGCAGAAGCATTGAAGAGATTCAGGCATCAAATCCTCAAATCAGTGGGCCCTCCTCAGCCATAACTAGATGTCTCTACTTCTAGCTCTTGATTCTCTTCTTCTATTTTTAGTGTTGATCTCTTGTAATTTAATTAAGGACTTTATGTTAAGTATTTCCTTAATTAATCTTTTGGTTAAAAGAAAATGGTTACTAAATGTAACCGCTTTGTAAACTATATATTGGGCTCTCCACGCCATTCTAAAGGGCTGGAACTCTGATAATTTTTGAAAGTGTAAAAGAGTTAAAAGCTATCAATACAAAAGATTTCCTTCCTCTTGTCTGTCTTATCTACATCTTTTTATTCTCTCTTGTTTGTCTTAAGTTTGTGAATCATTAATCTATTACATTAAGAAGCTTTGTATTCTTATGGATGTCATTTCTAGAACTTTGTGTCTATGAGATTATATCTGGTGGTTTTATGTGAATGATTTTGTTCTATATATCATCCTTGCTCAGCATTTATAGGGAACTATTTTTCTATCTATATTTCCTGGGAAAGTTTTTATGTTCTTCCTTTTCCCTTCCTTGGTCCCTTTGTTCTTTTGTATTGATAATCTACCTTGGCATTAAAACACTTTTATGATATCGTGTTTCCTCATTAAAGTTGGAAGTTTTACATTTGTAAATAGTTTTTCCCTTTTCTTTCAATAAGGGAACCTCACCCATTAAAGAGGAGGGAATTTTTGTCCCCTAACTGTTGCTTTCTTTAAAGTCCTTTTTGACAACCAACAGTTTTTTGCGACTCTACTAGGGATTCATTTCAATGAATTCTAGTTTTAAAGAACAATTTCTTGATCATTTATGATCTGGTGACTCTAATATTTACTCATAGAAGAAGGGCTCTTGGAATTGAAGATTCTCAATTTAAACTCTTGGAGCAGCAAGGATTTCCCCTTCCTTTAATAGGGAGAAATAAAATATCTCATTCTACAAGCACACCACCTATTGAAGACAAAGATTGTTGGAGTTTTATCCCTCAAGAAAACTTAGCCTTGATCTTTGCGCTTTGATTCTTGTTGGTGTTTTAGTCCCCCTTCAAGAAATATTTCTAAGAATAGAATCTCCATTACCTTGGAGCCAATGAGTTAGGCCTCTTTCCCTCCCTTAACCTTTGCATGAGTTACCCATGGGTAATAGAAAGAAATTTCCCAAGTTTAGTGGTGATGGAAAGGTACATCCTGATGAGAACATTGTAGCCTTCATAGTTGCATATGGAGTCATTTGAGTTGAACATAAGGATGTCTCTGTGAGGATTTCTGTGGAGACTTTACATAAAATGTAGCAGATTGGTTTTTCCATCTCCCCGCTAAGGCCATCACCAATTGGATTACCATGAGAACTAGATTTGAGAAGCTGCTTTCAAACCCTGCCAAGATGTGCATGCATTGCTAGCCCATATTTCTCAAATCAAGAAAGAACCATAAGAGCTAATGAGAGAGTTTGTAGCCAAGTTCAATAAGTTGATTAACAAGATCCCACTAGACACCCAACCTATGGATAAAATTCAAAAATGTTTCTTCCTAAATGCTCAATTTCTGAAGTAAGCTATGCACTGAGAAGAGCCAATCTTACAACTTTGGATGTTGATCAAAGATTAGCCGTCAGTGTTGAAGATGACTTGATCATGTCTAGAAAATTGAAAAGAGATTCTTCCAAATCCAAAACTTCTTCTTCCTCTACTCCTAGAGCTAATGCAGATTAGTTAGTACAGAAGCTTTCCAATGACCTCATTTCCATCAAGAAACAATTGGCTCAGCATGCTCCTTATCAAGACATTCCAAGGAAGAACTTCCAGCCTAGAAACCATTTTCCTTCTTCTCAGAAAAGGTTGGAAATCAAAGGACCACCCATCAAGGTCCATGTTAATGCAACTTGTGAAGTTGAAGAACTTGATGATGAAGATGTTAATGAATACTTTAGAGAACCTAGAGAAGAGGGTGAGGAAGAACTAGAAGAACTTGATGGATCTCAAGTTAATTTCCTCACTACTGAAGGCATGGATGAAGAAGATGATTATGATGAAGTAGTGGTAGAGATGAACAATGAGTCATATGTTGTTATGACTCGGGAGTAGAAAAACAAGAAAGAAAAAGTGATGCAGCCTACTAAAAATCTAAGGAGTATCCCATGACTATTCTAGTGGTTGTAAGAAGAGGATCTCCTATTCCCACTGCATCCACACAAAAGGTGAGTTCTATTAATTCTTCTTCTCCTACTCCTACTTCTAAAACTCCTTTTTCTCTAGCTCCAAAACCTGATAAGCCTAGGATTCCTAGTGATGAGACCCCATCCACCTCTGGATCCTTTGATATCATTGACCACCTCAAGAAGACAAAAATCTAGATTTCAGAGGCTGAGTTTTATCAAACCCATCCAAAATCCTTTGCCAAAATGGTCCACTTTGTCAATTCCCATTCTAAAACTTCATCCAACACTTCTAAAGGTCTTTTTCCCACTCCCTCTTCTACACCCCAACCAAATCTTGTGGCTGCAGTCACCTCACCTAATGAGAAAATCAAACCATTCTATGTGACCCTCCTCATAGCTGGCCATAGACTTAGCAATTGTGTCATAGACTCAAGAGCATCGAGATAATGTGATGCCTACCAAAGTAGCTCATGCTTTGGGTCTTACCCTCACATGCACTATTAGTTCTTGCTATTCCATGGAGAGTAGAGAGGTGCCTTTGGTCGGGAGAATTAAGGATGCACAAGTAGCTTTTACTACTTTTCCAGAGAAAAAGGTCTTAGCTACTATTCTGGTAGCTGATATTCCTCCTTCATATGGCATGTTATTGAGTAGAAATTTCTGTAAGGATGTAGGAGGAGAAATTCAAATGGATTGGTCACATGCCCTTATACTAGTCAATGGAAAAATGAAGAAGTTATTGCCTAAAAAGAAAACTGAATATATTGTGCAAAAGATAGATGATCCCAAGGCACAAATACTTTATGAAGATATTGGGCATGGAAACTACATGATCATGTCTCAGGATGAGGTGGAACGTCCCAAAGAGGTGCTCCATGATCCTAATAGCATTTGGAATTTGGAATTTGATGGAAGTTGCTCTTCAGCTGGTTCTAGAGCTGGTGTGGTATTGATATCTCTAGAAGGAAAGATTTATCCTTTCTCATTCAAACTGTAGTTTGAAAATACAAATAACATAGTAGAATATGAAGCTCTCATCCTTGGACTGAACATAGAAAAAGAAAGAGGTGTGAAGAACCTCTTAGCTCATGGAGATGTGGAACTGGTTGTCAAACAAGTCAGAGACCTTTTTCAAGTAAAGAATAGAAGATTGAAGCATTATAGGAATCTAGTCTAGGATTCTATTGAATTCTTTGATGCCTTTTCCATCGAAGTGGTGCCAAGGGAGAAGAACACTAGAGTTGATTCCCTAGTTGTTTGGGTTTTCTGATGATACCTCATCCCGATTTCTCTCAGGAAAAATTCACCATTGAAATGATCCATAGACCAAGCGTACTAGATAATGCAAGCAATTGGCAAGTTTTCAATGATGATCAGCATTTTCTCTCTTTCTTGGAGCTTAGAGATAACTTTGATCAATTGTATTTTGAGGGAAGTGACAATCAGCCTTGAGAAAGTGTCTTTTCCAATGAGGTAGGTGTCAAGGAGGAAATGGATCAAGATGGCTACATCAAACTAAAAGGTAACAAGATCCCTAAAGGGTTGATAAGTCTAGAGGAATTGTTTGATAAACATGAAAGATATGTCAAGTCCAAGGCTTCCAAAGGAACTCGAAGTCTGTTGAATATGAAAAGATTAACATTGGGAGCCCTACCAAACCCAAAATGGTGAACATTGGAAAGTGTTGTACCCAAGAGGAGAAGAAGAAGGTGATAAATATTTTGAAGAGGTACATTTATGTCCTTGATTATTCTTATGATGATCTAAAATCTTTCTAGCTAAAATAAATGTAGCATTTCATTCCCCTCAAACCTAGGATTAAACCTTTCAAGAAGAAGTAAAGGCAATATAATCCAAAGATTGTTAACACCATTTTCCAAGAGATACAAAAGTTTTTGAAAGCCAAGATTATCTTCCCCATTCATCATTCAACATGGATTCAAATATTGTACCTGTTAGGAAGAAAAACAGTGAGATTCGGATCTGTGTTGACTTTAGGAATCTAAATCAGGCTTCTTTGAAGGACAACTATCCCCTACCCATGATGGATCAGGTGTTACAAGCTATCACAGGTTCAAAAATGTTGTCCATGCTTGATGGTTTTTCAGGATATAACCAAGTGGAGGTCAATACTGCAGATCAGCACAAGACTGCCTTTACCACTCCTTGGGGTACTTTTACCTACAAGAGGATGCCTTTTGGCCTCCTTTGTTAAAGAGCTATGGATTTGGCCTTTGGGATTCTGAAAGGAAAATGTATTGTTTTGTATCTAGATGACTTGACTGTATTTTCCTAAACCAAAGCAGATCACTTTCAACATCTAGAAACAGTTCTCTTTAAATGCAGAGAACATGGAGTTTCTCTGAATCCCAAGAGATGTATCTTTTTTGTCACGGAGGGCAAGCTATTAGGAAACTTTGTCTCCAAATAAGGAATCAAGATTGATCCTGAATGATTTCAATCCATCCAATAGATTCCTCTTCCCACAAGCAAAAAGGGAGTGCACTCTTTCTTTGGTAACATCAACTTCTTGAGAAGATTCATCCCGATTTCATAGAGATAACTTTGAATATCTCCCAAATGATGAAAGGAAATTAGACATTTGGTTGGTCCTCTAAAGGGAAGGAAGCATTTGAAGGCATTAAGAAATCTATTGCTAAGACTCCTATCTTAGCATGTCCAGATTTCAGCAAAGATTTTATTATCTATTGCTATGCCACAGAGAGTACCTTGGCCGCTGTGTTGACTCAAAAAGATTCCAAAGATCATGATCTCCCAATTGCTTTAATGAGTTATATTCTAAAAAATCATGATTTGAAGTACACTATGATGGAGAAACATGCTTTTGCAGTAGTTAAAGTTGTTAAGTAGTTTCAATTTTATATTCTTAACTCTCACTCTATTGTGCTTGTGCCCAATACGACTATCAAGTCTATTCTTACACAACAAGAGTTTGGAACCAAGAGATTAAATTGGGTATCAAAGGTTCATGAGTATGATCTCAACATCAGAACAACAAAACTAGTTCAGGGGAAAAGGCATGTGTGAACTCATTGCTAAGGAGATGGTCATGAGTTGCCTAAGGATGAAGTCGATATCCCTATTTTTCTTTTCCTTAGCTCAACAGACAAATGGTATACTAACATTTCTCACTTACTCACTTATAGTGAATGCTCATCTCACTTAACTACCAAGGAGAATAGAGCTATCAAGTTAAGGTCAACTCAGTACATGTTGTAGGAGAATGCTTTGTTCAAGAGAGGAGTGGATGGAAGATTCTTGAAGTGTGTTGACAAAGAGCAACAGAAGAATATGCTCTCAGCCTTTCATGATCAAGCTTGTGGGGTTCATTTCTCATCTACCATTATTTCTCACAAGATTCTTCGTGTGGGGTACTATTGGCCTACTTTGTTCAAAGATGCATCAAATTTGGTCGACAAGTGTGAAGCTTTTCAAACCTTTTGTGGGAAGACCTAAGTTGGCTGCTTTACCACTTAAGCCGGTTGTGATTCAATAACCCTTTCAAAATGGGGTTTGGATTTCATTGAACACTCAACCCATCTTCAAGTGTGGGGCATACTCATGTGTTGACTACCATATATTATTTCACCAAGTGGGTAGAAGCCATCCCAATTAAAAGTACTACTTCTGAGGTAGTATGTAATTTCATCAAAGAAAACATCTTGATAAGGTTTAGAGTACCAAACAAGATTGTGACCGATAATGCTTCCAATTTTTCTTCTGCTGAGATGATGGATTTCTACTATGGGTATGGGATTTCCCTCACTCATTCTTCATATTACTATCCTCAAGGGAATGGACAGGAAGAATCAACAAACAAGAATTTGGTGACCATTGTAAGAAAACTTGTCAATGAATCTCAGAGAAACTAGCACAAAGAAGCTCTATGATGCTCTCTAGGTAGATAGGATTACACCCAAAAGAGCAATTAGGATGTCCCCTTTTCAAGTGGTGTATGGTGTGGAAGCTCAACTACCAGTGACAATGGAACTACCATCTTTGCATTTGATGAAAGCTATTGAGGACACCAGTTTCAGTGATTCTTTGGATAAGAGGATCATGTATCTCCATAAGTTAGATGAAGACAGGCTACGGGTTTTCGATAGGATCTCTGCTCATTAGCAGAAGGTGAAATCTTTATTTGACAAGAAAACCAAATCCAGAGATTTCAAAGTTGGAGACATTGTTTTGCTATGGGACAAAAGGCATGAACCTCGAGGAATCCATGGTAAGTTTGACTCTCTTTGGCTTGGTTCTTTCAGAATCAGGAACTTTTCCGTGAAAACTCTTTCTATCTTGATTACATGGATGGATCCTCTCTCCCACTTCCTTATAGTGGGTAGTACCTGAAATTGTTCAAATCCTAGGTGATAAGAGGTCCTTTGTATATTATGTATAGTGCGTGTGTGCTTTTCTTTCCTTTTCTTTGTTTTTTTTTCTATGTGTTGCCTTCTATATTGATTTTCCTTTGACTCTCTTTTCCCAATGGATAAGGCACTGGTCTTCTTCCCCGAGTTTTTATTGAATTCTTGTCTTTCCTTGTTCCTATAATCTAGTCAAGTCATCCCCGAAAGATCCAGGTTGTTGTCCTCTCAAAGTTCCCCTCTTTTGAAAAATGAAAAATTTTGAAAATTTTGAGGTAGTGTTTTCGTAAGGTAAAAAATTTCAAGAGATAATGAAAATTCCATTTCTTGGTGTCATTTTAGTGACTTAAGGGTATGTCGACATTTTGTCCCTCATGTCCCAAAGTGCCGGTGAGCCTTTTTTTTGATCAGCTAATTTCCCCACAAGTCCTTGTCTGTCAGCTTTTTCAATATTTTTCGGCCCATCTGTCCCAAGTATGCCCGTTCCTCCTATTCCCCATCCCCACACCACCCACATTGTCCAAATCGACTCTTCACATCCATTGTGTTTTCGTGTCCCCTGACCACCCTTGCTCTTTTGGCCAAAGATCACCCACATCACCCGCATCGGTCACATCGGCTCTTCACGTCCCTCATTTCCCAATGTCCCTTAGACCATCCAGCCAATTTTTCCACTTTTCCCACATTTCACCTTTCTGAGTCAGTGCAAGGTATATTTAATGTGCATTTATGATCTTATCTCTCCTGAACAACTATTTAAAGGGGCAACCATCTAAGCACTTGTCACATTGCTTGCTCGTTATCTTTCACCCGTGTTTTTGCAAATTGAGTCATTTGTTCATCTTCCTATATCCCTTTGCAATTTTTGTCACGAATCTATTCTTTGAAGGTTTTTCCTCTGTGCACTATCAAAATGAAGATCAAGTTTCAAGGGCATGAGCATCTGTCACCTTTGGAGACTTTTGTGCCCAATATTGGAGATAAAAAGTTCAGCATTTGGATGTTGATGATTTCTAGGGCGAGGTTAGCATGTAAAAACCCTGCTCCCATAGCCCAAATGATAAATGATAATGGAATTGTATATGCCATTAGTTTTCCTATCTCTGTGCAATGTGCCAACACTGTGCTCACCTGTGGGGCTACTTTCAATCTAGACACCAAGGAGGTTATCAATGTGCATGGTGAATTGATTACAAAATTAGATGTTACCGCTATCACCACTGCCCTACACATCCCTGAAATAGAAGACTCCATTGTTCTCACTCTTACTCAAGCTCAAGATCTGTTTGATCAAGACAATGAGAAATATAAGGCTCAAGTAGCTAAATCATGGCTAAAGTGTCCTAAGAAGGGAGCATCCTGACTCTAAGGCATTGTTCAGGGTTGATTTCAATGAAGAACTATCATATTTCATCACTTTGCTCACCCGGATCATGGGAATTCCCTACCAATGATTTCCATTTTTGGATGTTCCCTTTCATAAATATCATCTGTGAGGGTAAGAAAAACATAAATTGGGCTGAGATTATCTGCAGGAACCTAACTAAATAGTTGTCAAATGTTTAGCAAACCAAGAAGTTCTACATGACTTCCTATCTCATGTATACCTTGGCAGCATCTCGGGAGTGGTTTGGCTTCACTTTCATTGAAGGCAAGAAGGATGAACCCATCTACACATATTGCCCTCAGTTTACCCTCAAGGTCAGTAATCATAATTTTAGAAGGGTAAATGATGCTTTCACTATGTACATTGTGAGACTCTTGGAGGGTGACACTGCCAGAAGGTTTTCTGATGAGGCTATGGCTTTGATAGCCAAGTATGGGGCTTTCTTCATCCAGTTCTAAAGTTCTCATACATCATACTAGCTTGTTTTGAAAGCACACCTCTCAAGCTTCCCATGTTTTGTAATGAAAAAATGGCTTTGGTTGAGGTGTGTAGGCAGCTAGATAAACTTCATAGAACATGTCGAGATAAGAAGATAACTAGTCTTCATTTCCCTATCACCTTGGGAATTATACATGCAGAACAACTCTAGATGCCCAAAATATAGAAAGGGCTATTGCTCCTCTCACTGTTCATTTCTACGCACCCAGACTTGCTTCAATCTAAAGAAATTCATTTATCAAAATCTTAGAATAACTTATCATCATCGTCACGACACCGAGGATTCTTGGGTTGATAACGCTGATTTTTTTTTTTAAGCCAAGTGGAGGCATTTTGGCAAAATTTCTCTACAACAGATTATAGATCTCAATCTCTACCAGTGCCTAAAAGGCTTAGGGACGGTGATGAAGATTTGTAATCCCGAGTATGAAATATCAATTAATCACACTACTCTGCAACCTTGGATTGGTATGTGAAGGAGAGAGATGACTTGAATGAGATAATAACCCCTATCATTATCAGAACTAAGGTTTGGTTCGATAGAAAAGTTTGTGAATTCAGGAGGAGCCAAGGTAGATCCTCTTCAAGAGAGACTTCCACACCTTGGAAGGAATTACATATGCCTATTACTGACGTACTTGAGAAATCTCCTCCTTCTTTGATGAAAGAACCTGAATTGTCTACTCCTTCTTCCACTCAAGTGTATCAGAAGAAGGTCAAAAAGGTTAAGCAAGAACCAATCTAGGAAGAGACTCTTCTGTAATAGTTAAAATTTCCTATTAGGCCAAAGAACATTATTGTTCTAAGTGAGAATGAGGATGATGAGATGAAAGAACTAGAAGAAACCCCTGAACCACTGCTGAGGTGGAGAAGGAAGGATCAAGAACTGAACCTCCAAGTTTAACAGACTCCTCTATAAAGGAAATTCTTGAGGTTCCATTCACTTCCCCACTAGAGGCAACAGTGGTTTAGACTCTGAGTTCCATGAGTTCTCTTGCACTCAAACCCCTTGATTCCTCTGTTTCTTCTTCTTCCTTTACCTAGGTGCAGCCCCTAGTTGATAATAAGAAAAGGAAATCTTCCTCTCAATTAACAAGGCCTGATTTTGATATTGTAGCAGCTCTTCTGGTACTACCCATCCTCCTCTAGAAAAGAAAGCAAATATTACTTTGAAGGTTGGTAATTGATGCTCAAGGTCAGTAGTTCCTGGAGTTTAAAAATTCCAAAGTAGATAAAGAGGAGAAAGATCTTTTGATCTCTGATTTGGAGCTTTCCAGAATCCCAATGGGAGAATCCACACCTGAGAGTGAAGTTCATAACCTTCTAGAAATTGTGACTAAGGTTATTGAATGGGTGGAGAAAGGAAAGCAAACCATGGAGCAGTTGGAAGAACAGAACCAAGTTCTTTCCAACTTTATCAGATCATTATTGGCAAAGGATAAAGCTTTGGATCTAGCTCCATTGGCCACTCTCCCACCTCCCATAGTTCTCAGCTAAGATGAGGTCCAAACCATCAAAGACATCCATAAGTATTCTACTTATGGTAAAGTTGTTGAGGCCATGGTGGATGATATGAATATAGTAGTTTTGAACTTCATTAAGGAATCCTTCGAAACCAATGAGAAGATGATCAAGTTGCAATTGAAACTCGCTTCCTTAATCAAGGATATGGACAAGGAACTAAAAGTCTAGAGTGGATGTAGTGCAAATCTCCATCTAATGGTCCAAACTAATGAGAAGATCCTGTTAGCCAACAATGTGTTTGATGATGTTAAGAATAACTTATCAAGGACATGGATCTTCAAAGGTTGAGTGGAAAATAAAGGTTCTAGAAGAAGCACTGGGAGAATTGAGGAATGTATGGTAAAAAGGGGAGTTTTTTAAAACTTGTGTTTTATCTGCCTTCAAGATATCCACTGCCATCTTCAGGATGAAACTACAGGTGTTTTCTTCTCTCTTCAAGAAATCAAGGCTCAGTTTAAAACCTTTGTCAAGGACAATTTTTGAAAGAAGATTTAATCACTAAAGATAAGATGAGAGACATTTTTTCTCTCCATTCAGCTATTACCGAGGCTAATAAAGAATATCTGGAGAATGCTGAGTTTGAAAAAGATATGGAGAAATTCCTAGGCACGTGGATGCATGCTACTTCCAACACAACCATTCCAAGAGGCATGGAGATAGCAGAAGCATTGAAGATATTCAGCATCAAATCCTCAAATCAGTGGGCCCTCCTCAGCCATAACCGGATGTCTCTACTTCTGGATCTTGATTCTCTTCTTCTATTTTTAGTGTTTATATCCTTGTAATTTAATTAAGGACTTTATGTTAAGTATTTCCTTAATTAATATTTTGGTTAAAAGAAAACGGTTACTAAATTTAACCACTTTGTTAACTATATATTGGGCTCTCCACACCATTTTAAAGGGCTAGAACTATGATAATTTTTGATAATTTTTGAAAGTGTAAAAGCATTAAAAGCTATCAATACGAAATGTTTCCTTCTTGTTTCTATCTACATCTTTTTATTCTCTCTTATATGTCTTAATTTTTTGAATCATTAATATATTCCATTAATAAGCTTTGTATTCTTATGGATGTCATTTCTAGAACTTTGTGTCTATAAGACTATATCTAGTTGTTTAATGTGAATGATTTTGTTCTATATATCATCCTTGCTCAAGCATTTATAGGGAGCTATTTTGCTATCTATATTTCCTGGGAATGTTGTTATGTTCTTCCTTTTCCCTTCCTTAGTTCCTCTATTCTTTTGTATTGATAATCTACCTTGGCATTAAAACACTTTCATGATATCAGAGTTCCTCATTAAAGTTGGAAGTTGTACATTTGTAAATAGTTTTTCCATTTGCTTTCAATAAGGGAACCTCTCCCATTAAAGAGGAGGACTTTTTTTCCATTGACTATTTCTTTCTTTAAAGTCCTTTTTGAAAACCAACAATAAGCGGGGCCAATTTGGATCGAGTGGTAATCCGCGTAAAATGTGTTTGAGATACGGGAAATGGCTAGCTTCAAACTCGTGGGAAGAGAGCCAAAATCATATCGGGGGATCTTGAAGGTATGATGGTGAAGGGTCATCAAAAGAAATGGGTACTTCAATAGGATCCTCTATGGGTAGAGGAGAGGATGGGCCAACCGAAGTGGACTCTCCTTGTGTTGGTGTAGGTGGTGGAATTGCATCTTCTATGAGTAGGAGAGGTGCCACTGACAATTGTTCAGAAGTTTGAGGGTCAAAGGAAGTGTGCTAATTATAGGCTCTTCCATGGATGAAGAATAAAATGAAGGAGGTGCCTCTATGGGTGGAGGATTAGATGAAATAGGATCTTGTGTAGGTAGGGGAACTCGGGCTAAGATTTCATCTATGGAAGGCACAGGAGGCAATTGGGAAGCAACTGGTATGTCATCAAAAATAGTGTGAACCTCATGGACATTGTTATCATTGTTTGAGGTATCACCAGCTTGGTTGGAATACGGGGCATGATTAGGGAACGGCTTCTTAAAGATGTGTAGGTTTTGGTTAGCGGGTGCATTCGGTCTATCCAAGACTAGATCTTCATTGTCTAAATTTCTTGGATTATATTCTTGAAGGTGATGTAGTTATTGTCGATATGATCTTTGACATAGTGATAGTTACAAAATTCATGTTCCTTATACCATACGGGCATGGGGCACTCAGGGTCAAAACTAGTATGTGGTTTTATAGGTGGAAGGGTAATGGCACCATCCTTAACAAGCTTTTCCAAAAATGAAGAATAAGATTCTCCATGGAAGTGTACTTTCATTGTTCTTGTCTAAACTCGAAAGCTTAGATAGGAGAGAGATTAGAATGGGTTTTAGTTTAGGTTTGATTGATGAGGGAGCCATCCTTGAGAATTACGGTGTTGGTAGATCCTTTGGGTTTTGAAGATTTTGTTGGGGTTTCGAAGATGAAGAAGCATCATTTGATTTGAATGTGATGTTCTTGTTACAAAGTTGAATCTTATTTTCTTCGATAACATGAATTTCCAATTTCCGCGCCATTGTGAATGCCTCGTCACAAAAGTATGAAAGATCTACACTTTGTATGGTAGGTGAGATGTTTTTAACACAAGCTTAAGTAAATAACTCTATGAGTTCAGTCTAAGGTAGTTGGAATGTGAGATGATTAATTAAACTGTACCCACAGTGACAAAGTCGGTGATAGACTCGTGTGTGACTTGTTGAGTGGAATAAATATTAGTCATGGTAACCTTCTTGAAAATATTAATTGAGAAGTGGTCTAAGAAGGTTTGGGCTAGTTGATTGAATGAATAAATTGAATGTATTGGTATCCCACTGTACTAATCCAATGCAGGTCATGTCAGGACATTGGGAAAGTCCTCATAAGTAAAGCATCGTCATGGGAAATCAGGTAGCACCCATGCCGCAAATGTTGTTGTGGGTCCTCTTTGTTATTG
Source organism: Taxus wallichiana var. yunnanensis (assembly GCA_018340775.1). Classification (NCBI taxonomy): domain Eukaryota; kingdom Viridiplantae; phylum Streptophyta; class Pinopsida; order Cupressales; family Taxaceae; genus Taxus; species Taxus wallichiana. Next base: position 641,442,739 of record CM031240.1, read on the forward strand.
AAGTGGTTGAATTTTTGCATTTCCCAGTGTATGGGGTATGGTCAAATAGGAATGGATGGGTGAATAGGCTCATTACAAATTTCATCATAGGTGAGGGAATTGTGTGAGTCGAAACCGATGCTTCTAGTGTCTGCATATTTTCCATCATTAACTTGATGAGGTCATTGGTAGGTTGTGGTGGAAGGGTTTCTCCTATGGCATAAGGGGGTTGGTATTGAACCTATGATGTGGGTGGTATTCCATTGTATGGTGATGCCGAATAGGGAGGTTGAGAATAGGGGACCAACATAGAGGGTATGTATCTAGAATGGGTGACAGACGAGATAGGGGGTTGTTGATAGTATGTGTATGTAGGTGGGACGGTCATCGTGACTCTAGTAGAAATTGGGGTAGTGTTTGTGGGATGGAGAGGACAAGATTCTGGAATGGATTAGGGGTTACCAATACCACGGGTAGTTGTATTACAATAGGTATTTGTGAGATAATGAGTGTGGACTGGGATATGGCCTGGGTGGTCGATGAGGGGAAAAAAAATACGAAAGGCGTGAGTAATATAGTAGACATTACGGACATGGTGGGTATGGGTCCTAGCTAAAAACTATTGGGGTGAAGCGGGGAGGGTAATGCCGCATTATTAAGGGCTGATGCACGTAAGCGGGAATAAGGGCGAAGGAAAGATCAACCGACCTGAGGACTCCCGGTGGAAGAGTGGGAAAGGTAGAAATGCAAGGCTACAAGATTCTGATCAAGGAGTCATGTAAATTCTTCATCACCTATGGAAATGGTGATAAGCTAAGTAGGATCTATGGGTGACAGATGGAAGAAGATTAGGGACTAGTTAGGAGTGCTTGACAACTTACGTGAAATATAAGAGCGTTGGCTTGATTGCGAGTCAACACCATGTGAATGGGTATATATCAGATGATTATGTATCTTGTAGATGACACATGGGGCAGTAAGAATGAATAAAATAGGTGTCTATAGGTAGATTTTGGTAATATATTAGTTGATGTTCAATACAGGGTAACTGACGCTGGTTAAGGATGACCGATGCGGTTAAGGGGTAACTGAGGTCGGTTATTGTGAGACAGAACAATTTTACCAAATGAAGCAAATATTGTTGATGGTTAGATGAAAAAGTTGTATGATGACTATTGACCAAAAAAGAGAGTACAGAGACTCACAAGAACTCTGACAGCGAAGAAAATGAAATAAGGGTTCTTTAGGCAATTTAACCCAAAAGAACAAAAACCATAGCCGATTAAGAAAAATTGATGCCGATCGAGGATAATCGGTGACAGCATTCTTGTGAAATATAGAAAATGTAGAAAATGGATTATTGTGAATTTTAGTGAGATAAATAATCAACCCATAGGTCTGGAGATGATGCAATGAAGTCCTGACACACTCAAAAGAAGTTAGAATACTCCAACTGTGATTGTGGAGTGTGTAAGGAAATAGAATGGAAAAATGAAGAAGCGTATCCTCACACCTCAAAATGCATGTCAATCAAACACTAAAAACATGTACCTAACAAGTGGTTTTTAATGTGTTGAGCTTATGCTATTTAGAATACTGACTCATGAATTTTAAAATAGATTTTTTGGTGAGGAAGGTTTCCTACGAAGAAGGATATCTAAAAGGAGAGGTTTCATGTATGTTATGGTGGGGCGGGCCGTCCTCTAAGATGATGACTCAATAGAGGAAATGATCTAGGGATTACCTACCAATCTGATCGTGTGATTACAGATAGGTGTTCCCAAGTAAGATGTTGTTTAAGAAAGATGTGTATATTTTAATTTTGTGAAAGTTTGGTAAGACACAGAGAGAGAATGTGCTTTCTATGATTCTTTATGTCAACCATCAGCTGGGCATGAATTCTAACATATAGGTTGCCCTCATTTTAATGTGAGATAAATACAGCAAATCAGAATGTAATGCAACCAATTTTAAGCCCAAATCAAAATATTATGTTCGATGACACAAAAATATGAATAGGAGAGGGTATGTTCTTTCACTAAATGCAAAAAAACAAGAAGAATGGTTATTTTTAAATGCACCAAAAGAAAATGTATCCTTTAGAGCAATTAGAAAGAAGAGAAGATTACCAAGGAAGAAGATTAATGTGTAATATTTTTGAAGGGAAACAAACACACAACTTTTGCCTAGGAATGAAGAAAATGCAATAGAACCCCTAATGGGTCCCACCAGGCATGCCAAAATGTTTCACCATTTTCTTTACCTTTTTGAATGATGAAATAGATAAGGGTAAGGGCCAAGGAGGAATACCTATTAGATGGGTTGGTTGATGGTTATTACGTGCATTCTAACTTCTTGATCCAGTGCCGATTGTGAGAGCTTCCTTTTGGCTAGGAGGAACTACCTGTAATAGAAAACAAGACCACAAAAGATAGTTAAATGATATATGACAGTGGATTGCCTAGCGTATGCTAGTTCTAGGAAGTGTGATACTTCCTAGATGGCTATCAATCCACTGTTCAAAACAAATTAATGCGAGAAATAAGTAAATTCCTACTATAGTTGATATGATTTAGGTATCTCATTCAATCACAATAAGAAAATCTAATACAACAAGCTAGGCTATAGTTAGATCTGAAGAGCTGGTAGGTGTCAGGGGTATTGGAACTGGTCAAGGTTAGGTTCTGGGTTGTTTAGGTTATTTGGTAAAAGGTTGTTTGCTTCTTTTCTTAAGAAAGGTATAAAACAAAGAGACTGATGTCGGTTGGGTATGACCAATGATGGTTATGGGTAACCGGCATCGATAGAGTAGGGAGACTGTAGTTTCCTGAAAATTTTATTGTGGAGTCTGGGTGAGGTTGGATGGGGTTAAAGAAGGGGGTGTTGAGGTCTATGGGAATGGTGAGAACACTCAGAGAGGTGGAAGGGTTAGGATAGGTGATTTTATAAATAGGTGTGGGTGATATTTTTGGGTTTATCAAAAAGATGGCTATGGAGGAATGGGAATGTTAATAGAAGAATGATAACATAAATGATAACAACTCTATGAATAGAATAGGAATGGAAATGATTAATGATAAAACACTTACCAATGTTTCAGATCTAATGCTTGGGTGGTGGTGATTATTGGTTGGTGCAATGGAGCTTAGTGCAATAATGATGCATCCTGGAATGTTACTATGAGTTCAATGCATCCGGATCCATCTTGGTGTTAGCTATTGATTCCTGGGTGCATGAATATACTCGGTTCTACTTGCATGCAGCTCTCTTCTTGTCTTATTACTCTCAGTATGTGCCAACCCAAAAATAAGGTTGTTTAGGTGAATAAATAGTAACCGACAATGGTTTTGGGTTGACCGGCATCGGTTTAGGGATGACCGGTGTTGGTTAAGGTGGGATTACCTAGGTTTACTAAAATGGGAAGATCTTTCTAATTTCTTGGTCGTAATTAGTTTCTTCTCATGGATTATAATGGAAACTTCCCTTCTAATGGGTGGGAATGTGGTTAGAGATATTTTAGGGTTTAGACCAAATCTTAGCTCATTAAGGCAAGTAAGACTTAGTCATTGTTAGTTATGGAAACATGCCAAGAATAGGTCTAGGGTGAGGTGGCTGGATGATATGTCTAGGTGAGGTGGAAATTAGGTCAATTAATGTAATTAAATGATGAATATTGTGAGGATGGGTATTAATTTAATTAAATTAATATTAATGTGGTGTGGAGGGTTTTGTTAGGTGACTATGTTTGGTTTAGTTATTCAATGGGCGCCAAGGGGAGTGTGACCCAATTTTGGTGTCTACACATGGAAAAGGAAGGTCAAGGCTAATACCATGTTAATAGCTTTGACAAATGGGAAAAAAGGGACAAAGGATGAGTTGAACTCTAATGGATAGATAAAACCATCATGAGAGGTCGATAATGCACCGAGACAAGAAGAGAGGCCGAGATAAAGTGAAATTATGGTGGTCAAGGTGTTTTAAAGGCCATTGTGGCATGAAAATGTCAACTCGTAGGTGAAGAGACATCTAGGTAGAGATATCTATAAGAAACTAAAAATATGGAGTTCAGGGATTCCAAGAGGCCAAGTCACTTGATGCCCAGAGCTTACGGTGAGTCGATTCAGGTGAATTAGCTTACTCGATTGATTCGAGCAAGGTCGTTAAAATGAGAGTCGAGGAATTTTTGGTTTTTTGCCCGGTCAAGTCAAAAATATGTTTTCTAATCCCGTGCTCAAAATATTGAAGGATTCGAACCATCATGGAACTACAAGATGGTGAGACTCAACTTTCCAAGTTAGGAAAATTTAAAACCAATCGGGTGTTCAAGTACGATAGAGTAACATGGAGTCAAAGAATTTTTAATTTGTTATCGATTGAGTTGGTAGAATAGTTCCAAAATCCTGCACTTTGGTCATCATCATGGGAAGTTTTCTCTGAGTGTGGCATAGTGGAGAGTTGAAATGATTGGGCCAAGGTGTTTGGGTCTCCAATGCCTAAGTGAATTCAGGACTTCTGAAGAATTTTTCCAAAAGTGGGGGTTGGGATGGAGATCACCATCAATAATTTGCTTGTTAGGATGACCAATTCATTAGGTGGTATTTTTGTGACATAGAAAGTGCTTTGAATTGATTTGGCGGAGTTATCGGCGAGAGGCATTTAAAGATGATTGAATCATCTATCAAGTCAAGGTGTAAGGCACTCGTTGTAGGGAGATCATTAGCTCGGATGTTCTCGAGTTGTTCACCAAAATTCCCTCATCCCGTTGGAGACTAAGTCAAGACATGCACGTGGCTTGGATTGATAGTATCAATGTTGAGTTGGGAAGCGAGGTGTTGAAAATAACATGGAGAGCTTGATCAATGCAAACATGGTGGAAACCCGCTCAACTAGGCACGTTGACACCAAGTCATCAATGGAGATAAATGAAGTTTATGTTGCGTTAAGTTTGAGGATTCCACCAAGGTGAAATGATGCCGATAAATTTGTAAAGGGGTTCATCCAAGTTTTAATGTGAAGCAACTAAGCCAAGGTGGTTGGTGTAACAAGGAACTCGCCAACGAGCTCTAAGTCAAGCTAGCGAGTTGGTTGGCATTTATAATAACCAAGAAATATTTAAACCCCTTCCAAGCATAAATAAACCAAGGACTCCACAAAAGACCTATATTATTTTTTACTAAAATATTTTATTAAAATATTATTTTAATTAAAATATTTTATTAAAAAATATTATTAGTAGATGATTAAATTCAATTTTTTAAAATTTATGAAGTAGTGGTGGAATGTTCTCCCAAATGCAATTAAATGATGTAATTATCATGAAGGCCATCATGTGCCCTTATTCATGCCCTATAATTTGGTCTTTCTCCATCATTTCTCTTCAAGAAGAATTCTTCTATAAATGTAAGTTGGAAGCTCATTCCAAGGGGTTAGACAGTTAGACATCTTAGGCAAGTGTATGTTTTTCAAGAATCCTCTTTCTTCTGTAAGTTGTTCTTGTATGTTGAGGGAACTTTCAAGCCTCTTTTCAATACTATAATGGAAACCATTTCCTCTTTTGAATGTATGGTGCATTGTGCATGTTATTGAAGTAATAAAGTGTGTGTTTTGTGACTAATCTTGGTTCTTTCATCCCTCTATACTTCTTTGTGCCTTTCTCATACTTGCAGGTACACTATGTAAGTTCAAGTTTCTATTGTAGGTTCTTGGAGTTCTGTGCTTATCAAGTGGTGGAGTATTGCATGTAGTTGAGTTGTGGTGCTTATTCACCCTTCTCAAGTTCATCCTTCTTCACTGGAAGACTGATATAATTTTTTTCCTGATCAAGTTTAACAAAGGGAATGTGTGCTTCCTAATCTGTGGTATTTTATACCCTCTCTAAGTTACTGAGAGATGAAGTTGATTTTTGGTGCACACACCTCTTCAAATCAACCCTTCCTAATTCTTGAAACACCCTTTATTTGGTGCATCACCATCCCTAGTATATTTTCATTTCTTGCAAATATATTTCCCTAAAACCCATGAAAATGTTAGCATATGAGTAGATAGCCATTTTATTACACTAAGAGTAGTACAACACTTAGTTTAGGAAAAAGAAGAGGAGGTTCACCTCGTGCCCAAGTCCCACAACTTAATAGGTGATTCCATGTTTCCCAATCACACCGAACATCCTGTTCACATTCTGGCCATTCGGAGGGTGCAGTGATTTGGTGATAATAGTTTTTAGCAAACTCGGTGGGATAGAGGTTGTACTTCTCTTCTCATTTACTCAACTTAAAGTACCACGTGAATCTATATCTCTGGATTCCAATTCTTAGTGCATTAACTTATGCGAAGAATTTAGATAAGATCTTCTTGAAAGTAAGGAAATTATCAGCATATCAAACTTTCCTTGTCTCCTCCAAAGAGAAGAAGAAGAGGCATTTCAACATTACTAGTTCGAGCTTTACCTCATAGGGTTCATTTAACTCCTCCACACGGAAGGTTTCCTCCACGAAGGAATAATCAACCTCTTATTGTTATGGCACAAAACCAAGTTTTTCTACCTTTCAATGCAAGCATTCCTTTTCGTTGGCTCAACGTGACCCTATACTTGTTGTAGTACTCAAAATGTTACCCTTTATCCACTATGTAGTCCTCTTCTTTATCCTAGTAATATCTTAGCTATATGCACAAAGAGGGGAGCTTGTTCTCAAGGGGTAATACGGATTCTATGTCGAATAATAGGTAATATGGAGTAGCACCCACAAGGGTGTGGATGGACGTTCTATAAGCCCAAAGGGTAGGATGAATTTGAAAATTCAAATTACAACCCATTGTATTCATCATCTTCTCTATAATACGGCTAAGGGTTTTATTAGAGGCTTCATTCTACCCATTACCTTCAAAGGTAATAGGGGGTTGAATACTTGAGTTGGATTTGAAAGCGTTGACACAACACCTTTACATTTTTGTTTTCTAATTACTTACCATTGTCATCTATAATGGCAGAGGGGATGTCATATCATAAAATAATATGGTTCATTATAAATTTGGATATCTACGCACCAGTGACATAGGTGAGAGGAATAGCCTCTACCCACTTTGTGAAGTACTCAGTGGCAGTAATAATGAACATATGGCCATCAAATGATGTAGGGGTAATATTACTAATGAGATCAATTCCCCACTTTGAAAAATGCCATGGTGTAGTGATATGTTGCAATGAATGTGCCAAAGCACATATATTAAGTTTCCATATTTCTGACATAGCAAACATTTCTTTATGTACTTGCAACAATCATTCTCCATGGTAGGCCAATAATAGCCTACTCTCAATATCTTCTAAGCCAATACTATCCCACTTGTATGGGCCCCGAAAATGCCTTTGTGTACCTCCTTAATCGCTAAGATAGATTCTTTTGAGTTCGAGACAATGTAATAGATTCCCTTCATAGCCTCTTTAGACACCTAAAATATGCTTACACTTAACATTTCCTCCAATTTAACCGATTGATGACACTTTTCAATTAGATACTCTTCACTCCATTCTCATTTTCCCCTTCATGACACCTTCTTGATCCTATTCCTCCTATATTTAACCCATTTGGTTAATAAACCCCCTTTACTAGTTAAACATCTTCATGTTCTCCTCTCGGATCACTTATCTACACTTCCTAGGCTATATATCAATCACATATGGTTAATCGGACCCCCTTGACTCTCAATGAGTCTTTAATCACTTACTAATCATGTTTAATGAGTCTAAACATAGATTAACTATCCTAAAGTATGTTTACCATTCTTAATCATAAAGTGATTTTGGCTTTCATTTAGTCCCACATGCACCAAAGTTCCAAACTCACCCATTTAGAAATCTATAAATACAAGGCTAAGCCTTCTCATTCAACCTTACACCTTCACACTTAGGATATCTTATTAACACTAAGAAAACCTTAGCTTTGGAATCTCATTTCTTTTAGCTTTAAACTAATTAGACATTTGATCTTAAGTTTACATCCTCCATTGATCTTGAGCTAACACCTCCATTTACATCCATAATCCAAGTTTAAATAATATGGAGAGAACCATATGGCCTTATAGCCATTAATGGTGAGTCTCCATGCTTAAAATATTGGGAGTCAGATGATATAAAATCAACTCATGACCTTCTTCACACCTGACCTCTCAAGTTAGTGCTAAGATAGCCATTGTAGATTGATTGTGAATGTGAGTGTGGTGATGGGGATCAAGCTAATTGTCAATATTATATCTTCAATAAGTAATGTCAAGATCTACGAGTCTAAGGAAAATAATTCTCTCCTAACTTAAAGTGGTATGATTGCTCGATGCGAGATAATAGCCACTCACAAACTCCAGTCAATGTCGAGCTCGGATGATATTTGATTTTTTGGTTGTTAAAAATGCGTAAAATGACTTACGGGCACCTTGTATATATTTCTAGACAAGGTCATGGAAGTAAGAATGAGAGGTGTGATTGAGCCACATGTATTTATGGGCAATTTTTGGTCTCTTCCAGAAAATCTTATCCTGATCGGCTATTATGTTCGAAGAAGGAAAGTTGTGTGATAATATTCGGTGGAAGTGGTGAAGATCTCGAATACTAATGTTCACAAACTAGTGTCAATTTCTAACTAACTAGTAGGCACGTTGGGTTGAGGGACCGAGGATTGCAACCAAAGACTTTGGAGGTTGTGGCCCTTGAATGGTCATGCATAATCAAACCCTACTTCCAAGAGCAGTCCAATAGTCATAGGCTTGATTAGTTGTAATATTTATCATATTGATTTGTTTTATTTTCTCAACAAAAGTTGCAGGTGTGCGTAAGACTGTCAAACGTAAACTAGTATCAATATCAGTTATCAATTCTATCCCATTGGGTTGTGGGACCAAGGGATCACAACTATATGTCTTTTCCTATTGTGGACCATTGATGGTCATGTAGAATGAGATACAATGATTTATGATAAACAACCTAATTACTGAAAAAAATCTAATCTATATTTTTGGGGTTTTCACAATATTTTGGATCAAAGTAATAAAAGAAAACTAATCTATCAAAGGAAATATTTTTGTTCTTTTCTAATCTTTAAGCAATGTGTTCTAATCTAATAAATAAACTAAAGAAAAGTAAGCAATGATCGATGTAGTTGTTTACTTGCGCAAGTGTATGAATATGATCTAAAGCAAATAACCTAATCTAACAAAAACCCTCCAAACCCTACCTCGAGGTGAAGAACAAATCATGACCCGAAAGGAGATATTATTATTCACAACTTCCCTAGTAATGTTAAAGAGGAAAATTTACTAATGATTTGATTGAAATGAATGATTTTCTACCCTATTTGATATGAATGATTTTCTACTCTATTTGATATGGATGATTTTCTACTCTATTTGATATGTATGATTTAAATTAGTGATTTGAAACTGACAATTCAACAAACAAGGAAAACAAACATACAATTCCATCCTGGATAAGCAAGAGCTTTGGAAAATCTAGTTGTGTCTGTATATGTCCCCTTAGTATGTTCCTTTCTTTCTTTGAGTGTTCATGTGAGTCTAAGGGATTGGGAATGCAAGAAAATTAGTAGGAGGATGGTGCTTGAGAAATGGTAGTTTGATGGCAGTCCGATGTAATGAAGGTAGAAGAGAGATAGAACAAGAGATTAGATCTTGGATATGCATATCCTAACAAGATCATCGCAGCAATACAATGCAAGATACACAAAATTCTCGAGCCTTTTACTTAAATACAAGCATGGAATATATAGGAATGGATAGTGGTAGGTACCTTCATCCCCAAGGCAAGAAGGATAAGTTCCAACCAATTAAAACTATTTTAAAATAGGAGGAATGAGAACCAAGCAATCAAAGCTAATTTTAGACAATTCGGCTCACGAATGCATGTAAAAAGAGAAATTAAGTGAACCGTTGCATGTTAAAACATACATGAAGAATATGGAAAAAGTGAGTAAGACCGTCACCCTATTTAGGGCGGGGTTTCAGACCGCCACCCTATGTAGGGTGGCGGTTTGAACCACCACCCAGGCAGGGCAGCGATCCTAGCACTAAAGGCCACAACATGCAGAAAAAGAGGCGGGAAGTTAGAAAAAGTGTGATAAGACTAAGTAAAGATGTTTAGGTGACAACTATATACTGTGAAAGGAAAATGGAGCTCGAACACCTTCTTAAAAAAACCTAAATCACCATTGGGGACTTTTGTAACCATTTTCCGACAATGTACCACATGCAATTTTGGGTGCATACATATTGACCCCTCGAGAGAGGTGTCTTAGCCATGAAAAGGCGTAAAACATAGAGTCTTATTATGGCATTCTGAAATGGGGAGTTAGAAGCTATACCTGACATGCTGTGTGTCGAAATGTCGCTGCCCAAACTCCTGCTACCTACAAGAGAAAAAGAAGACTCAAGTGCAGATAGATAAAATATCAAAAAATAAACACTAAATCAAAATGACAAGAGGACTTACCCTCTATACGGGGATGTAGAAATATACCAGCACCAACGCTCCAGCCTTGTGGACACATACACTCAAAATGAGGTTAAAGTAACATATATATATATATGAATTTGGATCTTAGGACCCATGGTGACCATTTTTTATGAGAGTGCATCCGATACAACCGTGACAAGATCATGATCATGTCTCCATGAGAAATAGATCGACCAACACGGTCTAAGGTTGGTTATTTTCACTTTTGTCTTTTAATACCTAAAATGTAAAAACTTTGAAAAGTTCACCTAGGAGGGATCATTTTAAAAAAATTGTCTTAAATGAGTCTCTAGGGTGCCCATAAGGCATTCTTTTATTTGGTCAAAAGTAGTCTTTTTTTGTTTTTTTTTAGCATTTTTAGGGTAAAAGACATGTTTGGAAAATCAGTCCAAGACTACCACCCAAAGCAAGGTGGTGTTCATGAGACCACCACCCTTCCAGTGGCGATCCTTGAACTTCACCCTACACTGCAAGCAAGGCAAATGATTCTAAACAGAATGACCAAGACATGTATTTAACTTGAATTTTTTTGGATTTTTGATGTTTTGTAATGTTTTTGTGAGCTTATTATTTGGTATATGTTACTAACTTGCTCTTTTTCCATGTTTTGGTGAATGCATAAAAGGAGGAGAACATCAAATAGAGTCGGGACAGGGAGTGTGATTGGCTCCCTAGTATCCTATATCAGTTGACTCAGGATGAGATGGATATTCTCTAAAGGACCGATATTTGGATGATTACATGGTTTCCCCATGGTTCTCCTGCTAGTCATATTCTATGTGACTTATTTTCCTATTGGGATGTGGACCAAAACACCTTTCAGTTACCAAGTTTCTAGGTGAGTGGACCATCACCCTGGAGGATGTGTACCACATTCTTGGGCTCTCAATACTTGGGAGGAGGCTAAATTTGGAGATAGTGGGGTCCATGGTAAATATGATGTAGTGAGCTACATACATGGGAGACGTCATTTTCTCATCTAGTTCAAAGAAGGGGCCGAGGGTTCATTCCATTGCCACCGCTCCCATTCTATCATACAAAGATCCATCATAGGCATCTTGTCCTCCTGATTGATCAGGGACAAGAGTGGTGACACATTTTTATACTGTTTGGCTCCTATCACTATGCAAATTGAGGGGCATCACTTTGTAAATATATGCGGAGCATAGATATCTTGGGGACTACCTCCACGATTTATACAAGGTAGTTAGATTACGGGGAAGTCATTGAGCCACCCCTATTTTGTTATCGATTGGGTTTATGATTGTTTCATCCCCTATGGTAGGGGAGTACCAGTGTTAGATCCAAGGGCTTTTTGGGTAGCTAGATGGACAAGTATGTCAGTACTTTGGATGCCACATCAGCCAATTACTTTCCACGACTATGAAAGACATGATCGCCACACCCTACCAAGACATGGCAGGGATATGGGGACCGAGAGGTGACTACGATGGTAGTTTTCTCTTTGAAATTTTAGTTAGTTGATAGAGTAGGGATACTTGACGTCCACCCATTTGATTGGGTCCCCAAGTAGTTTGGTCTTCCATACATTGATATGATCCCTCCAAATACACTAGTTTATAGGACTATTCAAGAGGCTCGAGAGGGGCCCTAGAGGGGATCTTGGTTGGATAGTGGTCATTCCAGGTGTTCCCATTATGGTTATATGGGTAGTCCGTGCTCGATGGGAATTTGGTGCTCATCGAGCACCCCCTACTTTGGATTATGGTTGCTCCTACTCACAGCGAGGGAGCAAGATGAGCCCATTGATCTAGAATCTTACTCTTAGGAGGATATGAAGGAGGATTCGGTTGGAGAGGACATGGATGATGAGGGATTCGGTGTTGGGACTGGAAAAGTAGCCCATGTGGAGGAGGAGGAGAATGACCCTAAGTGTCATAATACTCAAGAGATGTTGAGAGTAGCATACAAGGAGACCAATACTGAGAGAGATACCTTAGTCTCAGAGATGACACTTCCTCATGGTGGAGAGGGGGACGATGATTCCGTCATAGGATAGTGATTCACTTTTGGCTTTGGGGAAGCCCCACAGCCACCATTAGCATCGACATTAATAGCTACCAATCCTACCTAGATGCCCGGAGACCCAAGTAAGTTTAATAATTTTCTCTTGACTTTGTTAGTTAGGAATGTTGACTTGTATCTCTTTCTTTCTTTTGTTTTCCTAACTTATCACTTCTTTTTCTCTTCTTTTAGCGATGGCACAAGAGTGGCAAGAGCTCATCCTTTGGGTATGCATGGAAACTCTACTTGATCTCCTCAAGGAAGACTTGAGCTCAGCTAACTATTGACTTGTGCTAGCCATTAGCCATCGTGAGACACACTTATGTGTTTTCCCTATGTGGGGGATAGCATAGATAGTGACTTCCCTTCATACCTAGGTGGTGGATACAAGACTATTGAGTGCTTGATGATATAGAACCATTCTCATAGTGAGGCCATGGGTAGTGGATGCCACCATGAGCACTCACATCATTCGATTCACTCCCAACATCGTCGTAGCTGTAGTAGGATACCTAGATGTGATCAGGCACCATCTAAGGGATCCCACAGGGATCCGATGAGGCCATGGGGCCATTTTTATTGCTTTGATGACATTTTGTTAGGTGTTTATATGATTTTTGTATATTTCAGGCTCATTACGAGCATTTTGACCATGCCTAGTGCATGGTGACATTGTATACAAACTTGATTCACCATGATATATACAGACTCTCATTTTTGGTTCGGTATTCCATTGTATCTGAGTTGAATTTATTTTGGTTCCTTTTGCATGTGCACTCTAGATGTTTAGAATTTCCACTTTCTATGCTTTTTAGAATGTATACAGTGGATGTGAAATGATAACAAGAATGATTTCTTTTTGTATTTCATAATGCTGATATATGATAATGTGAACACAATGTGATGTTTGAATTTTAGTTTCTTTAAGAAATATTTGATACTTCATATTGTCTTGGCAAAACGTGGTGACAAAATGATATGATAAGTAGATATTCTTGTCCCACCCCCAACTCCATACAACTAGTAAGATACGAGGGCTTAATCCGAGAACCGGAAGGGCCGCAAGTTGTGAAAAATTGTTGAATGGTACTAATGAGATAAATACAAAGGTTTGGCATAACCAAATTGAGACACTAAAACCCTATCCTACTCAAGCCACCTCATAGTTTAGAATGTGAATTGATTTGCATTTTATCTAGACTTGGATCTGTAGATGGCCACTTGGTTGAAAAAATATGGATTTGGGGTTTTAAACTCTTTTGGAATTTTGGACATCTAACTCACTTTGTTTTGACCTATGATTTCATAATATTTGAGCGAATTATTTGTAACTTTCAAGTTTTTAAATGAGATCCCCTACTCCTTGTCCCATGCTAGGAGGAGGAAGCATGGATCATCACCATGGAAAAGGAATAGGTGATTAAGGAATTTCTCTCCTTTCCCAACCCTACATCACCATAAAGAGATGCAGGTCTCAACACCGAAGGTTGGTAGGGAAAAGAAATGTGTAAAATAAAAAAATTATGTGGATTTGCATTCAATTACTTATCTAGGTAAAATGTTTAGTATTTTCTTATCTCCAAATATATTTTTATGGCATAGATGTGACACCATGAAGCTTCTAGAACATACTATAGGCAAAGATACCTAACCTAGAAAGAGACTATAAAGCGAGAACCAAGTATGTAGGCCTTAGTATGATCACGATCAAAAATTTGTCTTATCTTGTTTGAAATGATGACATGATTCAAAAATAACTGATGATACTATGAATATTTTGAAGAGATATGATTTGAATGTTTTTCCAATGTTTTTCAAAAATTTTAAGGAGTTCTTATAAGAATAAATCCCTTGATCACAAATTTTACAAAATGAACTCGTGGATGAAAATGTAAAGTAGCTACGAGTAATGTACATATGAAAATACTAGTGGATCATGCGTAGTACCTCTTTGGGTGAAGATATTTTAAGGATTCACTAAACTCCTCACCTTCTAGTGTACATAGGTGAAATGTCACATTTTTGTAGTCTTCTACCACTCAATATGGACCCAACCACCTAGGTCTCGAACTTTCCTTCCCTCGCTGGTTTTTTTTTCTATTTGACTGTCAAGTCTTAATAACAAATATCCTTCATATATTTCATGTTCATAAACCTTCTTATTGTATTTGAGCCATCCGATTAGAATAAACATTGTGTCATTTTTCAACATTAATTCTAGCCTCATCAAGACTTTCTAATTGGGACAGTCGTGCTTCTCATAACCCTTTTCTCTCGGGATCTTGTGCAGTGAAATACGAGACTAGGTATTTTTACTTAGAGTGGAATAGCCACCTCAACCAAACACTAAAGAAAAGGGGGTTTCCCCCATTGGTTTCTAACTGGTGTTTGATAGGCCCACAAGGCTAGAAAAATCTTTAGGTGCCAATCTCATTTATTCTCCTCAACAATTTTGAGAAGGATGGCCTTTAACGTTTTATTTGTAGCCTCAACTTGTCCATTAGCTTTGAGGATGGTAGAGAGAATCCGTGTGATGACTTATTTTAAACTTTGCACACAACTCATGTACCTCATAATTTTTTAAAGACGTGTCATTATCTAAAATAATGACTTGTGGCACCCCATACCTACAAATGATCTGGTTCAAGATGAACTTAGCGATTATAGATCCGTGCATAGTGGTAAGAGGCATGGCTTCTACCCACTTAGTAAATTACTTTGTGGAGATTATTATGAAGTTTTGGTCATCCATTAACAAGGGATAGAACTTCCTATCAAATCTAGGCCCCACGTCAAAAGGGCCATGGGGTTGCGATTAGTTATAAAGCTTGTGTTGGTAAGTGGATCTCATGGGAGAACTCTTGGCATTTGTGACATTTACACACAAACTCTCTTTGCGTCATGTTCTATAGAGGGTCGAAATAGCCCATCGATGTATCTTTCAAGAAGTGGCATGCCGCCAAAGTGACCTCCACATACTCTGCTATGTGACTCATAAAGAATCTTTTTGGATTCTTCGGTGTCAACACATCTTAACAACATTCTGTTAAAGGCTCTATGGTAGAGCACTTGTTCCAAAATAATGTACTTAGTGGAAATGATGTGTAACCACCTTCTTTGTTCTGATCTTTCCCCTTCGGGTATGTGGGGTCCATGATGAAATTGACAATATTGGTATACAAAGGACATACAAGAGATAGGGGCATGGTTTCAAAAAAGTACACGCACTCATCGAGAAATTCTAAATCTACTAGATCACCTCCATCTAATGGATTTTCAGCCAACCAGTCTGCAATGATTTGTCCCTTGACAGATTTATGATTTACAAATGTTAGTTCAAACTCACCCATTAGGGTTATGAAACTCCTAGCCTTTTAAGACAACAATCCTTGTGTGAGGAATGTCCACAAGTGATCTAAATTAACAATAACCCTTGTTTCTTGATTCAACATATAATGCCTTAAGTGATTTGTTGCAAATACTATGGCAAGGCATTCTTTTTCTACCTGTGTGTAACATGTCTCATAATCAAGCAACGTTCGACTAATGAAATAAACCACACGTTCTTGTTTATCATCATCCTCTTGAGCCAACATGTAGGCTAGCAAAACATACGTAGCTCATGAATACAAGATCAAAGGGTGATCTAATCTAGCCAACATTAGCATGGGAGGGGATAACAAGAATCATTTAACGCCTTGAAGGCCTCGTTGCATTCTTCCATCCAATCAATGATATAATCCTTTTTCAAAAATTGTTGATAGGATGAATAGCAAAGGTCAAGTCAGGGATGAACCTTTGGATTGCACTTGAGTTTCCTAAGAAAATATCTAATACTAGACTCATCTGATGGTGGAACCATTTCTAGCACATCCCAGATTTTAGCTAGGTCAACATCAATCCCTCATGAAGATATAATGTAACCCAGAAGCTTGCCTCCTATTATGCCGAATACACATTTTTTTAGATTCAATGTGACATCATATTTGATTAAGCATGAAAGGATGATACGAAGCACCTATGGGTGATCGCAGTGCTTTCTGACATTTTCCAAAGGTCATCCACATAGGATTCCACAATCTTATGAATAAGGTCATGGAATATATATGTCAATTCTTGTTGGTACGTGGCACCATCATTCTTAAGACCGAATGGCATGACATCATAAAAATAGTTTCCCCAAGGATTTATCAATGTATTTTTGGCTTGATCCTCAAATATTTTGATTTGATTGTACCCAAAAAACCCATCCATGAGAGACAACAATTCAAATCTAGTTGTTGCATCAACAATAATGTCGATGGATGGTAATGGGAAATCATATTTGGGGAAATCCTTGTTAATGTCCTAGAAGTCTATGCAAATGTGGATATTTCCATTCTTTTTTAGAATGGGAGCAATATTAGATACCCAATGTGAATAATCAACTGGCTTAATGAATCCTACCTAGACAAGTTTCATTACTTCTTCTTTCACCATGAGAGCCACTTTTGGATTCATGGGCCTCAACCTTTTATTAATTATCTTTGCATCTGGTTTGGTGACGAGATTGTGCACCATGATATGTGGTACAATTCCCATAATTTATTTGTAACTAAATGCAAAGGATTTTTGGTTTTCCTTGAGGATTCGGGTATGTATTTCCACCTCCTTTAGAGTTAAGGAGGATCCCATCTTTAAGATTTTTAGTTCCTCCTCTATTTCAATATTTATATCAATCATTCCCTCGATTGAGGAGGCATTTCCCTCCTCAAACTTCTATAGTTCTAAAGGTAATCAGTAAATCCCCTTCTTCTTCTACCTCGTAAATCTCAAGATCTTTTCCCTGTGGAGGATTCGATCATAGGATTCCCAAAATAGGAAGAGGAACGTAGAATTAAGGAAAGGTCTATCTCCTAATAGGTAAGATGTAGCTCTGAAAAATCATATAAATATATTAGAGTTGATTCATTACCATTAACGTGGTCTGAACAATCAAGTTGATTCTTAGATTCTACATATGTCAACATTGGGGTCATTGGTGCTTTACTGAATCAAGGGCTCGGCATGAACTGAAACCGTGAAGTTGGTATCTCTTGAGTCACTACTTGGAGTGAAGTGAAAAGAAAAATTTTATTGAGTCTGCGAGAAGGTTTTGTTCGTGTGGAACTACTTTAATCGATATGCATTCAAACTTTTTTGTTAGGCCTAGTACTATTGTTTTGTAAAGTTATAGATGTTCAGATCTAGTCTCATATACTTCAGATATCTGATTTGCAACTAGTTGTGAATCACCCAACACCCTAATATTGAGGATGTCTATTCTCCTAGCTATAATGAGACCTAATAGGAGAGCCTCATATTCAACCCCATTATTTTTCATTCGAAATTTAACTTGAAAGAAAAAGGTAGAATCCTTCCTTTAGGTGAAGTAAGGATCATGCCTGCCCCAGCGCTAAAATGACACTTGGCTCCATCCAAATGAATATTCCAACAACTACTTAGAAAGATGGATGTTGTTTCATCCTTTGTACCTTCTCCCTTTACCTTGGTTACTTCAACCATGCAAACCTCATTTGCTGGAAGAGAACTAAGTCCCAAGGTATGTCCCATACCCATAGAATCAAAGGGGAGGAGAATAGGAAAATCATTCTCTAATATCTCAACAATATTTTTTGTGGTTCCTAGCAACATTGTCTCTACAATAATGGTTTCATCCTTGACCACTAGAATTCCCTCAATCAACCCTGTGACTTCTAACTCTATTGTAGGGACTATCTTTTCTTCTAGTACTACATTTACAGGTTTGTTTAACTAATTTTTGGGAAGCTCAAACTCAGAGTGGACCCTGGCCTCTTCTTTAAGTTAGCCAAATGTATATCAAAGGGTTTTGGATCACCTTGTGCCATAAAGACTTTCCCTAAATGCAGGAATCGACCTCCTGGAATAGAGTGGAGGGGATTTCCTTCATGCGGTGGATCCAAGGATGGCCAAGGATCATATTATAGTTGGTTTCCCGGTCTATAATATAAAACTCAGTTAGTATCATCTTAGGCCCGAGAGTAATCGGTAATACTATGGTTCCGATCAATGTTTCCTTGAGGCTATCATAGCCTCTTAGTGTGTTTTGTGTCAAGGAGCAATCGGTCTCCCCATACCCCAAATTTTGAAGAAAAGAGAAGGGAACTGTGTTAACTACTTCCCCATCATCAATCATTGCATGCTTTATGTGGTTATTGTAAATCCAAAATTGGAGAAAAAATGTCGAGTCACCCCTATGAGCTATCTCGGATCTGTGGGCATCTTTCGATGTCAAACATGAACCTATTATCTCTCTCAACTTTCCCTAGAGGACTAACATTGAAGTCTATGTGATTTATCTTTGCCTCTAGCAGAGGGGTAACGTTAATCAAATGATCAAGACCTAGTGCTTCTAAAATAGAATCTCTAAGAGTAGGGAAATTATTTTGTAGATCCAAGAAGGAAATGTGTGAAAAGGTCTTGGTTAGATCACTGATTAGGTCATAAGACCCTACTAGATTTCTTAGCGTATCATGAACATTTTATGACATAGCTGAATAAATCAGGATTGACTATGCGAGAATAATCATTGGTTCTTGTTGATGCGTAATCACAGCACCCCTGAATGTCTACAACTCGATGGGTTGAAACTCTTAGTGTGATTACATAACATGGATATTTTCCCAAAGTGTGGACTTTGCAATCGAGAAATCTCTCCGGATGAATTTTGGTTCCTATTCCTCTATTTAGATGCACACATTCAAATTGTAGAGGATCTTCTCTAAAACCTACTCTAACTTGCCAAGGAGACAAGGTTAAGAAGATGTAATAAAATAAACCTAAACTAATAGAGGTGATGCACCAAAGGAATGTTGAACACCTACTTTGCATTTAAACAAAAACCATTAAAAATGTAATACAACCACCATGCATAGATAACCAAACTGCAATGAGAGATTAGATGAAGGAAATGAACACAAGAGAGGGTTGAAATCATCCATAGACTTATTTTATTGCTCCACAAATTTGATACAATGCATTACAATGGCCAAGAGGCAAGATTGCATTTACAGTTTAGATGGGAGGTTTGAACTCCACAAATCCATTTACATATCAAAGAAGAAGGGAGGGTGCAAAGCAAAATTGTCCAACCTTTAGAAAAATGCCCCTCCTTACAATATATAGGAAGAAAATGAGAGAAGGGGGAAGAGAAGAATTTGAATTATTTCTCCAACCACCCTAAAATGCATTGAATTCACCTTCCACAATGATGGGTTCTACTACAAAACCCATGCCTCCATGTACTATTCCTTTTTGGGCAAGAAGGAAGCCCATACCTCATTGTTTTTTGTAAGTGAGAAGTCGACACCCTTAAAAATTAAGGACTATATTTCTTCATTTTGAATAACTTATTCTCCCTCAAATTAATAGATTAATTCGTAGTTGAGTAGCAATCTTGGGATATTTCTAAAAATTTCTTTCTTGTGCAAATTTGAGCTCCTAGTCAAAATTTATGGCCATCTGAAGGTTGAGGTGTCATTCTGCAAAAATGGTGGGTGGTTGGCTCTAATTGAGAGTTCCAAAACTCGAAACCCGAGAGTCTAAAAGTTTGAAATTTCAAAATTTGGGGTTTTAGACATTGAGTTGTAATTTTTATGTTTTGGGGTTCTAAACTTTCAAAATTCTCAACCCCGAAAGTCCAAAACCTGAAAGTCTGAAATTTCAAACTTTCGGACTTTGGAATTTCGGACATTGTTGATTGCTTTTTCTACTTTTCTTGCCAAGACTCTAAAATTTGAAACCCCAAACCTCTCAAGTCCAAATCCCTAAAACTCTGAAGTCCAAAAATGTTGTCGCATTAACCCCAAAACCTACATTGACTTCCGAAATCGGAACCCTTTTTCATTCCCACTCATCAAGATCCCCGAAATATCGAAACCCGACGTCCAAAATTTCAAACTTTCGAAATTTGGGGTTTTGGAATTTTGGGGCCATTTTTTCTAAATTTGCACTGAAGTTCTCAAACCCTAAGACCTAAAAGTCTAAAATTTTGGACTTTCGAGTTTTGGGTTTCGAAACCTTTTTATTTTTTCCAACTTTGTGTAGCGAGAACTTGAAACCCCGAAAGTCAAAATTCTAAATTTTGGACTTTCAGTTTTAAGTTTTGAAACTTTATTCCCAAAACTCTGTAACTTTCTTAGGCTTTCTTCAACATTTTGGACCAACTCCAAAATGTAAGCTCTCTTGATGGATCAACTCCTACATTTTTCGTGTGCAAGCTCCCATTTGTCCAATTTTTCGTGAGGGGAAAAATTGGATAACAGTTCTTGTGGTAGCGTTAATTTGGGGTTCAACATCTAACTCTACCAACCCCACAATTTTTTTTGTTGGAAACCATCCAAAGGAGGTGCCACCTATGTGTTTGATGAATTTGAGGCTTCACGATCATGAGTCCTTATTACAATACCTTTATTTGAACTGTTGGGATCTAATCTACCGTCCTTTGGACGCGTGGGGAGAGGATTGTTAAAGATCCCCAACAGTGTGTTCTACGGAGACATTGGTCCTATGTAGGCGTTTTGAGTGGGTGTTGTTTGGTTTTCCAAATACATGTCAACAAATAATTGTCTTTGATCCTCTAGAAAATGTTGTTAAAACTTATTACAATCACAGCACATTCTTGCATCATGCCCGCAATCCTATGGAAACCATAATATAAGTCAAGATTGTAATCTCTAGGTCTTTGGCTTGTTCCTTGTTGGTCCAAAACTAAAGTTATTGTTTGGTTTTTGGTTTTTATAATTAAAATTTTGGAACCCTTGCCCTTGGTTTTAGAATTAGTTGGGATACCCACCTGGGTATTGACTAGGGCATGGGGTCGGTGTTTGTCTTTGTTCTGAGATTGTTGTTGTTGTTGTTGTTGTTGTTCGGATGATTAAAATCCACATTTACCGAGGGTGAGAAATTGGTGTTTCCTTATTATTTCCATTATTTTTTTGTTATTTGTAGCACCTGTACTAGTAGGATTAACAACATTAGGATTTTTGGACTGGTTAGTCACACTATTGGTCATGGTTTCACGATTCTTATTAAGGATATTTGGTCCTTGATTATTTTTTGTGTTGTTGGAGTAACTAGGATTATTTTGATTGGGAGTGACTAACTTTGCATTTTCACCATAAGTATTATGACCACTTTGTCAATGGTTGCTTGGTCAATCGAAGAGCACCCTCTAGAATCTCTTCATAGCTCCTTAGCGGGAAATTTTGAACCTCTTCCTTTGTCTCTATGTTGAGAGAGTGAATGAACAAATCACAAAGTTCCATTTGATTTGTATTTGGAGCGCTTGCAAAGGAGTAGATAACTTGTCACCGCATTTGAATTAAGTGAGCTACAAACTCATTGTGTTCTTGCTTGATATGAAGGAATTCCCTTATTCATGTTCTCAAAAGCTTGTTCATATCAAAATATTTGATAAACTTTGATACGAGTTTCTTGAATGAGTGTATTGAAGCCTTCGGTATCCTATAGTACAAGTCGAGAGCAATACCTTCTAATTTCTTAGGGAAAATTTTCACAATGATTGCGTCCCATGGGATCAGCTCTCGAATGGTCATTGCATAAGCCTTGATGTGGGTGTTAGGATCACCCTCCCCTTTGAACTTTGGAAGATCGGGAAAGAGTCTTGGGAGCATGATTGTCTAAATGGAGAATTCTAGGGGTTCCTTGAGATATTCAGAATAGGTCCCTATTACGTATGTTTCCACAATTAAATATCCTTATTAGGGAGGTAGGGGCTGCATCAGTTTCTAGAATGGGATAGCATAGACATTTTATGGGGTGTTTGGCATCCCCTATGGTTGTCCATATGGACCTGGGTAGGTATACATATCCCCCTACGAGATTTAGAATACATGTGTACATAGGGAGGTTGATTACCTTGATATGGAATTGAAGGCACGAATCTAGGGAATGTTGCATTTCTGGTTGGTATGGCATTTGAGAACGCACTTCTAGCTAGTGCCTATTGTAGATATCCATATGTGGCTTGGGGGACATACCCAAGGTGCCCATCCCTATAAGCAGATCTCTAGGGTTTTAAGTATTCATGTAAATTGGAGGATTACTGCAATAGGTATTTTCCCGTAATTTTGTGGCTAGGAAGGAGTTTACATTTTCCCTGCGTATGAATTATGCGTATTTTGAGCAATCTCTAACTCCTTGACTTTGTTTGCTAAAGCTAAAATAACATCATGCATTGACGGGGGTAGTGCTTTGCTTAGGTACCTTTTTTTGAACCCTCGAAGGTTGTTAAGGAGTATGGTATCCTATGATGAATTGTTCATGATGTTTCCACCCCTCATTGGTAGTATTTTCGGTTGGTGGAGGGTAGTGTTATTGTTTTGAAGTAGGACATCACCTTGTCCTTGCAACCTATCGAAAGATTGGTTCATGTTTTGGAAGTTTTTTTCACTCCTAGCATATCGTGCTAAATACTCCTCATCTAGATGGGGGAGTTGATCAAATTACATGCTAATGGGCTATCGAAACAATACCCGAGGAGATGAACTTGCTTCACCAGTGAAATTCATGTTGTTTGAACTTGATTGTTCATGGGGATAGGTCTCGAGTGAAATTTGATCTTAAGCTTACATCCCCCATTGATCTTGAGCTAACACCTCCATTTACATCCATAATCCAAGTTTAATTAATATAGAGAGAACCATATGGCCTTATAGCCATTAATGGTGAGAATCCATTCTTAAAAACTTGGGAGTCAGAGTATGATAGAAAATCAACACATGACCTTCTTCACACCCGATCTCTCGAGGTCGTGCAAGACAGTGGTATAGATTGATTGTGAATGTGAGTGTGGTGATGGGGATCAAGCTAATTAGGCAATATTATATCTTCAACACGTAATGTCGAGATCTACGAGTCTAAGGAAAAGAATTATCTCCTAACTTGAAGTGGTGTGACGGCTTGTGCGAGATAATAGCCACTCGTAGACTCCATTCAATCTCGAGATCAACCAAGATTCTATTTGTCGATTATTGAAAATGCAAAAAATGACCTACAGGTGCCTCGTATAGATTTCAAAACAAGATCAGGGAAGTAAGAACGAGAGGTGCATAGAGCCATAGGTATTTATGGGTGATTTTTGGTCCGGTCTAAAATTCTTAGCTTTGATCGGATCTTATGTTCAATAAGGAAATTTGTATGATAATATATGGTGGAAGTGGTGAAGATTTGAATACTAACGTATGCAAACTAGTTTCAATGTCTAAGCCTGAATAACGAGCCCATTGGGTTGTGGGACCCAGGATCACAACTAAATACTTTTGGAGGTTATGACCCTTAAATGGTCATGCGCGTAATCAAACCCTATTTCTAGGAGTAGTCAAATAGTCGTAGGCTTGATTAGCTACGATATTTAGCATATTGAGTTCTATTTTCTCAACAAAATTTTTAGGTGTGCGTAAGACTTTCAAACATAAACTGGTATCAATATCAGTTATTAATTATAGCTCGTTTGGTTGTGGGACCAATGGATCATAGCGGTATGTCTTTTCCTATTGTGGACCATTGATGGTCATGTAGAATGAGATATAATTACTTCTGATAAACAACATAATTACTAAAAGAAATCTAATCTATGTTTTTAGGGTTTTCACAATATTTTGGATCAAACTAATGAAAGAAAACTAATCTATCAAAGGAAATATTTTAGTTCTTTTCTAATATTTAAGCAATGCATTCTAATCTAATAAATAAACTAAAGACAAGTAATTAGCTAGATGTAGTTGTTTACTTGTGCAAGTGTATGAATATGATCTAAAGTAAATAACCTAATCTAACCAAAACCCTCCAAACCCTACCTCAGAGGTGAAGAACAAATCATGACCACGAAAGGGAATATTATTCTTCACAACTTCCTTAGTAATGTTAAAGAGGAAAATTTACTAATGATTTTATTGAAACGCAATTATTTTCTACTCTATATTATATTAATGATTTTCTACTCTATTTGATATGTGATGATGTATTTTAAACTAGTGATTTAAAATTGACAATTCAACAAACAAGGCAAACAAACATACAATTCCAACCTGGACAAGCAAGAGATTTGGAAAATCTAGTTGTGTCTATATCTCGTCCCCTCAATATGTTCCTTTCTTTCTCTCGAGTATTCATGTGAGTCCAGGGATTGGGAATGCAAGAAGTACTGATAGTAGTAGGAGGATGGTGATTGAGAAATGGTAGTTTGATGGTGGTTTGGATGTAATACATGTAGAATAGAGATAGCACAAGAGATCGAGAGCTTGGCTATATAATTCCTAGCAAGATCGTAGCAGCAATAAAATGCAAGATACATAAAATCCTCAAGCCCTTTTATTTGAATACAAACATGGAATATATAGGAATGGAGGATGGGAGGTACCTTCATGCCCAAGGCAAGAAAGAGTAGCTTGAACCAATTAAATCTATTTTAAAATAGGAGGAAGGAGAACCAAGAAATCAAAGCTAATTTTAGACAATTTGGCTCACGGATGCATGCAAAAAGTGAAATTAAGTGAACCGTCGCATGTTAAAACACACATAGAGAATCTGGAAAAAGTGGGTAGGACCGCCACCCTATACAAGGCAGTGGTTTCATGACCACCGCCCTATTTTGGGCGAGAGTTTTCAAACCACCGCCTGGCGGGTGGTGGTCCTAGTCTCAAGGCCAAAACATGCGCGAAAGAGGAAGGAAGCAAGAAAAAGAATAGGAAGGATAATAAAGACGTATAGGTGAAAAATATATACTACAAAAGGAAATTTGAGCTCGAACACCTTCTGAAAGGACCTTAATCATCCTTGGGGAATTTGTAACCATTTTCTGACAATGTAGCACATGTAATTTTTGGTGCGTACAAGAACCATAAACAACTAATCACCCCTTTGATTACTAAGTTGATCTTCTTAGGTTTAACTTTAAATTAGTGATCTAAAGAGTAGAGAGTAGCATATGTATGTTAGTTTAGAGTTAATATAAAGTTCATATAATGATATAAGTGCTCTTTCTTATCTTTTATCATCATGGTTTGGTGTAGATTAGATCAATGCTTTGTAGTTATATGTTTTAACTTCATATCCATAACATAACTAATTTTTTCATGAATACATTTGGCACACCTGGTGGGACTTACTCCATAGTCCTTTAGAAGTTGTTTTTGATATTTTTATCTCCATATCTAACCATTTTCATGCTTTTTAGGGTTAAATAGCTTGTTTTCTAACATATTTCTAATTTTAGGTGGGCTAAATCTCCCTTTTGCATGAATGTTTAATGGGTTAAAGCTAGAAATAGGTTTTAATGGTGAAAAACTAACCTGTTTTCTTTTTTGAAATTTTCATTTCCATGGTTTTTTTTGGTTTTGCACGGGTACATGTAGGCATCCTAAACCAGAGTGTATACATCGACATGGGCACGTATTCATCATTATGGTCGCATACCCGTCTGCTTGCATTTTGACTATTTACTCATTTTATAAAGGGCGTGTATCCATCCTTGCCCATGTACGGGCATCAAACTACATGCGTACCCACCTCTTAGGACACGTAGGTGTTATTACAATATTGTATTGACCTCGTATTTTACCCTACAGGCGTACCTACCTTTTAGGATGCGTATCCACTAAAACCCACACATATGTGTTATTCTACCCTCGTAGGCATAAAGCCACACAATATATTTGTATTTCCATGTGTATCCATTATTTAGAGCATGTATCCATCGGCGAGGGGCACGTATACGTAATTCTTGGTGCACTGAGATGTCTATGTTTGATCCGAGTTATTCCTATGATTTTTATTGCTCCTAGTTTGGGTCATATCTCCTAGCCTATTTGACCCGTTTTCAGAAATTGAATAGGTTTCAAAAAGAGCACAAAGTGAACTTTGTGAGGGAATTCAAAAATTAATATACCTTTAGTATTATTACTTCTATCATCAAACTCCATAAATGCCTCGGAGACCTTCAAAATGCAAAATACTAAAAGTTGCTGAAAATCTGCTAAAAATAGATTTCTGGAATTTTCTAATTTTCTTAGTTTTCTAGATTTTTTGCAGGGATTCTTACAGTGATTTGCAGGTTTCTTTTCCATCATATTTTTGTGCTAACTTAGTTAAGTGTTTGCATTTTTCATTTGAAGAGGTCTTTTGAAGTGTGTATGCTCTTCCCTCGCACCTTCTAGGTGATCTTGGAAACTAAAAACATTTTAAAATCCTTCTCTTTGCTTTCCAAAATACTTCAATTTAAGTTCTATAAAGGATTAACTTTAAAAGTTGGCTAAAAGGAACTCTTTTTCACAATTACTTAAGTATTTTTCCATTTATTTTCCATGTTTGAGTGGGATAGCATGTTGTGTATGCTCTTTCCTTGCGTCTTAGGATGATCTGGGAAATAAAAAGCAACATCTTGTCCCATTTATACATGATGTTCTTTGGAAATTACTAATCTTTGTGTAGGACTAAAATTGTGTGTTGAAGAATCGGAGGCTAAGACAAATACTAACATATTTGATATAGTTCACCAAAAGGTGTGCTACGTAAAACCAAACTAAGTTAAAAATATTAAAAACACACCATATTCAACACATTGTATATGTAGGTTCGGAAAAGGGTACGTCCTTATCCACTTAACTAGAACGTAACCCCTTTGGCATAACGCCTTAAGCTAAAACAATGGGGGTGGTTCTAGGAACCCTAAAGTAGTCCACCACTGAGTAACCTCATGGATGAAACAGGAAGTGCTCCGCATACCCACTTGACTAGTTTTACATTGTGAGTTAGAGTCAAAGTTATCCATATAGTGACCCCAATGAGAATACACGTGAATACATTCATTGTTCATCATGTTCGAAGGGGGTAAAGTAAATTCAAGATACTCCTTGGGAAACCTTGGAAAATCAAGCTCATAATAGATAAAATTGTGACACCTAGTTGAGTGAACTACCTAGAAATCCATATCTTCTTGGAGCCCACTTTGCTAGTCCAAACCATCGTGTCTTGTCAAACTCTCATGCAGTAACAACTTACTTGAACTCTAAACCTTGTTTTTCGAACAAGGAAAAGAGTCCACTTAAGTTTAAGCCAAGTGTCACTCATCATGATATTTATGATGCACTACTTACCTTAGTTTCTTTCTCACCTTAGGACGAGGTGAAACTCTACCCAAGTAATTCTTAGTTCATTTTGACCCCATTTGATTTGTACCTTTGTTAAGTTAAAAGATTTTAAAAAAACACACCATATTCAACACATTATATATGCAGGTTCGGAAAAGGGTACATCCCTATCCACTTAACTAGAATGTAACCCCTTTGGCATAATGCCTTAAGCTATAATAATGGGGGTGGTTCTAGGAACCCTAAAGTAGTCCACCATTGAGTAACCTTATGGAAAAAATAGGAAGTTCTCCACACACCCACTTGACTAGTTTTACATTGTGATTTAGATTCAAATTTATCCATATAGAAACCCTAGTGAGAATACATGTGAATACATTCATTGTTCATCATGTTCGAAGGGGGTAAAGTAAAGTCAAGATACTCCTTGGGAAACCTTGGCAAATTGAGCTCACAATAGATAAACTTGTGACACCTAGTTGAGCGAACTACCTAGGAAATCCATATCTTCTTGGAGCCCACTTTGCTAGTCCAAACCATCGTGTCTTGTCAAACTCTCACGAAGTGATGAATTACTTGAAATCTAAACCTTTTTTTTGAACAAGACAAATATTTCACTTAATTTAAAGCCAAGTGTCACTCATCATGAGATTTATGACAAACTACTTAGCTTAGTTTCTTTGTCACCTTAAGACGATGAAAAACTCTTCCCAAGTAATGCTTGGTTTATTTTGACCCCATTTGATCTATACCTTTGCATTCCTGTTTCCCATTTGGGAAAAAGAAGGAATCTTATGGGAGTGTTATCATAGATTGTGTTCACCACTTTTATGTCCATTTACGCTCATCCATGTTTGCGGTTGAGTTGTTAAATGTCTAAAGTGTGTGGGTATGTTCTTACGTCTTTGATAGCCACTTGATCTTGATTTCAAGATCATCTTCATAGCTAGGTTTGGTTTCATCATTGTTTGTCATTTAATTTATTATGTTGCCCACATTATAGCCATACAATTATGGCACTTACATCTTGTTTTCATTTGTGATAACTTGGTATAATTTTCCATATTGTATTATTACACTATTTACACATTGATAACTTATTTTTATACATGTTGTTAGTTTATATTCTAACATTGTCTTAGGATGTTGAGAGCATTGATATTGCATTGTTTGTACCATGATAACATCATCTTAATACTAATACCTCACTTATTCCAAGCTTGGTTAACATGTCAACGTAGTGTTTTTATGTTATTTACATTTGCAACTTCCATTGTCAAAAACTTAGAGTTTGTTTGTATCTAAACTAGTCATAGTATATCTTGTGGAGAGATCACATCAACACAACCTTAGTACTTAGGTCTTTTTATATTAAAATCGACCTAGGTGGTGATATTGTGTTGTCACTATCTACGTTACGCCTATCTTTGGAACATTAGCTTAAGGTGTAAACACTTGGATCGATTGATTGGTTTACCCATGGACTTACATGATTGTTCCTTGTGTGTTAGAAAACTCATATACTTATTCTAGGACAATCTTGTTGGATTATCAAAATAGTGTCATTACGATGTATATTTTCCTTAGATCTTCTATGGAGAATCACACAAACATCCCCATATCTACCAAATGTCTAGTTTAATGTCAATATGCTTCCCTGAATCGACATGGAACTTCCATCCCTTTGAATGAGTTCCATCACGCTATCTAGGCCTAGGTATTTTTACTTAAATGACACAAAAAAATGAATGAATATCACATGATTCCTCACACTTACAACAAAACAGAATCTAGATTCATGCATTCACATCAAAACATTCCCATCACGGTTAAACCTTGGTTGGTTTTTTTCCCTAGAGAACTCATTTGGTTACCACATTCCCCACCTTCATCTCATGATCGGTGGATAGATTTTGATGATTCCAATCTGAACATTCTTTCTAAATATTTTGATCCAAATTATGCTTCTAATTCCTCTCCTTCTTCTCATGAATCAGATCCAAACTACTATTTTGATTCCTCATTTGAAGATGTGTGTGAATCCAAGTTCCGTTGATCAGCATCTAATTCAGTTCTTGAGTCGTGACCTCCCCTCCTTCGCAAGACCACCTTTATCAATCACCTCAATGACCTCTTCCTCTGTTGAAGATCTGTATGACTCAAATTATTTCTAGTCAATATCCTAATTTGACTCTCAAGTCACACTCTTCTAAGTCGACTCCCATGTCACACTCATTCGATTCGACTCCTAAGTCGTAATCTGCAGACTTTACACTCAATCCTACTAGTTTACCGATACTATATCATCATATAGGTAAATCCATTTCATCTTCTTTGTCTCTCCGAGGCATCTTCTTATATTAATTAGAATCCAATCCTTCTTTAGCCCTTGATCCCTTTCGACCATGTCTTACCATATCCTTATCAATCTTATAAATATCGATGTTTGCATCCATGTAGAATAATTCACAAGAAATGATGGGCTAAGATATATTTTCAACACACTATCAAATTCCTTTATGGACACACTAGGTTCAAATATTCCCTTGTCTACATCATCATATATCCTCTAAAACTTCCAAGATTGTTGGACCCGTTTCTTATTCAACTCCTATGGTCGAAGGACAACAAATTCTACTAAGTAGGATGATCCAATTGGCCATCCTTCCTGTAAGCACATGTTTTGATAACAAGTATTTTAATGGGTCCACTTTTTATATGATCTTGGTCTTATTATTCAACAAATAATGAAAATAAAAACAACGACCAAGTAAGACTTCTCAATTTGCGGGTAGTTGAGCTCATAAGCAATCAAAGTATGACTAAGATAGTAAACAAATTTTTATCTCTGCTCTATATCATATTGGGCCAATAGTACCCCAATTGAAAATTGAGTAGCATAAATGTACAGTAGTAGTGGTTCTCCTATCGTGGTCGGCATTAGAACAAGGGGTTTAGACAGATATTCCTTAAATAAAGAACATTCGTGTTGTTGTTCTAGACCCTAATGAAAATCAACATCTTTATTCAAAAGATGTGTGAATGAGTGGCATGTATACTTTGCTTAATGCTAAATCAAATGAAGCAAGAACTACCACCTAAAATAGTTCTACAATTTAGCTAAAACAAAGCATAAACACCATCATGATAAGAATTAAACAAGGGTTAGATGCTAGCATTCATAAATACAAACTTTGAAACTAACAATGCTAAATATCTAAACTCCTCTATTCTCTAACAACAAATAAATGAATGGACCTAAGTAAGCTCCATGACTATCAAAATAGTTGTCCTTAATGTTCCAAGAACCTAGGAATGGGGGCTAATCAAAGTTGGGCTACAAGACCCTTTTGACACCTCCCATATGACCCAAGCACTTTAAGAAAGAGGCTTAACTCTTCAAGATGATGAACTCTCAAAAGGGCAAGGTGCAAGCTCTTAGTCTCTTTGCTATATGCTTTGCATTTGCTCTCTAAGGAGTTTAGGTGTAAGTAAAAAGGTAGGTGGAGGGCTCTTTATATAGCCCAAAGGATAAAGGATTCAACACATTCTCATGAATGTGGGATAAAGGTAAAACATGATTAGGAATGGATAAGGTTGCTTTATTAAAGGTAACCTTACTTTAGAAGAGTTTAATACATGTTTAGCAAGTCATGGGAGTTGGGGGTGTTTTAATTAATCAAAGGTGATTAACTAATAGGTAGATGTAAGCTTATAGAAGATAATTAGAGGAATATTAGTACGATTTAGGCTATTAAAGGGGATTAAATCAATTAAATATTGATTTATTGGTTAAATGGAAGGGAAAGCTAATTAATTAATAATAATTAATTAGTCTAGGTAGAAGGGGTGATTTATTAACTGGAAGGTCATTAATTAGGGTATTTTTTGGATAGGAAACTTAATTAATTAGCTTAGTGTAATTAATTAATGATGATATGAGGGAAAATGAGTGCTTTTGACGATATGTCGTTGATTTGCAAGAAAGGGGATAATTAGCACAATTTAAGTATTTAAATTGCTTGGGTGTAATTATAGGTGTCTACATTTTCCCCTCTTTGGGGTGGCGTAAGTGATGCCACTTCAAAGATAGTAGATAGAAGAGATTTTGAAGGGATAGAAGAAAAATTAGTAGGAGGGAGAGATGCCCCCTCGAGTGTCGATGGGGTGATGAAGGAAGCCGATCGACGATCGAAAAAGATGAGAAGTAGGCAAAAGAATGGGGACGAGGCAGGATGCCCCGAGGAGAGGGAGAATTAGGGGTGAAAGGGAAGTGGTGTAGAAGAAATATGGATGAGAGGAGAGAAGAGCTTAACCTCTAGCCACTTATTTGTTTGGAACAAATTTGATGTCATCATATTGCCATAGGAACTACATCATCGGTCCTTATGAAAAATATAAGCATACGACAAAGGTAGAATGACATGAAAAGCCATACTACGAACAATTGTCCATTGCTGAAAGTACCAACTCCACGCAACATATAATAATGCAATGCAATACGAGAAGGAAACAAGCTCATATAACAGGGAAAACAAGTACGAACGCACATATCCAACCCAACAACGGTCAAGACAGTTGTACAAATGTTTTGTTATCAGTGCTGGAGAGATCCACAAGTTCATGATTGATGACAAGGGTTAAAAATGATGCCCCAAGCAAGGATACATGCAAGGGGAAATGAAAATGGACACGGGGTCCATGAAAAGCGTTTGTGCGCAATGAAACAACACTAGGAAACCAAAAGTGCCCCAGAGTACAGACGAAGCAAGCAGCTAGCTTTGTTGTGAATGGTTGTGAATCCGGTGATCCATGAGTCATATTAATCGAGGAAGATGTGAGACAAACCAATAGGATATGGAGAAAATACCATGCGCAAGACACAAGTTTCAGCCATAAGAAGCAAGTTACCATTTTGTAGGGTGTTTTACTTTTTAGGAATTTTTTTGAAAAATTTTGCCTTTTTTTTTTTTTTATATATATATATATATATATTATTATATGTTCTATTTTTTTTTTTGTGTTTTCTCAAACAATGTTCTATTGTTTTTGTGTTTTCTCAAAACAATGTTCTATTGTTTTTGTGTTTTTCTCGAAACAATTTTCTATTGTTTTTGTGTTTTTCTCAAAACAATTTTCTATTGTTTTTGTGTTTTCTCAAAACAATTTCTATTGTTTTTGTGTTTTCTCAAAACAATTTTCTATTGTTTTTGTGTTTTCTCAAAACAATTTTCTATTGTTTTTGTGTTTTCTAAACAATTTTCTATTGTTTTTGTTTTTGTGTTTTTAACAGTTTTCCAAAGCTATGTGTAGGTAACCAAGAAAGCATGGATGCCCCAACGTTAGGTGGGGAATATACAAGGGCAGAAGCCACACGCTTATGAACAAGAAGGTGAAGTCGTTGAGTTTCCCCCAGCGTAAGATGGGAAATAACGAAAGACCACGTCCCTTACAGACGAATAGAAGAAGGCAAAGCCGGATCAAGGCTGGACTAGATGGTGTGCACAAGGAAACTCGAAGGTAGAACCAGGTCCAGGACAAAGACAACTACCCTTCTAATACAGAATGCTTGTGAACAATGAATCCTCCCGAGGTGCCGGAAACTGGTTTTCACCCAAGGACTTGTCCAAAGTGCCACAATTGCGTGGTTTTCACTAGTGGACGACCTGTTTTCTCTTTTTTTTTCTTTTTTTTTTTTTTATGTTTTCAAACATATTTGAATGTTTTTTGATGATTTTTTCCTCTAACATATTTGAATGTTTTGGTTGATTTTAAAAGTTTTATGAAACTATGTATAGGAAGACGAGAAAGCGTGGATGCCCCCAGTGATAGATGGGATGTACAAGGGCATAAGGCCACGTGCGTACCTGAAAGGTGAAGATGCAAAAATGTCCCAACGATAAGGTGGGAGTATTCAAAGGTAAACTCTTCACAGGTAGAAGTGGGACCCAAGGCCATTATGGATAGGTTCAACATGATGATGAACATAAACCAATGAAATGTTGGGAAGAAGCAAGGATGCCCCAACGTAAGTTGGCCTACAAGCACATGATAGAAAGGAAGGAGAAGATTGTTTTTGTGAAATGGGACAAAGGTGTCCAAAACATGGAAAAAATTAATCTTATACACATGGATGTTCTAAACGAAGTAGAAGAACGATGTGAATGATATGAATGTAGCTTAGAAGCCTCATGATGAAGAAGTGATTAGCCAAAGGCATAAATCGTGAGATGAGATATGGACTAGAGTAAGAGTCTGAACAAGGTCCAAAAAAGACACTTGGTAACATACTAATCCTGTTTACTCATAGAGATCCAGTGTGTGCACGTGGATTTTATTACCTCTTGAAGTGAAGATTTAATAGACAACAAGTGAAGAGACCCTAGCCAATGTGTAGGAATGATTTATTTTGATAAGTGATTTTGTGAATGGAGGGTGAAAGGATAGCCGTACATTGCTCCGCTGCCAGCCAAGCGTCCATAGCCCCGACGGAGATGTATTTGATTCTAATCACAACATTGCTCTATTTCCAGTCAGGCATCCATAGCCCCGATAGAGATTATTGGAAATACCCCAAGAGAGAGTTATATATTAATTTGCTTTTGCTTTGTAGCTTTTAGCTTTTGAGTTTTGATTGATTTTGATTCTTTTGCTTTCTGAAAACTTATTTCAGCTCTCTTGTTTGACAAGGGGTTAAGAACCACTGATGGCTTGATGGAAGGAGGTGGAAGTGCTTACGATGACGACATTGGCTAGTGTCAACAAATATGTCCAAAAGTTCTTCGCAACAAGTTTATTAGATGTTGAATGTGATAGGATCTCTAAGAGGTCAATCGTTCTTTAATTTACCAAGGTGATAAAAGACCAGGGTCAAACAGATACCATAGAGATAAATGTCACAAAATGCATGCAAATAAGCTAACCAAAATATCACCAAGGGATGAAAATGGTAGGAAGACTTGCAGAAGAATAACAAGGAAGGGAAGAAAGAAATATCCATGTGTACGCAACACCTGATTGCAATGTTTGATTTTGATACCTTTTTTATTTTATTTTTTTTTTATTTTTTTTTTTTTTTTTTTTTTAATTTTTTAGATTTTATGATATATATATATATATATATATTTAATCGTTTAACAAAGTCACTCTATGTGATAGATCCAACAACGATGTTTGTGACTTCCTTGATAAGGGAGACTAAGCATGTTTGTTTATCAAGAGTCATGTTTTCCCAATCTCGATAATCATGGTGAGTTCACACTCAACAAAGGACTGTGATTTATCCTAAAACATGGATTTTGTATGCGGAAGCTTGAGTTCCCTATCCAGAGGTTTATGCACTTTACGCCATACTTGATGGTTATGTTGATGTGCATTCTTGAATCGCGCTTGATTTACAACTTTGAGATTGTTCCAGTTGTTGGGGATTTTGAGCTCTTGGAAGTTTTGACCTGAGCTTGATAATGAACTTGTTTGGGTTTCTTATAAGTTGACGCTTGAATTTTCTGACCTCGAGAAGGAGAAGAATGTGAAAATTTATGATTGATGATAGGAACGATAGAAATGGTAGTGGGCTTGCCACAACCATTGATAGAAGAAATATGTGATAGATGAAAAGGATACGGTCCAAGAATTGAAGAGGATGGGCTACCAGGAGGTGAGCCATGATAGAAGGTGAAAGGCTACTAGGATGTGGCCCAAGAATAGAAGAAGAAGGGCTACTAGGATGTGACCCATAAATAGAAGATGAAGGGCTACTAGGATGTGGCCCAAGAATAGAAGAAGAAGGGCTACTAGGACGTGACCCATAGATGTAAGATGATGGACTACCGGGATGTGGCCCAAGAATAGAAGATGATGGACTACCCGGGGTGATCCATACATAGAAGATAAGGGGCTAGTTGGACGTGCCCCAATAATCAAGATAGTGGGCTACTCAAAATGTCCCACAAATAAGAGGGAGGGCTACTAGAAGGTGACCCACACCTAGATGAAGATGAAGGGCTACTTGGCGCTGACCCCACAAGAGATTGTGATTGAGGAATTATGATAGACGAAGAGTTATTGGGTGATGAGAAGATAGGCCATGGATCTATGCAAGACCAAGGAGTTTCATCACATAATGAAGAATGTGAAGATGGAAGAATAAGAGGAGGATCAAGTTGCATGATCTCGAGGCTCTTCCTCCATTTCTTGATCAAAGGAATCAACCTTTTCCTCACAATATGCAGATGCATCAAAGTCTAAAGAGAATCCTTTTTGTAATCTACTAAAGGAATATCTTCATATGCCCCTATAAATGCCCCGATTGTTTCTTCATTCTCGAAGAGATCAATCGGTATGAGTTTTGATCGATCCCTAGGGGTTTATTGGAAGAAATAGGTTCACTTGGTGTGGAAGACTTAGAAGATGTTTGATGATTATCGATAGAAGAAGATGATGTGGGGGACGAAGAATATGTGTAGCTAGATGTCTCAGAGTAGAAGAAGGTGGTGTGGAC
Source organism: Taxus wallichiana var. yunnanensis (assembly GCA_018340775.1). Taxonomy (NCBI): domain Eukaryota; kingdom Viridiplantae; phylum Streptophyta; class Pinopsida; order Cupressales; family Taxaceae; genus Taxus; species Taxus wallichiana. The sequence goes on from CM031240.1 coordinate 641,478,926, forward strand.
CTACCTATACAATGGTATGTCATATGTAAAATAGTAGGATTAAGTCCAAAGTCTCGTAGATTGTGACACATGGGTCGATTCGATGTTTGTCTCAAAGGACTTTGAGTCACACGAATCTTCACAAAAGGAAGATTCCATGGGGGTGGGGTGATTGATGAAGAAGGTCCCGCAAAGAAGGGGAGGACTGTGATTCAAGCATCGCATTAGATGAATGATGACAAGGGTCCTGCGAAGAAAGAGAGGACATGATTCAAGAATTGTATTATACTTCGATTGAGGGATTTGGAGTCGCGTGTATCTTCAAAGGAAGAAGACATGGGGTGATCGATGGGGTCCTACGAAGAAAGGGAGGACCATGACATAAGAGTCGATTAAAAGGGGATCCTGCGAGAAAAATGAGGACAAGGGTCAGCATAAGAGAGAGGACCGTGATTCAAGAATTGATTATACTTCGATTGAGGGATTTGAGTCGCGTGTATCTTCAAAGGAAGAAGACGTCGTTGGGGTGAATAAAAGGGGTCCTGTAAAGAAAGGGAGGACCATGACATAAGAGTCGTTAGATGATTAGAGGATCCTGTAAAGAAAGGGAGACCATGACTTAGGAGTTGAATTAGATGAATCCGAATAGTAGTTTGGATCTGAATCCTCAGAAGAGTCAGAGGACATATTTGGATTGGAATCCTTAGAAGAGTCAGAGGAAATATTTGGATTGGAATCCTCAGAAGAAGAGGAAATGTTTGGATTAGAATTAGAAGAAGAGTGGGGGGAACTCGAATAATAATTTGGATCAGACGTGTCCAAATCATACCACCGACTATGAGATGAAGGTGGGGAACGAGTTACCCATATGGGCTCTCTAGCACGAAGAACCAAATGAGGTTTAGTTGTGATGGGAATCCTATGATTTGAATTGCTGAACCTAGGTTCTGTATTTTTGTAAGTATGGGGAACCGCACGATAGTTAGTCATTTTTGGCATTGTTTTAAGCACAAATGTCTAGATCTAGATAGTGTGATGGAACTCCTTCAAAGGGAAGGAAGTGACATGTCAATTTGGGTAGCATAAGGACAACCAACTAGACATTTTGTAAGTATGGGGATGCGTGCGTGATTTTTTAAGAAGGTCTAAGGAAAATAGACATCGTGATGACGTAATATCGATGAGATAAAAAGGGATTGTCCTAGAAAATAAGTTTTCTGAATGAATAATCACAAGGAACAATCATGCGAGTGTGAAACCCAAAGCCAATCAACAAGGAAATACACCATATGAAAATGTGATGCAAAGATGATCAACAAGATGTTTTCACTTATGCCAAGTTCAAGGAAATGAACAAAACGTAAGTAAAAACAAGAAGTCAATGCGATCTCCCAATCAAGATATACGATGAGCGAGCTCAAACTTGATTAAGACCTATATCTCAAAAAGTGCCAATTACAATTTGTGAATGACACAACAATATCACCAAGATATGTTAACCCACTTTGTGAGAAAGTGAAGTATTGATATCGAGGTGTTATTGATATAACACGCACAAATAGTAACACCTAACACTCTTTGAAATCGAGGTAATAATAGAACCAACTAAAAATCTCAAAGTATAGCTAGGAATAGTTAAAATGTGTGCAACATAACCATACAATATAGGTATTTATGTCGAGTTTACAAGAAACAAGACGTAAATATCAAATTGTAGTGATACGATACAAACAAGCTAACTCTTCTAAGGAAGTCTGCGGTGATGAACCACGCCTAACTACAATGACGACCTTGACATGGGTATCAAGATCACAATGGCTACCAATGACGTGAAAATGCCTCCACACACTTTAGATGTTTAACTAACCCAACCACAAACATGGATGGGCGTAAACGGACATAAAAGTGAGAGAAACAGTCGATTGGTAACACAAAGGTAGTCACCCTTCTTTTGATCAACAAAGTGTCAAAAGAATGTGAAGGAAGTAAATCAAAAAAAGATGAAAAATGTTAGCCTCACTTCAGAGTTTCACCTCGCCCTAAGGCAAGTAAAAACTAGGCAAAAGTAATACGTCACACGTTTCTCAAAAAGAAGGTTCACAACTCAACACTATTTTAAAATGGTCAAAGTGGGCTCTTGGCCAAAGTATATTCTCCTAGGTGGTTCTCTCACCCTAGGTGTTACAAAGTTGCCACGAGCAAGCGTGATTTACCCAAAAAGTCACACTGAGTAGTTTGGGAGTATCTCAGCTTTACTTTACCCCCTTCAAGAATAATAGGCAACTAGTGCATCTACGTGTACTATCACCGGGTCGCCACAATGGACAACTTGTAACGCTATCTCACAAAGGAATCACTAGTCAAGTAGGTAGTGCGAGCACTTCCCATTTCATCCACAAGGTTCCTCTTGCGTGGACTACTTTGGGGTTCCCGAACCACCCCCATTGTTGTAGCTTAAGGCGTTATGCCAAAGGGGTTATGTTCCAAGCTGAGCGGAGAGGGACGTACCTTTTCCGAAACCTGCAATACAATGTTTTGAATATGTTGTTCTTTTTATCTTGTTTAATTAGGTGTGGTTTGCTTGAACACCTTTTGGCAACCTGTATAACAACTGTATTAGTAGTTTTTGATTTTGTTTTGGTTCCTCCTTTCTTTGACAAGCGTTTTTAGGTCCTGCACTCAAGCGTTAGTAGTTCTCCAAGAAAATCACATTATTTAAAAGAGGATTAAAAGTTGCTTTTGATTCTCAAGATCATCCAAGGATGCAAGAGAAGAGCATACACAACAAATAATCCAACTAAAAAGTAAAGAAAATCTTTTCAATCAATGAACCATACAAAATTCTTGATAAATGTTCATTCCCTTAAACCAAAAGTGAAAGATGAAGTTTCCAATTTACCAAATGTTATAAAATGAAGACTAAAGTTGCTTTTGATTCTCAAGATCACCCTAAGGTGCAAGAGAAGAGCATACACAAACTTTATCCCAACTATATAGAAATGGAAAACTTCAAATCAAAGGACCATTGAAAAATACTTTGTAAAAGGTTCATTCCCTTAAACCAAAAGTGAAAGATGAAGTTTCCAATTTACCAAATGTTATAAAATGAAGACTAAAGTTACTTTTGATTCTCAAGATCACCCTAAGGTGCAAGAGAAGAGCATACACAAACTTTATCCCAACTATATAGAAATGGAAAACTTCAAATCAAAGGACCATTGAAAAATGCTTTGTAAAAGGTTCATTCCCTTAAGCAAAATGAATAATCAAGTTTCCAAGTTTAATCCCAATGTTAACAAGATAGAGATCAAAGTTGTTTTTGATTCTCAAGATCACCAAAAGGTGCAAGAGAAGAGCATACACATGCTTTGGTCTAAATCGAGTAAGCATGGAAATACAACATTCATCAAAACATTAGACATGTTAGAAAATGACCAGTTTTAAAATAATAAAAAAACTTACAATTTTTGTAAGTATAAATCCTAAATTTATGTTTTCATTGCATATTTAACTTCAATACCTTTCCAACGCAAAAAAATGGAGTCATTTCGAGTTCGGGAGCAAAAGTTATGGCCTTCGGAAGATGGGTTACACATATGCTCTTATGCTCATGGGTATGCACTTGACATGCACTCAAAAATGTCAAAAACGTCCCTTAATCTGCAAAATGGGCAAATTTTTCCAACCAAGATTCAATTTTGACAACAACCCATCACATTAATATATGAATAGAAGACTCAACGCTATCAAACATTAACATACATGCTCAAGAATTTAAGATTTTCAAGAAATTGACAAAACTAGCATGTAGAATGATGAAAAAGTAAGCTCTAAAAATGAAAACATGATGAAATCTTGAAATTTTCTCACCAAGATTAAATTTTGACAGCAACCCACCACATTAATATGTAAATAGAAGACTCAGCACTATCAAACACTAACCTACATGCTCAAGAATTGAAAATTTTCAAGAAATTGACAAAACTAGCATGTAAAATGTTGAAAAAGTAAGCTCTAAAAATGAAAACATGATGAAATCTTGAAATTTTCTCACCAAGATTAAATTTTGACAACAACCCACCACATTAATATGTAAATAGAAGACTCAAGCACTATCAAACACTAACCTACATGCTCAAGAATTGAAAATTTTCAAGAAATTGACAAAACTAGCATGTAAAATGTTGAAAAAGTAAGCTCTAAAAATGAAAACATGGAGAAATCTTGAAATTTTCCCATCAATTCCAATTTTGATAGCACTTCACCTCCTTTATACCTACAAGGAAGACTCAACACATGCAAACTCAACAAAACAAGTTAAAAAAACAAGTTAGATCAACATGTGTAAAAGAGGGTTAGTAACCAAAAATAAAACTTAACTACAAAAACTTGAAATTAAGTGCAAAGGACAATGGAGTAAGTCCCACCGGCATGCCAAATGTGTGCATGTATACTTTGCTTAATGCTAAATCAAATGAAGCAAGAACTACCACCTAAAATAGTTCTACAATTTAGCTAAAACAAAGCATAAACACCATCATGATAAGAATTAAACAAGGGTTAGATGCTAGCATTCATAAATACAAACTTTGAAACTAACAATGCTAAATATCTAAACTCCTCTATTCTCTAACAACAAATAAATGAATGGACCTAAGTAAGCTCCATGGCTATCAAAATAGTTGTCCTTAATGTTCCAAGAACCTAGGAATGGGGGCTAATCAAAGTTGGGCTACAAGACCCTTTTGACACCTCCCATATGACCCAAGCACTTTAAGAAAGAGGCTTAACTCTTCAAGATGATGAACTCTCAAAAGGGCAAGGTGCAAGCTCTTAGTCTCTTTGCTATATGCTTTGCATTTGCTCTCTAAGGAGTTTAGGTGTAAGTAAAAGGTAGGTGGAGGGCTCTTTATATAGCCCAAAGGATAAAGGATTCAACACATTCTCATGAATGTGGGATAAAGGTAAAACATGATTAGGAATGGATAAGGTTGCTTTATTAAAGGTAACCTTACTTTAGAAGAGTTTAATACATGTTTAGCAAGTCATGGGAGTTGGGGGTGTTTTAATTAATCAAAGGTGATTAACTAATAGGTAGATGTAAGCTTATAGAAGATAATTAGAGGAATATTAGTACGATTTAGGCTATTAAAAGGGGATTAAATCAATTAAATATTGATTTATTGGTTAAATGGAAGGGAAAGCTAATTAATTAATAATAATTAATTAGTCTAGGTAGAAGGGGTGATTTATTAACTGAAGGTCGTTAATTAGGGTATTTGTTGGATAGAAACTTAATTAATTAGCTTAGTGTAATTAATTAATGATGATATGAGGGAAAATGAGTGTTTTTGACGATATGTCATTGATTTGCGAGAAAGGGGATAATTAGCACAATTTAAGTATTTAAATTGCTTGGAAAGATTTATTTATATCTCAAATCTATATATATATATATATATATATATATATATATATATATTGATACCATAGGTTTCTTCTCGTAAAGGAACTATATTTGAAACCCACTCTAAATAAGCAATAATTATGATGAACCCTACTGCCAATAATTTATCCATCTCTTCTTTTACTAACAAGGCAACGTAAGGATGCATCTTTCTAAACTTTTGTTTTATATGTTTTACCTCTTCATGCACAATGAGGTTATTCACTAATAATTCCATATATAACCCCGACATGTCCGGGTAGGACCAAGCAAAGATATCTGAAAATTCACACAAAAACAACACAAAGGTCTTTTGTTCTTGGGATGAGAGCGAAGCTCCCAACTTGACCATTCTAGGTAATTCCTCTATACCAATGTTTACATATATGGTCTCCTCCACAAAAACTTGGATTCTTCCTCCATGCACATAGGATTAGGGGGAGATTGATATCTTATTCTTCTAAATGTGTCTCAATGATATTTTCACCCTTAGGTTGGTCAGTTTCTTTGTCCACTGATTTTTATTTTTGTTTGTCTACAAGTGCCTCAAAGAGGTTTTCACTGTAGGACTTGGACCTATTATTTTTGTAAGGATTCTATGTGGAAATTTTTCCCTTACTTATTTTTTTACTTAGATGACCACATAACTCATCCTCCTCCCGAAATACATGCATGTGTTAAGGTTGATAGAGAAGCCCTTCTTATGATCACCAACTAGAATGCCATCACGAAGACCCATAAACTCACCAATAGCTTTGTCATTTTCAAAAATGTTGATTGGTACATGTTATTGTTGGTCCTAGTTAACAAGTGATTGGTAGACAAGATCTAATGTTGGAATGGTAGGGGATATGATAGGGGTTATAGTTAAGATAGTCATGTCAAAAAACAAGTTTGTGGAAGCAAGGTCTTCGTAAAGACTACACCGAGAAAGAAAAATTCTTTCATATTCGATGAACTATATTCATGTTCGTAAGAGGAAGCCTCGACTTTTAGGGATGAGACCCATATGGCTGAAAACCAATACCATATTTACAAACTTTGTAATGTGGTATTGGAAGAGCTTCCCGCATACATTTTTCATTTTTGCTTCAGCCATATCCTTTATATCCCATAGCATACATCATTTTGTTGGGGATAACATACTTGGGTGATTAGTAGCATGGAGCCATCTCATCATCCAAAGGTTGGGAGAAAATATTATTAAGAAAATTTTCATCTACTAATAAACCACCAAGAGTAAAAGTGTCTATGCTACAATTTTCTCTGGAAATGTTGATATTTGTGATAAGTCCTACTAACCACTTTGGGTGATAGAGGGAGTTTGGAAACTAAAAGGGATTGTTGGAGATCATATTAACTACGGCCATTTACAACAACTTTCATCTCCCATGAAGAAAAAGGAGAATCTAATGTAGAAGCACCATTATCATTGGCAGATAAGGTATCTGGATCAACTCATGAGGTGAGTTTCATTGATTGAATTGGAAAAACCATATTTGTAGAAGGGCATTCATAAGTGGTGGGAAAATAACCCGACAATGCTTTGCAATGAGCAAAGGGTTGAGAATCCCCCTGAATAGTAATAATTTTTCCTTCATGGTATAACTTCAAACATTAATGATACATAGAAGGTATGGCTTGCATGGCATGAATCCATGGGTGACCAAGCAATATGTTGTAAGGAAGCTCCAAGTATAAAACATGGAACTTAGTATCATGAGTAGTAGGCCCTACTCCCAGTGAGAAAGTGATCATGTCAATTGATTGTTGTTCTTCATTGTCATACACCTTGATGGTGATGACCTTAGTTTCTAGATCATTTTCATTGCAACCTATTTTTCAAACCTGATCCAATGTCCACAAGCACCCTTTTAATCTTATTACAATTGATAAGGACATTAATTTGTAAGGGTAAGTTATGGCTTGGATCCTCTTCAAGAATCTCTTCATGACTAAAGGTTATGTGCTCCATTGGAGAAATTTGCATGACCATGGCTTGGAAGCGTGTAGGGTCAATATCAACTAACACTCCTGACCCCTATAATTTTTTACAAAGGATGTCCTTGTGAACATTAGAGATTTTAAGAAGATCTAAGATCAAAATCTTAGTAGTAGTTTTCTCAAGTTGCTCTAAAACATCATAATGACTATCCTGAGGGGTAGGTGGAGGAATTTTTAGATAACAATATAAGCATGTCCAATGCTACCATGGCACACTCCTTCATTTTAATATTAATGGTGTTGATATGCTCAAAAGGTGGGTTAACACAACCAATTAGGGAATCAAATTTGCAACATAGTTGGCATTTTTAGTTTGGGATGATTGTCCTTGATCCGACTTTTCCTTTCCTTTATTATGCTTAGGGAAAGGTTCTTTGTAAATTCCTAAATTTTCATTGGCAAATTTACTAGGGGTAGTGGAATCCATTTCCACATCACCACTATCAATTAAGTCCTGGATGAAGTGTTTCAACTTCAAACATTTATCAGTTTTGTGACCCTTGACACAATAAAACGTATAATATTCATTTTCTCTAAACCATGGTGGCTTAGGTATTTCATCTCCATAAGGTATAGTTTATGGGTATTTAACCATATTAACCACCTCTAAAATTTTTAATATCAACAACATAAAGTTAGATAGAAGGGTGAAAGTGCATTGTTTAAACTCGAAGCGGAGGTCCCTTATCAAGTTTCAAAGTATCACGCTTTTGAACATCCCGTACTCTTTTGGAGTCTGTTATACCATCACCTATGACATTATTTTCTTATTTGGAAAGAAATTTTATTTATCATTAGGTTTTTCATTAGTCTTTGAATCATGTTTGTCTCATGAGAAGGATTTCAAATTCCATTTTGCTAGTAATGCTTTCTCAATTTGACTTCCCTTTTCTATAACCTCTTCAAATGTGTTTCCATAATGCATCTGCAAGTGGAAAGTAATCTCGAGGTGTAAGTTAGGTATGAATATGCTAACCAACTTATTTCTCTAGTATGGAGCAAGGGAAACGACTAGCGATCCCTCACCATCTTTGTAAGAAACTAGCGAAGATTTCATTATTTTGTTGTTTTTCATTACACAAATATATCATGGTAACATCATTTTCCATATTAAAGGAGAAGTGATGCACAAAATGTTTTGTTTATTCCGACCATGAAGAAACGGACCCTTTAGGTATATGTAAAAACCATTCAAGTACTTGACCTCATGACATGCTAAGTACAAGTATTTAATGTGGTCTCTTAGATCACCTTTTCCCTTGTATTTATCAAACTTGGTAAAATAAAAGTGATGAGGGAAAGGTACTTACAACATATCCTTGTCAAATGGATATGGGCATATCTCCTCAAATTGATACTTTTATCGTTGCCTACATTTACTTCTCTTGTAAATCAATATAGGTTTTCTTCATGGATAACCATTCTTGGTCAAAGAGTTTCCCTTGTGTAGGTGATGTTGGCTTATATAAATATTTAATTCTACTTGTTTCCCCGCCGCCATTTCCATGATTGTATGTGTATAACTCTTCATACGATTATTTATGTTTTTCTTGATGAGGAGTCTTAGTATAAAACTCCTAATGTGAAGCCCTAGGTTTTTCTTGTCTAGGATTCTTAGTATAAAACTCCTAATACGAAGCTCTAGGTTTTTCTTTTCTAGGAGTCTTCATTGATTCCTTATTAACATGTGAATCCAAGCTTTCCAATTGGTGATAAAGGGATTGTATTTTTGTTCTAAGGTAACCTATTGGGTTGGTATCTCTTTATGATTTTCATGAGAGGGAGTTTTTTTCATAATTATCATGTTCTTTATGATCCTCATGGTGTATTTTGACAATGGGGATGTGATATCCGCCATCATTTTGATAAGTCACTTCTTCCTCATTCCTTTGGCTAGAAGTAGAAGTATGTCCTGGGTTTAAGATTTCATCAATGTTACATAGAGGACACTCTTGTTCTTCCTCTTTTTGAACCATGCTAGAAAAGAGAGAGGGATCAACCGTAGAGGGAAATTTGGCCCCTAACTCTACAAAGTGCACATAAGTACTTCATGTCTATTTTGGAATAATAGGTTATCTATTTGGGTAGGGCTAAATTCAAATTCCACTAGAGGATAATTCTCCTCACTACCACTATGATCAACCATGGTGTTGTCTTCAAAAATTTGGTTTAACTTATCATCTATAAAGGTATTTGACCCTAATTTTCTATTCCCCATCCTTTTCATACGAAGCATAATGAGAAATTTTTTACTAAGGTTGATTTAAAATGCACCCTAGGTAAAATCAAACAAAGGTAACAACGTCAAATCATCACAAATAATGTCAAATAATGAATGACAACCAATCCAATTGATCAAGGAAATATGAACCAAGAATAAAAAGAATAAAGAATGACACACTAACTAAAGTACCATATAGCAAGAAGTATCTAGGATAAACAATCAAGTACAAGACTATGATCCAATCACAAAAATAACTACTCCCTATGTTCTAAAATATAGTTTCGTGAAAATAGTAAGAAGTGTCTAGGATAAACAATCAAGTACAAGACTATGATCCAATCACAAAAATAACTACTCCCTATGTTCTAAAAGATAGTTTCAAAAAAATAGTAACAACACAATATCACCACTTATGTCTAATTTAAAATAAACAATACCTAAATACTAAGAAGGTGTTGATGCAATCTCCCAAAAGGTATACTAAAACAATTTTTACATAAAAACAAAGTCCAAGTCTTGAAAATGGAGGCAATAAATGTGAGCAACGACAACAACACTATTTGGACACGTCAATCAAGATTTATAGAAAAAGAAATATTTTAGTATCAAAATGATGTTACCACAATGTGAGAAGCGTAACGACAACACTTTCCAAAACTCAAGGCAATGTTGGGATCAAAACTAAGTATAAGTATCTCAAGAAATTTTTATTTATACAAGCAGTTAAATAACAATACAACTTAGAGACTTAGATCAAGTTTCACAAAGGAAACAAGATGTAAGTATCAAAATTGTATTGATATGATATGAGCAGCATAACAACTCAAAGGAATTCAATGATGAGACAACCTAACTATAATGAAAATCTTGACATGGGTATCAATATCAATGGCTATCAAGATAAAAATACGTATCAAAAACTTTCAAAACTTACTATCGCAATTACAATAAGGAAGGATGTAAGTGAGTGCAAAATTGGTGGACACAATATTTGATAGCACTACGTATGTATGTTCTCTTTTGTCCCAAATAGGAAACAAGAAAACAAAGGAGTAGACCAAGTGGTGATGAAAAATACTTGGTGTAACTTTGGCAAAGTTTTGCCTTGTCTTAGGACAAGTGAAAAACTAGGACAAAGTAATACTTTGTAAATTTTGTGATGAATAACACTATGCTCAAACTTTGATGGACTCTCTCGTTGTTTGAAATTATAAGTTTTTGACTCCAAAATAATTTCTTGCTTTGTGAGATCTCAATAGAACATGATGGATAAAGTCAAGTTGGCTCCAATCCAAAAGCATCCTATTAGTTCACTCTCTAGGTGTCACAAATTATCTCTACAAGTGTGGTTTTCCAATAAAATCCTATTAGGAATATTCAAGGAGTATCTTGACTTTACTTTACCCCCTTTGATATAATGAATAATAAATTTTTTTCATTTTTATCTCACAGGGGTCACGTGAAGATAATTTTCATGCTAATCTCTTAAAGCGTAATAGTCAATTGGTAATGGGCACTTCCCATTTCATCCACCATTTCTCTCAAGGTGTGGACTACTTTAGAGTTCCTGGGGTAATCCTCACAATGATTTGTATGGCTTATGGGAAGATACTTCTACCAATTTAAAGTGGATGATCCTTAGCTCTTAATTGAAACTTTCAAATACAATGTGTTGAATGAAGTGGTGCATTTTTTATCTTTTGGATTAAGAAATGTGGTTTAGTACACCATTAGAAACCTGCAACACACATGTAGTTAGATTTTGTTTATATCCCAAATCTTTAACAAGCATTAGGTCCTATGCACAAATGATTTTATTAATTTCCAATAGAAAGTGAACCAAAGTTGTTTTTGATTCTCAAGATCATCTAAGGATGTAAGAGAAGAGAATACACAATGATTTGATTCAACTAGATAAATGTAAAGGAAAATTTTTAAATCAAATGAACTTTAAAAAATCTTGATAAATTGTTCATTCCCTTAAGAAAAAATGAAATATTAAGTTTCCAATTAACCAAATGTTATAAAAATGAAAACTAAAGTTGTTTTTGATTCTCAAGATCACCCTAAGGTGCAAGAGAAGAGCATAGACAAACTTTCCTCTAACTTAAATAATAACTTTTAAAAATGAAATTCATCAAAGCATTATACATGTTTGAAAATAGATATAAATAAAAATATGCAAGAATAGAAGTTAGAAACCCTGCAAAATGACATAAAATGTCAAAAACCAGAATCTACAACCTTGAAACCATAACCAAAATTTGACTTAACACGCTACCACGTGCCTATGCACAAAATTGTAAGATTAAGTATAAACACGCAAGCATCTAAAAAAAATTGTGGGCATATTTACAAAACCATGAGTCCTTCCACAAAAACATGATCTAGTGGCAAAGAAGAAAATAATATAACACCTACGTAAGCTTAGACACAAAACTACAAGGCTATCACAGGGAGGAAAAATTAGTGCAACAAAACCGCATGCCGAGAGATGCCACCATGAGCTTGATGATGTTACTATGCATAATACACAAAGGAATAAAAATCCCTATAGAATGCTAATGCTATAATAGTACCGCTGGCCTCGTGAACGTAATAGTAAACCAAACCGCACGCCTTTGAAAAAATTGCACTCCTTGTAATAAAATTGTGTGTCCTTTTAACAAAACTGTGGGCCTTTTAACAAAAATGTAAACTTATTTTAGGTCACCAAAAACACGGAAATTTCCAAGAAAAACTTCCAAAAGTTCAAAACTTTGGCAATTTGATCCAAATTTGGCAGCACCTCACCTCCTTTATAGTTGTAATGAGCAACAAAACAAGGAAAAGTCAACTAATCTAGTTAAGAAACACCATACTTATCTTAAAATATGCTAAAATGAGGGTTAATAATAAAATTTGAAAATAATCTAATAATATTTTAAATAGAATACAAAGGAAAATGGATTATATCCCACCAAGCGTGTCAAATGTGTTCATATAAACTTTGCAAAGATAATCTAAATAGACTAACACCTAGTAGTCTAAAATCTAAGCTAAAAATATACCATATAACCATCATAACCATAGATTATTGGAATGTTAAATTGAAATTAACATGAAATCAATCATCTAATTACAAACATTCTTACTATATATGTATGATTGCCTTTAAAATTTGAACCTATGAAGATCACAAGAAATAAAATTTGTGTTAATGCTTCAAGATGATGAAATAATCTCAGTAAGAAATGGCTAAAAGGTCATGTTTATATATTTCTTTACTAATCAAGGATGAAGGAATGGATGTAAGAGATGAAAAATTATTCCAAATCAAGGGAGAAGGCTCTTAACCATATGCTTTATGATAATACTAGCAAAAGTATGGTGTAAGGTGTGAAGGTAGGAGCTTGGTCCTTTATATAGATTTCATATTTGGGGAAATCTTAAATCCCAATGAATGTGGGATAAAGGATAAAGTATATTTAGACTTGTTAAGCATGCTTAGAAAAATTAACAAATGATTAAGCAACTCATGGAGTTGAAGGTGCTTTGATTAATCAACTAGGATTAATTAATAGGCTAGAATAAGATTTTTAGGCTATTTGGAGGTGATTTAGGAGGAATTTGATATGATTTGAAGCATTTGAAAGTGGGATTTATCCAATAAAATGGTTTATTGATTAAATGCATTGTTAAAAGTCTTAATTAACTAATGATAGTTAATTAATTGATTCAAAGAGGATTATAACTAACGAAGTGTCATTAATTGGCATCTAAAATGTGATAAAGGCTAGTTAATTAATGAAGTGTCATTAATTGACCAAAATAGAGGGAAACATTAGTTAATTAGCAGAAATCACTAATTATAATGGAAATGATGAGATAGAGGATAATTGGTACCACTTTTGCATTAAAACTGTGTAAGTAGATTTTAGGTGTCTACAACAATCATAGCTAAAAAGCAATTAAAAACACGTGTATATGATAAGATAATGACATACAAAATATCCATCTAGGATGTGTAAAAATTTTACATGTGAGCATAAGCAAGCAAGAGTAAACGCGACCAAGATATGCAAGATGTTGTGGTGTGAGATGGAATAGAATGTAGAGTGAGTTTGATAAGAGCAATGTTCCCCCGAGTGAATGTGAATGAGCATGCATGTAATGAGGTTCATTTATATATGCCCCTTAATAGTCAAAAATTAACCATAGAACAATAGTGCATCATCGGTAAATGGTTTGATAGTGCGCTAAAAAAATATGTGATCGTGAAGCATGAGCGTAGAGAGTGAGTGGGTGTATGATTGTGTGAGTGTGGTGAGGTCCATTTGAGATGTATACTCTCAACAATTGAGTATGGACCATGGAACTAGAGTACGTCATAGGGTAATGATAGTAGTACGTAAAAGTAGATGTTATAATTGTGAATGTGTAGAGTAGATGTTGCGTAAAAAATAGATTAATGCACTAAATGTGAAGTGTGTAATGTGTAATGTGTAGTATGTAACATGTAGTGTAGTATGTAATGTGTAGTATATAATGTCCAGTGTAGTGTGTAATGTGTAGTATGTAATGTGGTGTGTAGTGTGTGAGGTTCACATGTATAGGATTTCCTCAACAAATAAGTTTAAACCCTAAGACAAGAGTGCATCATTGGGTAATGATGATACGATGTATTAAGATGTGTATGATGTGTGTAAAATATTAGACATGGAGTGTAGTTTAAATTAGTATAAATATGAGACAAATATACTTGATAGTGTTAGCGAGGGAGAATAAGTGTGATGCCCCCAAGTGTGTAATGGTGAGAGTGATCAAGGAACTCCATCTAAGAGGTCGTCATTTTCATGGTCAAAACTAAATGGTGAAGTATCTAATACTTGGTAAGAAATTGTATCAAGTTAATCAAATAAAGAGCCATTGAGGCGTAAATTTTACATGCCCATAGTGTATTCCTCATCAGTGAAAGGTGGTAATGGGCATCCATGTGCATACTAATGAGTGAGGTTTTTTGAATGTCCTAGAAATGAGTCATTGCAAATGAAAATGTGGCCGAAGGGCATGAGGAATGAAATATCGATATGATCTGGATCTAACGTACCACCAATATAATCAATCCAAGATTGTTTGAGTGTAAGTGGAGAAGTTCAAGGAGCATGTGCAAGAAATATTGTGAGATAAAAACATGAAGACCATAAGCAATAGTAATGCAAATAAATCCATGGTAAAGATGAGGATCATGAGGTGGAGGAAAGATGTCATCTATTGTAAATCCTAGCCGAGTCAATCCATCATGTGTACATATAGTATCAAAGAAAGTATGATCAAATGGAATATGATGCCAATAAGAGTTATTCATGAAAAATGTGCATGTAAATGGAGGGTGTACTAATGGAGGTTATGCATGAGAAAGTGAAGTAGATGAAATGGCATCTAATGTTTAGGAAAGCCCCGTATGAAGTAACATATCATTAGTAGATGCAGGCAAGCTCGAGGTGGATGAAATAATATTTAATGTACAAATGGTTCCTTTTAGTGGAGGTAAATTGTCTAGATAATGTTCAGGTCATGGATTAGTAGTAGGATGCATAGTAGCAGAATTAGGAACATGTAATTCAGTATTATGATCTATGTTGCAATATTAGAATAGTGTACGATCAACATGGATCTCATATTCAAATCCCTCATGCAAGAATCTAACACATTGGTGGACCATAGAATATATTGATTACTTTCTCTGGAGACATAGTCTACGAAGTCAAAAATTATATAAAAGAGGGAGATCGGTGACAAAAAGTGGAACGGTAATAGTCTTTATCCCAACCGTGAGTGGCAATGTGATGGTTCCTACGTATGAGTGTGTAGTAGAATCATATGCTTGGAAAGAGAGATATGTTGGGTTAATATTAGCTACAGAAAGGCCTATAGCCTAAATGAATGATAGAGGAAAAATATTTAGCTCAAATTCAGTGTCAACCAAAACGTGTTTGATGCCTAAGTTGTTGATAAATACTTGTATATAGATAAGAGGATATTTATCATAAACATCAAGATTTTTAGCTATAGCCAATGGAAAAGTAATTTGTTGAGAAAATGCATTGAAAAATGTTTGATAGATAACATCTGGATGAGTAGTGGCAGGAATACAAGTAGTAGCCAAAATATTAATGATTTTAGTATGAAACTCAAGATGGGATAACAAGAAATCATGAATAGAGATATCCATGATAAGATGATCCTAAGAAAAATTGGAAGAATAAAAGTTTGAAGATTTTAAGAATGTTTCAAATGATTCAAGTTCATTAAAATGATTAAACAAATATAGAATTTCTAAATTTCTAAATCTAATTGCAATGTAGCAGTAAATGAATAAGTAATGAGGTAAATAATTTGAACCAAGCAAATTAAGCTAGAAATTATGAAACCCTAGTTATAGATAAGAGATAGAAATACTTAGCTAATTTGCAAATAATCCTAGGTTGTGGTGAAGTGATGAACGATGAACAAAGAGGGAGAATTTTCACACGAGATTCATAAAATTGTGTGACTCTAATATTTTCTTAGACGGGGCACCTAGAAAGGGTCAAGGAACCTACAGTGTGCTGCGAGACAAAATTTGGGTGTCTATCTTCCTAAAACCTAAGAAAACCTTCTTCGGAGGGTCATGATATATTCATTTTCCTTCACTTCTTGTCACTAGTAGGTCAAAGAATGATCTCATATATCACCGATAACCTGCAATAAATAAATGGCCTACAAAAGTGCATCAAATCCCAAAAAATAAAATAAAGCAAATACGGGGTTAGATTGTCCTAAACTATCAAATGAGTGATCTTACGACTCGAGTGCTACACTATATTTCAGTCCCAATGTAGTTTTGTGTGTGTGTGAAGATATTGTTCCCTAGGTATCTCTTGTGTGTGTCGCACTTGATAATGAACAAGTAGCAAGATATAAAATATGTAAATAGATGTGTTCATGAAAGAATGAAATTCCCCTCCTATGAATTGTATGCGAAGAATGCGCCTTTCCCTTGTATGGAAGCTATATGGATGTTTAAATGCTTTTATAATGGCCTTTGAATGTAACCTTAGGTGGTGATAGCCAATGCTTAGTGTTTGGTCCTTTATTATGGTCACATATCTTTATATTTATATGATTCCTTACTTGAATTTTGTCATTAACCTTGAAAGGCTAACTACCAAAAATATAGGATGCCCAATTGGCTAGAAATGACCAAAAAGATGTGAAAATCTTTCTAAACTCCCGAGGCCGAAGAAGGAAGGAAGGAGCAAGCTTTGAGAAAGTGCGAAAAGTTGCGAGAAAGGCAAATAGGATTGATCCGGGAAAAAGTGAAAAAATTGGCTAAGTCCTTCAGAGGAGAGCGATCGGGACAGTTTGGGAGAATCTTTCTAAAGGGCCGAAGGAAGGAGCCGAAAAGTTCGCGAAAAGTCAGACAAGGATCAGCCCAAAAGCAATTGGGACAAGCGGGAACGAGAAATACCACAAGGAGCCCAAAAGCAATTGGGACAAGCGGGCCGAAAACCCGAACCGGCCGAACCAAAAAGAGACAAGTCAGCCCAAAAGCAATTGGGACAAGCGGGCCAGAAATACCCGAACCGGCCGAACCGGCCGAAATTGTCCCAAAAGGTCCAAAATCAAAATAGGACGTCAGGACAAAAAGACCCGAAATACGCGAAGAAGCCGAAGGAGCCGAAAGCCAATCAAAAGGTGCCACGTGTCTTTGGCCAAATGAGGGACAAGGAAGCCCATTTCGGGCGGATCGGAGGTTTTTGTCCCAAGCAGCACTGGGACATCCGGACGAATGGGCGAAGTACGCGGAAGACCGCGAGGCGAGAACCATTGAGAAATTGCCACGTGTCATCAGGAAAAGCCGAAGGTCAAAGGGCAAGGTTTGAAGCGCTGGCCCGAGCCAATAGAAATTGGACACGTGTCCAATGGAGCATAGAAGTGCGGAGCTCGGGGAGGAGTTGGAAAGTTTGGCCAAATCTAAGCCAAAAGGGGTAAAAGTGAAGGAAGACCGGCGAGTTCGTGAACAATGGAATGCATGCCACGTATCCCTAGTGGCGGGGCGTGGGAAAAATGTGGAAAATATTCCAAGAGCACCAAAAGTCAAAATTCAAGAGACAGCCCACCGAAAAGTAGAGGAGAGAGAATTATTCGGCGAATCAGAGCATGCCACGTGGCGTCCAGTGGCGGTGCGGGGAAAATATTTCAAAATCCGTTTTCACTGTTAGTGTCCTAAATCTTGATCGACATATCTTTCGATCCGAGCTCGGATTTACGTTCTTGATATCAATGGAAAGCTGTTGAAATTCTCTACACGTTTCGGGGTCAATCTTGCATTTTGGTATAGTCGGAGGAGAAAATTGAGAAAACGCCTGCAGCACGAAATAACAAGCGAGAGTAATACTTCAACAACCACTTTAATGCACGGCGAGCGATTCGCCGCTTTGGTTAGGCAAACCGCCGCTTTGCGAAACCCACCACTTCTGCCATGATGGACGAATTAAATGCAACCTAGAGGTGGTTGGGGCAGATTTAATTCCTCTCTTTTTTCTCTCCCATTCTTCCTATAAATTGTAAGGAGGGGTTTTCTTTACGTAGTTGGACATTTTCGCTTTGCACCCTCCCTTCTCTCTGTTCATAAGAAGATTTGTGGAGTTTTCAAACCTCCCATATAGATAGTAACACCGTTTTTGCCTTCTTAGCTATTGCATGTATTGAATCGATCCTTGAGCAATATATATGTGTATGCATGTGGTTGCTTCTAAACCCTCTTACATATTTATTCTTGTCATTCTTGATCTTTCATTGCATTTTTGCTATCATGCATGGTGTTGTGTTATATCTACATGATACATGTTTAATGTGGCAAAGCATATGTTCTTCATTCCTCGGTGCATCACCTCTATTAGCTTAGATTTATTTTATGCATCTTCTTACCTTGTCTCCTTGGCAGATTAGATTAGATTTTGAGAAAACCCTCTGCATATTTCGTGTGCACACGAGCAGAGGAATAGGAACCAGCCTTTCTCTGGAGATTCCTTTCTCACTCTTGAAGTCCCACACTTGGAGAAAGGATTGATGTTATGCTATCACCTTTGGATATTAATATGATCAACCTAGAAAATTGATCAATATCCGAAGTCTTTGTGATTTTGCACTAACGATTTTGCACGCCCGGTGGGAGAGAGGTCTCATTTTTATTGCAGCAGGTTGATGTGCATCTGCTGCAATTTTCTTGCTGAAAAGAGCTATTATTTGCATATCTGGCGACTCCAAGGAAGAATCAACTAAGTTTCAGCGATCGGGCCTAAAAGCTTATGAGAAGAATCACAAGGTCAAGAGTGGAGAAGAGGAAGTGCCGTTTGAATACCTGCAACTATCTCGAAGAAGGCAAAGAGGAAGAAGGATTGAGGTCTCCATCTCCACCAAACAGAACTCTCTCAACTCCTCCACAGCAGGCCTTTCTTTGATATACAAGGGTTTTAAGACCACTCGAGAATGGCGCAACAGGTAAACCCCTATGTCAACTTCACGGGCGCGACCCACTTGCTCTCAATGCACAAAATCCAATCCCGATTGCGGCATTGAAGAACATTCCATATTTTCTTGGAGAAAACCGGACCACTCACAGGTGATCATGTCGAGGACATTGCTAACATTTGTGCGATCCATGAGATTAATGAGATGCAAGTAGGCTTTCAAATTCTTTGGCGTCTTCATTCAGGAAAAGCATTGCAATGGTTTAGGAGCCTTGAAGCTGCTTACATCACGAACTGGAATCAGTTTGTGTATTGCACTTCATAATCAATTTGGAGAGAAGGAGACAACTTGTCTCTTTTGGAGCAGTGACAACCATCGAGAGAGCTTCGATGAGCAGCTGACTAACTTCAACTTCAGATTTCAAAGATCTTGGGATAGAATTCCAGATGTGATCGGACCAACGACGAAAGGTGCTTTTCTATACTACCTTAAAGCTTTAAATTCTGATATTTCTATGTTGATTCATCCATGGGAGGCACAACTATCCTGCTTTGCTTATAGTATTGCCATTAGAGCTGAAAATTGTCGATTCAAGGTGAAGCTAGCTCCTGAGGCCTCGATGCCATTATATCCAAGTTTAGAGAGCCCAAGTACTAGTCGGGCACTGTCTTAGCTCCTTCTCCCACTCCTAGAAATCGAGTTCAAATGAAGCTTCCACTTCATCTCCAGTGCCCCAAATGAGCTTGAGAAGTCATGAAGCAATTGCAAAATTTAGGTAATGAGCTGGTCACACTCAAGAGACAGCAAACTCAAGGTTTTAGACCTTCGTATCAGCCTCAAGCTCAACCTAATAGGCAGCCATATCAGCCTCAAAGGCCACCTAATCCAGCTGCAAATATGAATCAAACAAGGCCTCCTGTCAATAGACCATTCCAGCCCTATAATCCAAATGCCATATCTGCCTCTAAGGCATTAGTACCAGCACAAAACAATATTGCCCAGGAGTATGAATGGTGTTTTCCATGTAATGAACCCCATAATCAATCCATGTGCTATAATGGTGCTTTAACCCAAGCTTTAATGGTAACAAGTGCTGGTGTGGAGGGTGAAAGTAGTCAAGAAAACAGCCAACAACAAGAAACATTCCAACAACAACCTGCCCCAAATGACACCACATTGGTAAATTGGCAGGCAGAGGATTTCTGTGGTATGAATCAGGCAGTCTCTCAAGGTGTTGCAGCCAACACAAGGTCAAAAAGGAGAAATTTGGGTGAGGAACAGCCGTTAGCCCCAGCCAATCCACAACCTTCCACAGCTCCACAAATGATTGGCAAGCAAAACCCAGTTTCAAATGCACGAGGGCAGCCAAGAACAGCCCCTTGGCCAAATCAAATGCCAGTTGTTGCTGCCCATATTCAAGGAGCAAATGTGCAAATCAAGGGACAGCAGAGAGATCCTTCATCACCATTCAGTATCATTGATCAGATGAAGAAAACAAACGTCAATATATCTATGTGGGAATCCCTATCCATCCCAGGCCAAAGAGATCTGCTGCAAGTGCTTTATGAAGAGGCGCCAATTTCGAATCAGCAGGTTCAGAGGCAAGACAAAGTGCTTACAAATGCTGCCCAGCCTGAAGAAATCATGGAGCACAACAAGGTAAAATGCTGAAGCCCCCTCCATTTTATGTTTCATTGATCATAGGAGACAAGTTGGTACATAATTGCATGATTGACTCTGGGGCAAGTAGTTCAGTAATGCCTAAACAGATAGCTGATCAGCTAGGGCTCCAGTATGAAATAACAACTAAGGGAGTAGTGCAATTAGATGGGATAGCAGTAGCCACAGTTGGAGTTATAAAAAACTTGAGTCTTACCTTGCATGCATGTCCCAACGTGGTTGTTTTGCAAGACGTCTCAGTCATAGACCTTCCACCACTCTTTGCCCTATGCTTGTCGAGGACTTTCTTGCCGAGATTGGGGATATTTGTCCGCTGATTGGTCACACATGCTGTTTAGAACGAGGTATGGAACTAAAGCTACAATTAGGTCAGAACCTATTGCAGATTTCCACATTGAACCCTATACTCCAAGTCATATTAATACCAATTGCTCAGCATTTGATCAAGAAGATCACCTCGGCACTGATGAAGCCGACACTAAGGTTGGAAGTATCCCAGATTTGACTCTTGATGAATGGGCAAGCAAGGTGCATGCTTTTGATCCTTATCAAGTAGTAGAAGAATCGAAGTGAGGGTCTATTGTATACACGAAGAAAGTCAACCTATTCCTAGCATCACCAAGCCAAACCACAAGGATGACAACGAGGTATGGCAACTTGTTTTTGATGGATCAAGGGAGTAGACAAGGCGCGGGAGGTGGAGCCATGCTTATTTCACCTCAGGAGTAAAGTATTATTCAGCTTTTAGATTTCAATTTGCATGCTCAATAACAACTGCTGAATATGAAGCCTTGGTGCGAGGGATGCATTGGGCAATAAAAAGAAAAATAAATAACTTGCAAGTTTTGGGGACGGTGAGCTGATTGTAAATCAGGTCAAGGGACAACATCTTTGCCAAAAATGATCTACTCGGATGCTACAAAACAGGTGTGGGACCTCATGGAGGATTTTGAAGGTTTCGGCATCAAGGCCATTCCCGAGAAAAGAGAATCAAGGCTGTGCACGAGGCTTGCGGCGGTAAGGCAGCCTTTGACATTGTAGAAAACATTCAACAAGATAAGGTACAGCCAAACATCCACGTGATTGTGAGGCCTTGATGCGGATAACAATGTCAATTGGCAAGTATTTGAGAATGACCGCAAATCATCCACTTCTTGCGAAAGAAGGCTGAGTTCTCGCTAAGAATCAAGAAAGTTGGAACAATGAATATGGTGACCGGTGATCATGGTGAGAACTGACAAGCTGCCCAAGGACTTGTCACCTTGAGTCCATTTTTAACCCCATGATCGTTTAGAAAGAGAAAGCAAATATTCAGTCAAGAGGAAGATTCGGTATCCATCTTGGTAAAAGAGAACAAGCCATTGCAAATTGGAAAAATGACAAGCGAGCAAGAGAGATATGAGTTCATACTGACTTTGTCAAGAATTCCACTGACGTGTTTGCTTGGAGCTATGAAGACTTGAAGGGCTTCATCCCAACTTAGCTCGGCATACCATCGAGTTGGATCCAAATACTAAGCTGTCGGGCGAAAGCAGAGACCAGTCAATCCACACATGGAGCCTCTCATGAGAAAGGAGGCTGGACAAGCTGATTGAGTCGGCAATTATATTCCCTATCAAGCACTCAAGTTGGGTTGCGAACTTGGTTCGGTCGAAAAAAAAGTGGAGAGATCGCTATGTGTTGACTTAGAGACCTCAATAGGGCATCTCTCGAGGACCATTATCCACTCCCTTCCATGGAGCAAATATTGCAGTCGTAGGCTTGGGTCGAAAGGTTTTCGCTACTTGATGGTTACTCGGGCTTGATCAAATTATGGTGAAGGAGGAAGACCGATTCAAGACAGCCTTCACAACCAAATGGGGCACGTATGCTTACAAGAAGATGCCATTTGGGTATCATGGTCAAATGCTTGGAGCAACATTCCAAATGAGCTATGGATATGGCATTCAAAGGCTTGATCAACAAGATAAGATCTTGATATACTTAGATGACATTCTTGTCTTCTCAAAAATCTTTGAGACCATCTCTTTCACCTCGGGCAAGTGTTTGAGAGATGTAGAAAGTTTGGAGTGTCTTTAAATCCTAAGAAGTGCATCTTTCTTGCACATGAAGGGAAACTCCTTGGCCACATTGTCTCGAGGAAGGATTAGCAATTGATCCGAGAGAGGGTTGAAGCCATAAGGGCTCTACCATTGCCAAGTCACAAGAAAGCTCTTGAGTTTCTGGGAAGGATAAACTTTGTTCGAGGTTTGTCCCAAACTTTGCAGCCCTTGTCAAGCCCATCACCAAAATGTTAAGGAAAAGCATGGCTTTGAATGGGCGGCGAAGGCAAGGAGAGCTTTGAAGCAATCAAAAGCCATCTCCCGGGCACCCACTCTCATCAACCGGACTTTTCCAAGGATTTCATCCTCTATGCATTTGGGGGTGATGACACTATTTCTGCCATTTTGGTGCAACGAGAATAAAGATAATGATGAGCGGCCGATTGCCTTCTTGACCAAAGCCTAAATGACTGCGAATTGAGGTACTCTTTTATTGAAAAACATGTGCTTGCGTGTCGGGAGCTTGAAGAAATTCAAGCATTTGGTCTCAAACAACAAGGTCCGAGTTCTTTGGTCTCACATCTTTGGGGTTAAGGACTTCCTCCTCAACAAGGATTTGAATGAGAAAAGGCGGGATGGATCACCGTGTCATGGAGTATGACATTGAGATCAAAATCACCAAGCTGGTAAGAGGCGAAAGGTTTGTGCGAGCAACTCGCTTCCAAACGACCAGACAGCCCAGAAGATGAAGAGGACGTTGTCCTGCTATTACAAGATGATAAAAAATAGGAAAATGATGATGTGTCCACTCCCTGTTGGACTCAGAATATGATACATTTCCTACAGACGGGTATGTGCCCTCTAGAAATGAGCAAAGCAAAAAGAAGACACTTGAGGTTGCGAGCAATTCCATATACCATCATTGATGGAGTTTTGTTCAAAAAGGACACGAATGGAGTCTTTGCTTTGAGATGCATTAACACGGAGTCGAGATCCGAGAGGGTATTAAAAGAGTTTCATGATGGACCAGCCGGTGGCCATTTTTGCACCAAGTGTGACAGCTCGAAAATCATGAAGGCTGGTTATTATTGGCCTAAAATATTCAATGATTGCTATGCATGGATCAAGAGGTGTAAGAATTGTGCATTTTCACGGGAAAGAAAACTTGCAGCCCTCCCATTACATCCAATCTCGATTGACCAGCCATTCATGCAATAGGGTCTGGACTTCATTGGAGTCATCAATCCCAATTCGAGCGAGGGCACACAAATGGATTTTGACACCACAGAACTACTTCACCGGATGGACGACGTGCTTGATCAAAAGAGGCGAATGAGTCTAGCATCTTGGACTTTTACGAGGAATAACTACCGAGATTTGGTGTACACTGCTTTACAATAGTCTATGATAATGCATTGGCATTTATTGGATCTAAAGTTCTTGAGTGGGCTGTCAAGAAGCGGAATCTACACGAGCACTTCATCAAACTATTACCCTCAAGAGTAATGGCCGGGCCGAGTCTACAAACAAAAACTTGCTTGAGGATCATTAGGAGGACTCTTGATGAGAATCGAAAGGCTTGGCATACCATACCAAACTGAAATCAGCCTTATGGGCGAGATAGGATAACTCCCAAAAGATCCACGAGGTAACTCTCCATTTAGGCTTGTCTACGGAAGAGAGCGGTCTTGCCCATGTCACTTGAGTTGCCAACGTTGGAACTCATGAAACAGTGGAGTTGCTAGAGTTTGGGCCCATGGAGGTGAGATATGCGAGAATTGATGGAGCTGCGAAATCGAGATCGGGCATTCAAGCAATGGAAAAGGATCGGGCTTTGATCAAGAAGACCTTTGATAAGAAGGCCAAAGATAGATCTTTTCAAATAGGAGATCTAGTATTGAAATGGGATGTGGACAGAGCAAAACCAGGAAGGCATTCAAAATTTGATGCCATTTGGAGTGGCCCATACATGGTCACAAAGTGCAAGAACAACAATGCTTTCAATTGGCCTCATTGGATGGTGAAGAAGCTGCAGATTCCGATAAATGGAATCTATCTCAAGCGTTAGCTTCTAGAGGGAGGTTCACTACATACATCTGTAAATACTAGTTTAGATTTTCTTTCCTCCAAGTGCTTGTGCACATTGTTTTGCTGTAGATTAGTTTTGTTTTCCCTAAGTGCTTTGGCACAGGTTTTGCTGCTCTCAGGTTGTTTTCTACGATTCGAGTGTTCTTTGGAGGAAGTTGCGATATCGAGGCTTGTTTCAGGTTAATGCTTAACTCCATGCCCAATGGATGGCTTCAGGCAACTGGCCTTTTCATCTAGCGAGCGAGATGATCCCATTTGAGTCGCCAAATTGTTATCAAAATTCACCCCCAAGGTAAATTTGATAACATGCATCGAGATGTCCAAATTCCAAAAAAATGGCGATTGAGCAAAATCAGGTTTAGGGTCCCTTCAGGAATCTTTCTAAACTCCCCAGGCCGAAGAAGGAAGGAGCAAGCTTTGAGAAAGTGCGAAAAGTTGCAGAAAGGCAAATAGGATTGATCCAGGAAAAAGTGAAAAAATTGGCTAAGTCCTTCTAGAGGGAGCAGTCGGGACGTTTGGGACAGAAGGGCCGAAATCGACCGGCGATAAGCAAATTGCGAAATCAGCACAAGGAGCCCAAAAGCAATTGGGACAAGCGGGCCAGAAATACCCGAACCGGCCGAAAAGAGACAAGTCAGCCCAAAAGCAATTGGGACAAGCGGGCCAGAAATACCCGAACCGGCCGAACCGGCCGAAATTGTCCCAAAAGGTCCAAAATCAAAATAGGACGTCCGGGACAAAAAGACCCGAAATACGTGAAGAAGCCGAAGGAGCCGAAAGCCAATCAAAAGGTGCCACGTGTCTTTGGCCAAATGAGGGACAAGGAAGCCCATTTCGGGCGGATCGGAGGTTTTTGTCCCAAGCAGCACTGGGACATCCGGGACGAATGGACGCGAAGTACGCGGAAGACCGCGAGGCAGAGAACCATTGAGAAATTGCCACGTGTCATCAGGAAAAGCCGAAGGGTCAAAGGGCAAAGATTTGAAGCGCTGGCGAAAGCCAATAGAAATTGGACACGTGTCGATGGAGCATAGAAGTGCGGAGCTCGGGGAGGAGTTGGAAGGTTTGGCCAAATCTAAGCCAAAAGGGGTAAAAGTGAAGGAAGACCGCGGAGTTCGTGAACCAACCAATGCATGCCACGTATCCCTAGTGGCGGGGCATGGGAAAAAATGTGGAAAATATTCAAGAGCACCAAAAGTCAAAATTCAAGAGACGCCCCACCGAAAAGCGAGGAGAGAGAATTATTCAGCGAATCGAGCATGCCACGTGGCGTCAAGTGGCGGTCGCGGGGAAAATATTTCAAAATCCGTTTTCACATGTTAGTGTCCTAAATCTTCAGATCGACATATCTTTCGATCCAGAGCTCGGATTTACACGTTCTTGATATCAATGGAAAGCTGTTGAAATTCTCTACACGTTTCCAGGGTCAATCTTGCATTTTGGTATAGTCGGAGGAAAAATTGAGAAAACGCCTGCGGCACGAAATAACAAGCGAGAGTAATACTTCAACAACCACTTTAATGCGCGAGACGTTTCGCACATTCATTAGGCAAACCGCCACTTTGCCGATTCCGCCGCTTCTGCCATGATGGATGAATTAAATGCAACCTAGAGGTGGTTGGGGCAGATTTCAAATTCCTCTCTTTTTCTCTCCCATTCTTCCTATAAATTGTAAGGAGGGGTTTCTTTCTGTAGTTGGACATTTTCTGCTTTGCACCCTCCCTTCTCTCCTGTTCATAAGAAGATTTGTGGAGTTTTCAAACCTCCCATATAGACTGTAACACCATTTTTTTGCCTTCTAGCTATTGCAATGTATTGAATCGATCCTTGAGCAATATATATGTGTCTGTGGTTGCTTCTAAACCCTCTTACATATTTATTACTGTCATTCTTGATCTTTCATTGCATTTTTGCTATCTGTGCATGGTGTTGTGTTATATCTACATGGTCTGTGTTTAATGTGGCAAAGCATATGTTCTTCATTCCTCGGTGCATCACCTCTATTAGCTTAGATTTATTTTATGCATCTTCTTACCTTGTCTCCTTGGCAGATTAGATTAGATTTTGAGAAAACCCTCTGCATATTTCATGTGTGCACTGAGAGCAGAGGAATAGGAACCACCCTTTCTCGGAGATTCCTTTCTCTTCAAGTCCCACACTTGAGAAAGGATTCAATGTTATGCTATCACACTGGATATTAATATGATCAACCTAGAAAACACAATATCTTGTGATTTTGCACTAACATTAAGTATGCATGACTGGGTAGTATCTTGTATTTTTGGTCCTATTTTGGTTTTTTGCAATTGAAAAGTAAGTGATTGGTCTACAAGACCAATATAATTTTTGTACTATACAACCTATTTGGTATGAAGGACTTGAAGACCTAGATTAACCTATATGATTTTTTTAGGGCTATGATCGGGATGATGATAAAGGATCTAGTTGAAAAGGTATTATGAGTTTAACAATGGCATAACATAGTGAAGAATGTATGTTCACCTTGTTAACAGTTGATAGGATGAAGTTTGTGTCATGATGGCTCATTTACCTTAGACGGTATAGTGAAGTTGGGCATGAAGGTCTAGATTATTTATTTGAAATCTATTTCTTAGCTGAGTTTAGAGCCATGATGAATACTAAAAAGGAGCTTACTTTGATGGTGTTCAAGAAGAGTGCATGATCTTAAGGGGATCTTATGAGCATGTTGATGGATCAAGGTATGGTTGTACTTTTTAGTTTTCATATCATGAAGAGATGACCTGGTTGACTATATAATTTTGATGCAATATAGTTTTCATGGTGAGATGTGTGCCATGGTGAAGTATGAAACATGAAGGAGGATTGAACAGAGGTATGTCATAGAAAATCTTTAAGTGGAGACCTTTTTGACAAAGTTATGATGGTTCAAGGAATAATTCAAGGTTTATGGTTTGGTGATATGTAGGTGGCAGAGTAAGGTAGATTGATCTTATTTGTGCTTAAATTATTCTTGTTCTATCTTAGAGACCTAGTTGACAGTATATGATGAGGTCTGGTGGCTCATGAAGGAGATTTTTGATCTCATGGGGAGCTTGGTGGCTCATGATGTTAAGAGTCTATTAGCTTGGAACAATTTATGTAAGTTTTTTTGTGATGATGGTCAAGTCTCGGGTATACATTAGCTGGGAAAATCTATATAAATTCAAAGAATAAAATATCATTATTTAATTTCTGAAACAGTGTATGACATTCGTGTCAAGAGAGTGAGATCATGTAAATTAGATTGGTATCATTCTATATGTCTTAAGGAGTTAATAAGTCAAGAGGAGCTATGCAAATGTGTCTCTAGCTCCATTAATAGGTATGAGGTGTTAAGAAGGCATGAGGATATGTAGAACCATGAAGTAGATTTGTGACAGGTCATGGAGCTAAAAGTGTTGATGGTATGAGAGATGTAAGCAAGAATATGCTCTATATTTATAGAAATTAGTTGCAGTTGGTCTATTCATTTCATGAGTATGAGTTGAGAAGTTACATTTATATCAAGGTTGACAATCATATGGTGACCTAATGAGAAAGAGATCTTAGTCTAGTGGTCTTGAGTTCATTTAAATAAGGTATGTATTGAGAAAGGGGGAGCATGTCATGACCATTTGGTTGATGTTTCCAACAAGGTATGATGTTAAAGGGGGAGATTCAAGAAATTTATAGAATGAGCATATGGCACAAGCTAGAATGCAGTTTTCATACCAAAGGTAGAGAATGTTAAACTCGGGGGAGAATATTGTGTTTCTTATAGTTGATATCTTGCAGCTCCATATCGTGAAGGTGAGCCTAAGATGAATACTTTGATCAACAATTGGTATCATTCCATTGATGTAAGTTTTTGAGTTTTGAGATCAAATGGAAGCTTTTGGAAGGCCCTAATATGTTGAAGATCCTTTTTCATTCATTACAAAATCGGAGAATGAGCTTATGGCACATAAAGTTCCATAAAGGAAGAATGCTAAAATGAAAAGTATTATTTTGAGGTGTTTTCAATCTGTAGTATGTTTGTCATTAGTGTGTTTTACATCAATGCCAAAGGGAAAGATTTTGGAAAGTTGTCACTTACCGATGTCAAAGTAGTGTTATGCATGCTTGGTGTCATGGAGAGCTTATTGACAGGTTGTGATCATTGATGTTAAATTGTTATGCATGATTGATGTTAAATTGGAGATTGTGATAAGTTTTTAGTGTTTTCATTGATGTCAAATGATGTCTAATGATTATGTCAAGGTCTACATGATGGAAGTCAACTATTTATGAGGTCATTTTGAGTACATAGAGAGAGAATTTGAAGAAAAATAGGTCTTTTGAGAAGGAAAGAACATGGTATCTTGATGAAATGAGTATGCATATGTTGGTTGAGATTGATAATGAAGTTTAGAATGCATGTGAAGAGCTATGTAGGATAGTTGAAACAAGAAAACCAAGGAGTAGAAGAGACAAATTAAGAAAACAGAGCAAATATTTGAAAGATTATTGAAGGAGAAACAATCATAGTTTGTTTGAAGTTTTTTTGAATGCTTTGAATTTTTTCTAAAGTTTTTGGTTTTTCTTGGTTTGGTACTAGAAGTGTTGGTTGACTCATGCAATGCATCCTTCAGATTCTAACTTGATTGCTTCAGAGTCTATCTAAAGTTTGTTCTATTTTCTTCAGAGTCCGAACCGAATTCTTCATATTATGTTTGAAGCCTATGGTTTTTGTGATATGGGACCAGCGTCATGGGCCAACTGTTGCAATACATTTCCAATTTGGCTATATCATTTTTGTGATCATGTTTGGCCGACCTTCAAAGGATTTGAAAGCATATTTGTGATTTTATTGTTGTTGGATGACAATATTTGTTTTTGGCACTAAAATGTTCCATATGTTCTATTTTCCAATGACCTGATGTTTTTCTAGAGATAATGGAGATGTAAAGAGGAAAGTGTGAATTAATAAGAAGAAGAGAGAGAAAACTCAAGCAGATGGAGATTGAAATGACATAATTGGGTCATGATAGTTCAGAAGAAGCCTATGGTGTGGTTAATCCATGTTTGTCAGATGTTTTTATATGTATGGATGACCCATATGTTGTTATACTTACATAACTAACCTATGTTGATATTTTATTTGAGTTTTTATATGACCGACCTAATGCATCATGGCCAACCTATATGATGTTTATGTTTGAGATAGGTATATAAGCAATATAGTTTAGATCTATTTTGATGAAAGATATTTCATGGAGAAAAGTGCAAGCTAAAAGAGCTGGAGAGAGGTGTATGAGGTCATAAATACCATGCAAAATGCATGTATATTGAAAATATGAATGTTTTCAGCTATGAAAGGTAGTTTTCTACGATCATGAGAAGGTGAAGAAAAAGATGAGCAAGTGAGAAAACAAGGTCGTTTGAATAGTCTTCATGAGCAGCAGAGCAAGGGTATAAAGAGAAACTAATAATTAAGGATAAAAGTGTGTGTTAGAGGCCTGAGTACATCAAAAAGAGATAAAACTAAGAGGAAAAATAGAATAAGAGATATAATATCAAATGATTCCATCATTTTTGAGATAAAGAACAAGAAGATCTAGAAAACATTCTCGGTTGGCTAAGTTGGTGTTTTTCCTTCCTTGTGAAGTTGGTGCCTCACTAAAACCCTAGGGTGTCTATGCCTCTTTGAAATTGGGTGCTTATTAAATTCAATTTGATGCCCGATAAATTAGGGTGTTGGTTCCTCCTTGCAAGTTGGTTCTTGATAAATTAGGGGTTGGTGTTCCTTTTCAATTTGGTGTTTCACTAAATCTTGATTTTTGTTTATTAATGCAATTATAGTGGATTTTATTCCCTTTATATTTTCCCACCTACATATTGTGTTCTTGTATTCTCTCTTGTTTTTAGAGGCCTGAGTACATCGAAAGAGAGAAAACTAAGAGGAAAAATAGAAGAAGAGATAAAATATCAAATAAGTCCATCATTTGTTGAGATAGCAATAAGAAGAGCTAGAAAAAATTCTCAAGTGGCTAAGTTGGTGTTTTTCCTTCCTTGTGAAGTTGGTGCTTCACTAAAACCGTAGGGGGTTGGTGCCTCCTTGCGCGAATTGGGTGCTTTTTAAATTCAATTTGGTTCCCGATAAATTAGGGTGTTGGTTCCTCCTTCCAAGTTGGTTCTTGATAAATTAGGGTTTGGTGTTGCTTGTCGATTTGGTGCTTCACTAAATCTTGATTGTTGTTTATTAATGCAATGATCGGTGGGTTTTATTCCCCTTGAGATTTTATTGCCTTCATATTTTGTTCTTGTATTATCTCTTGTTTCATGTTCATGTGGATGGATGTTATGTTGCTTTGATGGTTTGCTAAGTTAATTGACATTGCTTATATAATGGTTAATGCTTTGATGGTTCATACAAGTAAAGGAAATTTAAGTAAAAAATTAAGACATTGATTCACGCCCGTCGGTGGTTGTGCTTCCAACAGATGGTAGAATGTGTATTGTGGAATATAAAAGAGGATAAGGATCTTAGGGGTGACCTCATGTGTGTAGTAGGAATGATGTTTTCATTTGTTCCTTGGATATTACCTTTGCTAGAGTGTCTTGTGCTTGAGATTTTTCCTTGTTCCAATTGTGTGTTTCCTTTTGTTGGATTAAGGTCAAACATGTAAAAGAAGATAAGTGTATTCAATTCTCATGATAATTTAAATTGAACTTTAACTTTGTAAATGTGAAAATAAGAATGCTTATTGAGAATCCAAAGAATGCAGGATATAGTAGACATGTGTATCATGAGAGAAGATATAGAGCTTTTCTTGCATGTTTTTTGCTTTTGATATGGTTGTAATGGTACTGAGGTTTTAGGTGTCATGTCTTTATAGTGAGGATTTGAACATCATGTTGTTAAACCGAGGATTTGAGTGTCTTGTCGTTAAACCGAGGATTTAGGAGTCTCGTAACCAAGGGAAAAGTATTGGGAGAGATGTAGGATTTTCCCTCAAACCGTTAATGATTTCTCATGGATAAGTACCACTACATATGGTCATAAACCCAATATAAACTAGTCACGATGATCCTAATTAAATAGTGTAATTACTTCCTTTTCCCCAAAATATGTAATTTTCCATGATGTTTTTCCTATTTTTCCCGATAGCAATCTAAAATTAAGTATTTATTGCTAGAAATTTAAAATGATTGGCACT